>JBAMJR010000076.1:800000-965000 GCA_038501785.1 Myoxocephalus aenaeus | reverse complement strand
CCATAAATGGACAGTAAATCTGAGGCAGTATAAAACACAACCTTATGAGAGGCAATCATCAGAAGCGCTCACTGCCTCGTGGCCTCAACATCCACGCTTTCTCTTTTTTTCTATCTGTCTGCTCCTGTCCGTCTCCCTCTTTATCCATACTTCTTTGTTTGCTCTCCTCCTGCTCTGTCTCACCTCCCCACTGCACGAGTTCTCCCCTAAATGACTGCAGGCACTGCTGCAGGATCTGAACTACACCTACAGGCTTGACTGGAAAGGTCAACAAGCTGCTGTGGAATTTGCTCAAAAATCCTGGGAGGTGATGCAGGAAAATAAGGTCCTGGGTCCAAGAAAGTTGTAATAAAAGAATATTTAATAAAAAGTGATAGACAGACAGCTTATGCTTTCGATCGAGCTCCTCTTACTCCACCAGCGAACACCTCGGGCACGCAGGTCCGAGTCGCTCGCTCGTAGCCGGAAGAAGAGAACGCTCCTCCTTCATACAGTTGATTTATATCATTCATGGAGCCTAGAGCCCTTCCGATTCGTTAACCTAATTTCCCTCAATACCTCTGGTTGCTGCTTCAGCTATTGGCCCGCAACTAAAGTGACGGAGCCCCGTCCACTTCTTCTTCTTCTTCTTCTGCTGACCGGTAAAGTCTCAAACGTCAATCTTCAGCTCCGCCACCTCAGGCGAACAAGAGAACTACAAGTCCTTCTAGCGGCAGTACATGCAGCATGCAGCATCTAACATCCATTCACACATTAATCATTTCACAGTAAATAAAAGTGACCTTCTTATGCATACAATTACAAATCCTTCATAATAATATCCCTTATTAATTATCATATTCCATGCATTGTAATGTACACAATAAACCTCACACTGTACAAGTCCAATTGTGACAAACTAAGCTTAAAAAACCCTACACTGCTTAAAATGAAGAATAGCGCAGGAACAGAGTAATCTACTCTCTCCATCTTCTCTTTCTTCTCCTCTTCCTCGGCTGCCAGCATGTTTTTCATCCTCCTTCCATTTGTACGTCTTCCCAGGTGCCGTGTTTTTTCTGCAGCATGCATAGTGCATGTGTGTGTCTGTCTTTCTGTTTCTCTGTTTGTTTCTCTTTCTACACCCATTCTTTTTTCTATTGTCTCTTCTTTGCCCTCCATCTCTTTCTATTCTCTCCCTGTAGATATATAGGTGTTAGATAAACTGACTGTATGGACTCCATGAATCCACCTCACAGCAGCCATTCTTCCTCTTGCCTCCTTTGTTCTCTTATTCCTCCCCTTGCTTTGGGTTTTTTCTTTCTCACTCGTATGTATTTTTCTTCTCTCTCCCTCTGCTTGAGCGTCTCCCTCCTGTGCTTCCACTCACACTCTGGATCAGACTGGATGTGGTTTTGAATATCAAACATATATCAATATCTCTGAGAAAATAATGAAAAAAAACAACCATACAAATGCCTCTCCTTGTTTCCAGGTCCAGCAGCTTTGTATGCAAACAAATCAAGGTGGAGATCCATCGCATGGCCAAAGGTACACATGGTAGTTGTGTACCTTTCCCTGAGGAAAAAGAAAAACTTGTATTTCATTTTTTAGTTTGAGGTGATACTGTGTCACTGATAATATAAACTATTTTTAATATTTGTTGTTTAAAATGTGCCTCACATCCTATCACGCCGCTGTCAAGCGTCTTCCCCTGGAGGCCAATCGTGACTTAGCCCCGCCCTCGATAAACTGTTAATGGGTAAATAATAATAAAAGAAGTCAGAGAGAAAAATAGAGTTTAATTCTGTGTGGACGTATTCATTTGCTTTCACTGCCAACGATGCTGGCTGAAATTAAATTTTGAATTGACCTCAATGCAGAACGACACATGACAGTGTATTTATTTTCTCCTCTTCATAAGAGTTTGATATTGTTATAAAAGGTAAAATACAATACAATGTCAAGACTTGTCTTTATTCTTGTTCTATAACTTCATAAATACAACAAACTATAGTTGTTGTATATATAATATGACTATATATAAAACTGTATAAGCTGTGATATCAAATAGACACATGTAGTTTGGTGGGAAAAAGGGCAAAATGGCTCTTTGGAAAGGAAAGGTCGTGACCCCTGTGTTGGGGGAACCCAGATTGAAAAAGAACAAGATGTTGAACCCCTTCTTCATGCCGATGCACTTTGTTTTGCTGCCAAGAGACAACTTAATATAACGTCTTCCCACGGCACCTCCTGCTGATCCTGCTGCTACCTTGTGGGCAGTGATGAGGTCACAATCCAGATGCCAAATATCTGTGTTGAACATAATGCACATTTACATAATCTATTCCTTGTGAGTTGTCTGACTAAACTTTATTTAGGAATAGGAACCACGAGGGCACAATATGTACTAAAAGAATGACGAGTTTAATATCTTGTCCCAGAACAAACTAAAGTGTTGAAAGTTGGAAACTAAAAGATGGTTTCCTCACTGAGCCGTGGAGAGGATCAGGCAACAAGGAAACTATGGAACTCAATACTTATAAAACGCTGGAAGCTATTATTGTCTATTTATGAGGTAATGACCTATTCCTTATCACTCCCCAAACAACAACTGATTGTCGAGTAAATAATGTGGTTATCACTGTTCAGCAGTCAGCAGTACATGAGTATGTATTCTGCTAATCGTGGACACGGCCGGATGAGAGCGGAGAGGAGATTGTTTGGATCGGCGGGTGAAACGCTGGACTGTTGTCAAGGAGACTGCTGTTAACCAGAAGTCACAACGTTTAAATTATTTTAACCCAAACATTTTGGTTATTGGTCACATAGCTTTCATAGATACGTAACGCCACTTTTGTGGAAACAAACCACGACCTTTTCCTAAACCTTACCAAGTATTTTGTGGCCTAAACCTAACCACGATCTTTACCGAACCCAACCAATTTATTCTGTTGCTTAAACCTGACAAAGTAGTCGACTGTGTAAATGGAAGATAATTTAGAGAAAACTGTATGCAACGAGCAGAAATTGAAACGGAATACTGGACATTCATAGGAAAACACACACAAAATAAGATAGTAAACTTTTGTCCGTACACTCCCATCTCTGTGTGTCTCTTTGTGTCATACTAACTCTGTATAGAGACCACCGCCAAGCTAAAGCTCACATGATTAGAGAACATGCATGTGAACATACCAGTTGGTGGGGAGAGAGAGAAAACCACCCAGCACCATATGTGCCAGACGGCGAGGTGGTGTCCAAAAAAGTTTGTGAACTAATGTGATAAAATTTTATTTAAAATGTCCCTTAATTGAAAAAAGGTCTCAGCACGAACATGAACAAAAACCCCAAACTGCAGTTATGAGTACGCGTCCATATACTGTTGGCGACAGTGTTCATGTGTCTCACAGGAGCTCTTAGAAATGCATCGACAATATATCCACACAGATGTGGCATTTCAAAAAGTGATAATACCTACAAATGAGTTAGAAGAAAACTCCTCAAAACGTGTGTTATTACTTCCTAAGGCCCTGGCACTCACTTTCTGATGACTTGCAGAGGATTTGAACAGAATGATGTTGCCCCCTAGTGTTTAGAATATGCACAGGAGTGCCAGTGCATGTGCACGTGCACGGACACACAGCAAAGACTGTCTGTGTTTGTACATGAGAGTCGGTGCATGTGAGAGGAAGAGAAGGTTAGTCACTCTGCAGAGATGAAGCAGAGACAATGGGGAGGACATGTTTCACAAAAGGATCAGGGAATAAGAATCACTTTTCTCAGTAAACAATTAAAATAGTTCATCAGAGAATTCCTAAAATTGGATTTCTTAAAGTATTATGATTATAATGTTAAACAGCTGACGTAGCTTACAGTAACAGATGTATTGTGTTGGTGAAGGAGCAGCAGGTCCAGCTGGGAGCGCGCTCTTCTTATACATCCTCACGTTGCCATGCAGACATCGTTCCTCTAAGAGCAGACTACTGTTGTGGAAAGTTTTGTTATTAGATTTGACTCGGGACTTATCTGAGACAGGTGATCCATCATGGTGAAAAACTCACAGCTTTTATTTTTCTGTGGATGTTACATCATCTTAGCCGGTGGTGCAGCAGCAATCAGGGCTCCTGTTGCATTTCATTCATGAGCTGTTGTTAGAAAACTACAAATATCAGAGGCAGACAATAAGCAAACATGAACATTGTGCGAGGGGAAATGTAATTTAATATTACATTTAAAGTTTTGCTTTTCACCACTTTATACTGGGTTGGATCAATATAACTGAAGCATTCAAGCTTTACTATTTGACAGATTACACTCAAATCACAGCTTTCAGTCACTGAACCGAGCAGAATGTTCTGTTTCTCATGGAGTATAGTGGACAGCATAGTTCTATATCTCCTCATAAGAACGAACAATCTATGATAATACTGATTTAATAAGGGGAGCTACAGTGACTAATTATTCCTTCTCCGGAATTACAAGACAGCCGGGCTGGGGCTAGCATGCTAGCATGCTAATTTCAGCAAATATATTAGCTACATAATACGTCTTTGACATAATGTCAACACTATAACCTCTTCACATCCCGTCGGAGGCCAAAACAGCTATCTTTATTTGAAATACATATTATTATTATTATTATTTCAAGACCTCCCATATTTTGGGGTTATAGTTCTGATTCACTGATTCTAATTGGCCACACTTCTAGTAATTGTTGGTGTGGTATGATGTAATAATGGAAGGTTGAAAACAAGCAGATAAAGACAATTTAACCACCGTATCTTATCTCATCATTTAAGAATCAATCAGCATCCTCTTCTATCTATCTATTATCTATTTACCCTCTTTCTAACACACACACACACACACACACACACACACACACACACACACACACACACACACACACACACACAGTTTATTTATTTGTGTACAACATTTGGTTTATTTATAATTTTTTAAACTACAAACGAATGGCTCTAGGACAAACGTATTCTATTTCTGGGGCAGTGGCTGTTACTTTGGAATAAAATAACCACTATACATCCTGTTCATAATGTTAGTTAGTAGTTATGTTTTAGACTGAAATTATGGTCAGATCTTACACCTAGCACCGTTAAACCTTTCCCGTGGGTCGAGAAACAAGCCTTCAAGACTCCAGGAGGAAACAGATCTAAGATTTTGGGACATCTGGCATCGATTACTCTGACACAGACTGAGCTCCAATCCCGTTTAAGGGCCAGTATCCATCCCATTGTCAGGATGACCTCTGGCTCACCTCAAAGACGCAGTTAGGAATTTACTTTCTATTGCAAAATTGAATTTACACTAATTGATATGTGATGTTTACACATGTCCCTTAATCTGGAGAAGGTACAGCATGTGTGTTTAGATTATCTGCAGAGACAGAGCAACGAATGTAAATGTACATAACTAGTAAATTGATCGTGCCAAACGTCACGCAGTGGGTGTGATCAGGTTTTGAACTACTAACAAATGCAATAACAAGTTTGGCAGTATACAAATGGCAGTATACAAAATGGCTCTTACAATATATAAAATGTTAGCATTATACAGTAATTCATATTGCACAGTGATGTATGGATATATTGTTCTTATTCTAGATGGGTGGTTGCCCCTGAGCAGCCGGCACCACATTTCAACCAACCTCCATTCTGTTCTGTAAGTTGTAAACAATACAAATACTGCAAATCAATAAATACTGACGGGATTTACATGGTCTGGATAATAATGTCAGAATTGACATAAAAAACACACTTAAAAACGTTATTTGAGAGTCCAACACAGAGGCTGCCATCTGCACACCACTTTGACAACATTAGATAATAACGTGACAATATAAATGTGACCGTGTCATAGTGATTCAGTGATGAAGTCAAGAGTTCTGGAGCTTAATAGGAGGATGAAGCTGTCCCTCAGACTGGGGGCTGTGGGACCAGATGCTGTGGGACCAGTTTGTGGCTGGGGTGATAATTCTGTTGGCCTTGTGACTACACTGCTGAGTATAGAGGTCCAATGGATGGCAGCTCCTCCAGGTGAGGTGGGGAGCCATTTGTACTGGTCCCGCTTTGGTTTCACGGAGTTTAGTCGCTTCAGCCTGCAGAGGAGGAAGTGCTGTTGTTTTGCAGTCTTTGTGATGTGACCCCACCGATGTGAACCCGTAGGAACCTGAAGCTGCTAACTCCCTTCAGGGTCGTTCCATTGACAGAGAGTCAGATGATTTTCTCTTTGTTGCTTCTTGTTGTCCACAATCCGATCTTTTGTTTTGCTGATGTTGGGATGCAGGTTGTTGTCCTGGCACCAAGATGTCTCTCTTCAGGCCGTCTCGTTGCCATCGGCGATCAGGCTGATGACCGTCGTGTTGAAGGCAAACTTAATGATGCTGTTGGAGCTGCAGCGTGAACAGGGAGAAGAGCAGAGGGCTGAGTACACAGCCCTGAGGGACTCCGTCGCTGAGCGGCAGGGTGAAGAGTATGCGATGGTGCCGCTCCATACTGCCTGGGTCGGGCCTTCAGCAAATTCAAGATCCAGTCATACAGGGCGGTGTTAGGTTCCAGTTTTCTGAGCTTTTTAAAATTTATTTTGACCTTTATTTAACCAGGTAAAATCAATTGAGAACCAATGATGACCTGGCCAAGAGGCAGCAGCACAGTCCACACAGTGACACAAACAGCACAGATACAATACAGCATGACAAACACATGAGGAAAGGGTACAAACAACATAGGTACATTAATAAACACTATGTACAAAAACAGGTGGATTACTGGATGTTCTTTGTAAAAATGGAAGAGAGAGAGAGAGAGAGAGAGAGAGAGAGAGAGAAGTGAGGGCTGGTCAGCAAGTACAGCAGTCAACTATGACTTTTGTTTGAACATGTTGAGAGAGGTGAGAGCTGTTAGTTAGATCCCTCTGAGCTTGATGACGAGCTCGGAGGGTTCAATGATATTTAATGTTCAACTATAGTTTGGGAACGACATATGTGTGTCTCTGGTCCAGGTGTCGTTACATTACATTACATTTCATTACATTTAGCTGACGCTTTTATCTAAAAAGACTTACAATAAGTGATTCAACCATGAGAACAAACTCAAAACAACAAGAATCAAGAAAGTACAATTTCTTCAACAAAGTTAAACCACAAAGTGCTATCAGTAAGAGACATTTAAGTGCTACTAAAGTGCTGCTACGGCTACCTTCCTTATTCAAGGTGTAGTCGAAAAAGAAGTGTTTTTAGTTTGTGTCATCATGTGTTGTTTGATGTAACAGTTGGACATGAAGACTGATGAACTCTCAACATTAACTTTTCACTCGTGTAGCTGATAGAAAAGCTGTCAACTTAAAGCTGGAGCTCCAAAGCTCTCCTCCTCAGCATCACCTCAGATATTTTACACTGTCCTTCCTCTGTTATTGCCTCTTCCTCTCTGGGTATAGCAAAGACATGGAAGACAAGGACAGGATTGGGGATGTGCCATCTTTACCAATCAGCTGTGCAATCAGACGCCTACTCAGATCCTGACAGTGACAAATATGGCTTTTAATGTCCCGCTGCTTCATGTTAAATGCATTTCTCTACAGTTTAGATGAGCGTCACACAGAGCAGCCATTGGTGTAACAATTAACACCAAACCACATTTATAGTGTGCAGCTTACACAGCGCGGTTCTCTGTACTGGAAGTCTGTGGAGGCACATGAGGGTGACAGTGAGAAAAGACACAGCTCTGCTTTTAGGGAAAGCTGTGGCCGTCATTTGGTTTAGGATTTCTCTGGTGTTGATCAAAATTACACAAAAAACCTACCTTGATTATATGTTAAATTCTACAAGAAATGATTTCAGTGCTTTTACTTTAAAATGTTCACCAATAGTGTTTCCCTTGAAAAGTTGTTGCTGCGTTCACCTGAATGACACATTTGAACACAATACATATTTTTGTTGGTTTCCCCCACCATTGTTGTATTTTAAAGACCACATTAAATTAACATTAGTGAACATGAGGTGTTCTCTGACAACATAAGCCCTGCCGTAAAGAAATGTCTTTTAAAAAAAAAAAAATATTCATGTACAAATCCAGATGCCAGTTTAAACATGGCCATTCCTCCGGATACCCTACACTGTAAATGAAGACAAGCTAAATCCACTTCTTCACTGCGACATGTCGAGGCAGAAGAGATGGAGAGGAACTTTAACAATACCCAGTTAATTCAGTATTCTTACCATAATGAACTTTTCTGTTCTCCAACCGAATAATCTTACTCTAATCTTGGTATAATAATCTTTTAGGATATTATTTTTTTTTAGCAAATAATGACAATTTATCTTTGAGAAAAAAAAAAGAATATGGTTATGTCAGTGACCTGAATTTACACTTAATACATAAAAAGGCATGAACTGGGGTTTGGTCAGACCAAGAAATATATTTGAAAATAAATTGTGTAATACTGTAATAGTAGTGTAGTGATGTCATTTTGCAAAGCATTTGTTGATGGTCATCTTATAATACCTCTGGGACTTTGTGGATTTCTAAAGGAAAAACAGTGCTTCCATTGCTAATCATATCATAATAATAATAATAATAACAGAAATATTGTGTGCACAAGACCAGCTTCCATCTTCTCTCTCACAGAGAACAAAACATTAACAAAATATTCTAAGTCTAATTCATTTTTGTTGGTGTTTAGCCAACATTTTCACTGAGGTCAACACATGGTTTGCTGCTCTGCTTGCCAGCTGGCGGTCTAGCAGCAATCTATCAGCACCATGAATTACATTTACATGTAATGTGTCTTTATAGATTTAGTTTTATGTTATCTCACAAACATAACCCAAATATTTAAAGGAGTCACTTTTCAAAGAAACATGAACATTCTACCATTGGCGATCATGCACAACATTACTTTTCTATTTTAGTTTATGTCAATCTCTGGTGTTAGTGGTACTTTTTTTTTACATGCTTGTTAGTCTATCAATCATATATGTTTATATTTGCTCTTGTTCTTCTGTTGTAAGCTTAACTCTGGCACAATCATTTCCTTTATTATTAAAGCTCTATTTTATCTGATCCCATCTCATGCTGAAATGTATTTGTGATTCGGATAGCCAAATACAAAGGTTTTTATAATGTACATCCTAAACTGTAAACACATGGATTGTGCTTATATTATACACTGGACAACTATGGCTCTGCAGCATCGTTGAGTAGTTACAGTACATTCAGTTACTACTCTGAACACATTTAAGCCTCGAACTTGGATCCATTGAGAGAAGATAGAATAGAACATTATTAATCCCGAAATAAATTATTGTGCCAGAGATTGATGAAAGATTATTAAAGAAGAAAAATAAGAAAAAACAAAGGAGTAAAAATATAAACATCTATACACAATAGAGTAATACATATTACGTGTATAAGAGATAATACTGGCACCAGTACAACATATAATAGCAATAAGAGTAAGATATCTGATGAAACACAAATCTGTTTGCACGACTCGCCCCAGTCCTTTATTCTACTCTGAAGTCTTGGCTAGGAAATGCTGTAAATGTAATTTTCCTTCAGCATTCTTGACAGTCTGTGTCATTTGCTTCATTGTGACCTTGATGGGCAGAAAGTCCATTCCATAGAAGCTCCAGTCTGTAGTGATCAGGACATTACGTGTTTAAAGAGGATAGCAGAGATAGAAATGTAATCCAGGCCGTCTAATAAGATAAGATAAAATAAGATAAAATAATCCTTTATTAGTCCCGCAGTGGGGAAATTACAGGATTACAGCAGCCTTGCTCACAAGTGAATAAAAAGAATAATACAATAGAAACAAGTAATATAAATAAATATAAATGAGCAGTAAAACAGTAGAGAAATATTAATATACAGACTGAATAGAAAAGTACTTAAACGTATTGCACGTAAATACACGTAATAATAATATTGCACCAGGTGAATGATAAAGTGACCAAGTTCAGTTCAAGTGTTCAGTTGTCAGAGTGGTCTACTCTACTGGGAGCTCAGCTGGTTGTGCAGCCTGACCGCAGCGGGAAGAAAAGACTTGCGGTTCCTCTCCCTCAGACACCGGGGATGAATCAGCCGGTGACTGAAGGAGCTGTGCAGCGCTGCTAGAGTGTCCTGCATGGGGTGGACATGCACAAATAGACTAAGGAGTTTTCAGTCATAAACTGTCTATGATGCAGGTATTGGTACAAGTATTTACCATGTCCATCATCCAGCTCTGGCCCTGGATCAGACAGGCAGGTGGCCTCTCTCCCCCCAACCCCTCCTGCCTGAGGCTTGCTCTGAGGCATTCATGCTGCCTTAACCCTGCTGTTTGCCAGTGGGATTGAGGTCTCTCAAATTGGGTCAGCGGATCCATCAATATTACACGACATGGAGCCTATTAAAAAATGAACTCTTCATACCATCAAAAAAGGAGTTTTACCTTTCCAACTGCCGTAGGGGGTTAGGCTTTTCACATTCTGACTGTTCACATTCTGACGGCAAAACCAGCATGGAAGACTGTCTTTTCCATTGAATACCAAATACACACTGAAACAGCATGGAATGAGCCATGCAGTGATTTTCACACCTTGGATTTGACTGACAGGAATCTGAATGCCAGTATGATTTAATGTTTAGCTTGGCATTATGATAGTATTTCATGTTTTCATAAAGCAAAATTGACCCATGCTGTTTCATTGAGTAACATGTTTATACAATACCCAGACATAGATTCAAACAAAAGGACTGGACTGACAATTTTGGACCAAAATTATCAAAATGTGTTTGTCCGTGTCTCAGTACTTTATTTCTCTATACTGTCTGTACAACAGGAGTATTGTTTAAGTTTAGTTCACTCATTAACAATATTAAGTGTCCTCTCTGGCAATGGACCGTAAAAGTCCAATTGACTGTTTATATTGCAGATCTACTTCCAACTTCTAACTTCTAACATACAGGTTGTCACATAACACCTTTTCTTTATTCATGACTGGCGCCACTTAGAAGGCAAGATGAGAAGTCATGTGGACTTGTGCAGTGCCGGTTCGGGGTGTGGCCGTTCTAAACAGGCCAATTGCATGGCCACAGGAAGTGCTGCTTGCAAAATAATCAAGAAATACATCGCTCGTTGACTCCAAGAAAATGAATTTAGTTCCCATGTTACTATATCTAGCATCCAGCAGCAGAAGTGAACTGCAGTCAATGAGCTGTGGCCTGTAGAGGCCCACTGTGGACCACATCCTTGACTCAGTCCAATAGCCTTACTGCTGCACAGAGGGCTATCGCTTTTAATCAAAGTTAATTGATATGGAACATGCCGCATGTCCAAATTGCACCAACTTTAAGACTGCATGACTTTGGGTACCCAGCAGTACACCCGCCAACTGTGAAGTAGAAAGGATAAATAATTCTTGAGATTTACGAAGGACACAGATACATAAATACATACATTCCTTACTGAGGCCTGCAGTACGCTGCCATGCAATGTCTAATGCCGTGTTCACACCAAACGCGGCGTGAATTATTTGTACGAGTAGATTACATGCAAAGTCAATGCACAGACGCGTCTGGTTGCGAAGATGCAAATTTTCCACCGGCCGTTTGAGGCGGCGCGAATTTGCGCGAGTTGAAATTTCCCAACTCTGGGGAAAAAAAATCGCGTGACTCAGAGTTGCGTCAGCCAATCAGCGTTGAGAAGCTCCGCCCGTCATCACTCGTCCTGCCGTTGCTGAATCAAACTGTAGCGCTGGTAGTGGCTTCATTCAGACACTGTTGTGGGACTACGGATAATATTATGAACCCAGACACCATGGAGTTTGATGTTCCCACGTATGTGGAGTTTACACAACAAGTATAAAGCAGAACTAGTGGTTATTTCCATGGTGGATGGAGGAAACGGTAAGTGGTTTTACGGAGAAGCCAGACGCAGTTCCTGGAGGAGTCGGTGAAATTCACCGAGCTGTGTGCGGCTACGGATGGTGTTATGAACCCAAACACGAGGGTGTTTGACGTTCCGAAGTTTTTGAGTCTTCCACAACAAGTATAAAGCAGAACTAGTGGTTATTTCTTCCATAGTCAATAGCGGAAAAGATAACTCTTTTTCACGGAGAGAAGCGCCAGAGATAAGCCACACCCCCTTTGTCGAGGCGATTATTTGTGTTTGGTGTGAACACCCTTTTATTGTCGCGCGAGTAAACTGCCGCAATTTTTTTTGCCGCGTTTGGTGTGAACACAGCATAAGGAAAGCTGCGGCTGTTTAATTGTGGTTAAGTGCAGCTAAACTAAATGTTGGGGATATATGGGGGAAGTGCGACCAGAGAATACCCGTAGCCAATCAGTCAACAAAGTCCCGTGACATGTTGACCTATGGTACAAAGCAGTGGCGGGCCGTGCATTTGTACCTAGGCCTGCTATCTGATATCGTATACATGAATACGCGTATGACGGGATGCTGTTCCTTCTCTGTTTAGGCCGGCAGAGAAGGCTTAGCAGGCCCTGACGGCCCACCACTGGTACAAAGAAATTCTTACCGCCTGAAACACATGAACATGCCATTATAGTTTGATGGTCTTAATGACACCGGAAGGGCTTTTTTGACAGAACTGGTCTAATGCTTGTTTCCTTGTTTTCACTGGACTCTTTTGAATCAGAACACTTGTGTCGACAGTCTCAACAATCATGTCGGGCAGTTTACTTTAATTCATATTTTTACTCTATTTACAGCTGTTTGTTTATATACTGTAACTGCACAAGCACAGTATCTAAGGTATATTGTTTTTAGCTCAAACAGATTTCAGTTCAGTTGTTCAGAAAGAAAAAGTAGTTCCTATACCTCACAAGGATTTTTTTTATACTTGACTCCCAGTATAGTGACATGTTACCTTCTCTGACACTAGCTTTGCTTGTTACACCGATCCACCAACACATTGAACACTTGAGAGACCCGGGGCCTTCACAGCTGAGACTTAACCTGTGCTCTGCTGCTGACCATCCAGCTCTCTGCACCGCTGACAATAGGATGAAATGGAACCAAACTAGCCAGCATTTCACAAGAAAAATACATAGAAGTGAGCAGACAGCCGACTGAAAATTCTAGTTAGAAGTGAAATCATCATGCCAAACACTGGTCCTTTGCTTTTTTTTGGCTTCGGCTCAGGATTTTATCCTACAGAGCTGAAATGACAGATGGGAGCTTCTCGCAACTTCAGTGGTTTGGGAGTTTTTATTCCAAAACAGTATGGGTTACAGAGTTAGATTGGAAAGGCAGAAATTTCAGCACAGCCAAGTATTCGCCAACAAACCTTTTTAAGTTAGAAACACACTATGACTTATCTCCGCTCAGACAAAAGCCTCTTACTTTGAGATGGCTTCGTAGTGGGTAGTGCGTTTCTTCTAATGTATTTCTCCATTCATGAACTGGAATTCCACTGGTTCGGCGAGCTGTGCGACGCAAAATCTTCCAAGCGACAGCGGGATCTATCCTTCAGAAGTTAAGTTGAGTTTCTCCCGTCGACGACCGGTATCCGTATCCGCTCTATATCGGCGGGTTAAACTGCAAGCTGATTCTCGTTTGGCGGCGGCAGGAATAGCAGATGTCGACGTGAGCTTGGCGTTGAGCCGCTACTCCTTCGTGTCGAAAGGAGTCAGCTGAGGTGGTTCGGGCATCTAGTCAGGATGCCTCTTGGACGCCTCCCATTAGAGGTTTTCCAGGCACATCCAACTGGTAGGAGACCCCGGGGAAGACCCAGGACACGCTGGAGGGATTATATCTCCCGGCTGGCCTTGGAACGCCTCGGGATCCCCCAGGATGAGCTGGAAAGTGTTGAGGGTGAGAGGGAAGCCTGGGTTGGTCTGCTGAACCTGCTGCCACCGCGACCCGACCCCGGATAAGTGGCTGAAAATGGATGGATGGATGGGACGTGAAGTATCCGGGCGTTCCGTGATTTCCCTTCTGCAGATTAAAGTTGGGGATCACGATGCAAGTTATCCGCTCCTCCTTCAGCATCCAAAACAGTTTATTGTTCAACCAGCAAATGTAGAACTATTCTAATTGTTTTCTTAAAAGCAACAACGTTGTTTGGCTCCTCCATTCAGCAACCTGAGTCACATGAACGGTTTAGAGTTATAGGTATTGCCAAATGTAGTCTCAGGGAAATCATGGCCATATCACAGGGATATGTGTGGTTCCTCTGACCCTCATCTCATGAGTCCCCATTGTTTGGTTTGAACCAATTCTCCAACATAGGTGAGATTTTAACGCCTGGGTTTGGCGTGGTCTAAATCCCTTAAAGCTTTTGAAATGACAGGTAGGCCCCATGTCTTTGTTTCAGCCACATGGTGAAGTGCCAACACAAGCGAGTGAGTTAGCGAGCAAGTGACAAGCATTTGCTGTGTAAAGACACACAGAAGCAACATCTACCTGAGAACCAAGCCGCTTTCCCTCCATGTGTTGTTGTCAGTGCTTCTCCTTGATTTGATGACATGCTCTTAGTGCATGTTTGTGCACATGAGCGTGCCCCAGAGGCTAGCTCACGGTCACCTTTCTGCACTGCTCTCCTATGGTAGTTGATATGATACGCTGTCCTGACCAGTGTTGCCAACTCCTCAGCAAGGAAAGTTGCTATTGGCTGTCCTAAAAGTTGCTAGAAGTCGCTAAATGACATCATTGCCTAATTTGCATAATTGTAATGTAAGCTATAGGACACAGGAATATAATGATATAGCAATTGTTTTACTCATTAAAGGAAGCTTGCTTTGTGTGGAACTGTTATCAGGCTTTGCCTTTTGAGTATGTTTTTTTAGTTGTCATTTTTTTGCCTCGCAAAACAGGCCGTATGGCCGTGTATCATCTCCAATAAACAGCTTCAGCCAGCCTTTGAATTCAGGGTTTGATTCCTAACCCTTCTGTATTTTTTAGCATACAGTTAGACTGAGACATGATGACTAGATGTTTAGCTGATGTCACAGAGAGGCACACACACAGTGGACGAGGTGAGTAAGTCACTGAGGTGATTTATTTTAGTGTGACAAAGAAACATTTACATCCTGCTCTGTAAGCCAGGGATCATAAAAATATGCAGACAACAGTTTATGAAACACAACTCGTGTTGACTTGATGTTTTATTGTAATGTGACAAAATAGTTGATTAAAAAGATGATAATCAGAAACATGAGTCAGACTGAAAAGCTCGTCCAGTTTAACTCTTTCATTAAAGCTTCTGAGCTGAAGTAAAATAAAAGAATGAGGGCTGAAGCTGCAGTTCAACACCAGAGAGAATATCAAATACGTCAGATCACTTTACAGCAGTTTGATCACTTTACAGCAGTTTTCAGCAACGTAACGTTTGTAGTTTTCCAGCCAGTTTAACAGATTATTGAAAGTATTTCCAAGTTATGGCAACGGTTATTTACATGATCTGCGTTTGTCTTCATGATCGTCTGTTCTCGTGAACGACCGAATGATACGTCACTTTAAATGTTGCCGCCGCAAGGAATTGTGGGTCGGCATTATCTCCTTTCCTTTCGCAAAGGAAGGTCCAGTGGTTCCTATGCTAAAGGAGCTAAGTTAGGAAGCATTGAAGCTCCTTTCCTTTGCGTTTGGACAATTCGACCGGCACTTATCATGGCGGCCACTGAGGTACTTCCGGTCATTTCACTCAGTCAGGAAGGTTCTAACCAAAATGGACTATTCGACCGCAGCCAAAGATCTGTCTTAGGACGTCAGGGACAAGATTGTAGACCTGCACAAGGCTGGAATGGGCTACAAGACCATTGACAAGCAGCTCGGTGAGAAGGAGACAACTGTTGGTCAGAAATGGAAGAAACACAAAATTATCATCAATCGCCCTCGACTTGGGGCTCCACGCGGGGGTCGTGGGGGATCGATGACTCCATCCATTGTTTTACGCTCAGCAGGCCAAGCAGGCTGACCCGAGGGTTCCCGAGTCGTTCCTCGGGAGATATAATCCTTCCAGCGTGTTCTGGGTCTTCCCCGGGGTCTCTTACTAATTGGGGGTGCCCGGAAAACCTCCATTGGGAGGCAACCAGAAGGCATCTGGATTAGATGCCCGAACCACCTGACGACGTGAAGGAGTAATGCATCAACTCCAAGTTCCCTCCTCAAGTCCGAGCTCCTTACCCTGCCTCTGAGAACAGCTTGGGGTTGGCCCTGCTTTCCCTTCCTGAGCCGTCGGATGGTTTGCCAGAACCTCCTTGAACTCCTCCCATGCCAGAGTTTTAGCATTCGCAACCGCAGCCCTTCTGGCCTGCCGGTACCTCTCAGGCTTCAAGCCGAGCCAACCAGGCCGGAAAGGCCTCCTTCTTCAGCTTGACGGCTTCCCTCACCCCCAATTTCCACCAAATTAAATTTGAGAGCACATGATCTGGAAGGTTTACATACAAGTTTTGGTGTATGTGTACAGATTGTAAAGCCCGCTGTGGCAAATTTGTAATTCTGGGCTATACAAAATAAACGGAATTGAATGACATCTATTGTACTTCTGTCCATCCCACCTCCCCACCACCTACCGATGTGAGGGTCCTGGGACAGAGGATGTCGTGTGTTGTAGAGATTGTAAAGCCCTCTGAGGCAAATTTGTGATTTTGTGATATACAAATAACTAATACAAACAAATAGCAATTTAACTGGTTTGAAATGCATTTGAGAAAGTACAGTACAGTTAACAGATTCCTATTTAAAGGCTAAAGATGTAAATTCTCCACAACTAAATGTTGTACATCCATGTGAAACGTACCGTGAAGGCTGCTTCAGATAACACAATTTAGTACTTTTAATGTGTGCCAAGTTTTTATTATTTTGAAGTACTCCTAGCCCCTTAACAACAGCTTCCTGTTGAAAACTCCAAACCTTTTAGAGCACCATCATGACACTGACGAAATGTGATGGTGATCTGGCAAACGTAACAAAATAGTTTAGCTAATATTGCAGCCACTATCATGTTTAATAATGAAGACTTAACTAAACGTGAACAGTTATTGCTAATTTCACTGAATGATCAAACTAGGCACCAGCTCTATGGCTGCTGAGAGTTGTACACCGATTATGATGAGCAAAATTGAGGCCCAATGTCATTATCATTCTCTGCATGTATGCAATTGTAAAGTGTCAGTGCATTTAAAGTGTATAGTGTATGCGATGGGGAAAGTTACAAAACCCTCCACTGCTCTCCCTGAAAAAAGGTAGACCGCAAAATTCAGTTTCAGTTTAGCTTCATAATTATTCTCTAATGAGCTTCTATGTTCTAAATTCAGAATTTCATCAACTAATTTGTCGCTGGATTTTTCTCAGTTTCATTTAAATTCTACATTTACTGTTTGTAGTCAATTATGAATACTGAACGAGTCTCTATTTGAAGCTAATAACAGACTTTCTGATGAATGAAGTAGCATTTGTGGGCTTGCAACTGAATTATTTAAAGAACATTTTATGTTAAATTAAATGTTGGACAGCAGTTAACAATATTTTGCTAATGTTTTTACTTCTAAAATGATGTTTAAGATAAGATAAGATAAGATAAAATAAGATAATCCTTTATTAGTCCCGCAGTGGGGAAATTACAGGATTACAGCAGCCTTGCTCACAAGTGAATAAAAAGAATAATACAATAGAAACAAGTAATATAAATAAATATAAATGAGCAGTAAAACAGTAGAGAAATATTAATATACAGACTGAATAGAAAAGTACTTAAACGTATTGCACGTAAATACACGTAATATACGTAATAATAATATTGCACCAGGTGAATGATAAAGTGACCAAGTTCAGTTCAAGTGTTCAGTTGTCAGAGTTGTCTACTCTACTGGGAGCTCAGCTGGTTGTGCAGCCTGACCGCAGCGGGAAGAAAAGACTTGCGGTACCTCTCCCTCAGACACCGGGGATGAATCAGCCGGTGACTGAAGGAGCTGTGCAGCGCTGCTAGAGTGTCCTGCATGGGGTGGGAGGCGTGGCTTATCATGGACGAGAGCTTACTCATCATCCTCCTGTCCCCCACCACCTCCACGGTATCCAGAGGACGCCCCAGCACGCTGCTGGCCTTCTTTACCAGCTTGTCCAGTCTCCTCCTGTCAGCTGCCGTGATGCTGCTGCTCATACCCATAAAAGATGGCTGATGCCACCACAGAGTCAAAGAAGGTCTTCAGGAGTGCTCCCTGCACCCCAAAATACCTCAGTTTCCTTAGCAGAAAGAGTCTGCTCTGTCCCTTTTTATAAAGTGCATGTACGTGGTCGGACCAGTCCAGTTTGTTGTTCAAGTGGACACCCAGGTAAGATTTAACGATCTCAATGTCCAGTCCCTGGATGCTCACCGGAACCGGAGGAGAGCGTTTACCTCGGCGGAAGTCCACCACCAGCTCCTTGGTCTTACTGGAGTTTATCTGGAGGCGGTTCCGCTGGCACCATCCTAAAAAGTCCTGGTTCAGTTCTCTGTATTCCCTGTCATCATCTGCGGAAATGAGGCCGACGATTGCAGAGTCGTCAGAGAACTTTTGTAGGTGGCAGTTGGCAGAGTTGTGGTTGAAGTCCGAGGTGTAAATGGAGAAGAGGAATGGAGCCAGAACGGTTCCCTGTGGGGCCCCCGTGCTGCAGGACACCCGATCTGACTCACACTCCCGTATCCGCACATACTGTGGACGGTTGGTGAGGTAGTCCAGGATCCATGTAGTCAGGTGGTGGTCCACCCCGGTCTGCTCCAGCTTGTCCCTCAGAAGTAAAGGCTGGATGCTGTTGAAGGCACTGGAGGAGTCGTAGAACATGACTCTCACAGTGCTTCCAGCCTTTTCCAGGTGAGAGAGGCATCTCTGCAGCAGGAAGATGACGGCGTCATCCACCCCGATGCCAGACTGGTAGGCGAACTGAAGTGGGTCCAGGGATGAACTCACCAGAGGGTGGAGATGGGCAAGGACCAGCCTCTCCAGGGTCTTCATCAGGTGGGCTGTCAACGCCACCGGCCGGTAGCTGTTGAGGTCCTTGGGCCGCGGGGTCTTTGGTACTGGTACCACGCAGGACGTCTTCCATAGTTGTGGTACTTTCCCCAGCCTCAAGCTCAAGTTGAAGATGTGCTCCGCTATCCCGCACAGCTGGTCTGCGCAGGATTTGAGGAGCCTTGAGCTGATGCCGTCTGGACCCGTGGCCTTCCTCACCTTGATCCTCCTCAGTTCCTTCCTCACCTGGTTAAGGGACACGCTGGGGGGTGGGGTGCTGTGAGGTGTTGGAGTGGGTTGCTGGTTGTAGAGTGCTGAGTATGAGAGGTGTGAAGGGGAGCCGAGTGCTGTGGAAGATGGGGAGGTGGAGGAAGAGGGGGGGCAGTAATCCACAGGGGGTGCAGATGATGGGGGTTGCAGCAACAGGGAGGTCTGGGTGGGGGGAGGGGTGGATGGCTGGTCAAATCTATTAAAAAATCAATTCAGCTCATTCACCCACTTTTGGTCCCCCTCAGGCTGTTGAACCCAGAAATGGCCTTGAGGCCCTTCCAGACACCGATGGTGTTCTTCTGTTGCAGCTGGTCCTCCATCCTCGTCCTGTAGACATCTTTCCCCTCCCTGATCCTCATCCTCAGCTCCCTCTGCACAGTCCTCAGCCCCTCTTTGTTGCCAGATCTAAAAACCCTCTTTTTCTCCTTGAGGAGGGCCTTTATCTCTGGGGAAATCCAGGGTTTGCCGTTTGAGAAGCACCGTACAGTCCTGGTGGGTACAGTGTTCTCCACACAGAAGTTTATGTAGTCCGTGATGCAGTCGGTGAGACCGTCGATGTCTTCCCCATGGGCATCACTGAATACTTCCCACACAGTTGTCTCAACACTGTCCTTCAGAGCCTCCTCGGCTCCATCGGTCCATCGTCGAACTGTGCGGGTCACAGCTGGCTGCTTCTGTGCTAGAGTGGTGTACACAGGCAGGAGGTGCACCAGGTTGTGATCAGATCTACCCAGGGGAGGGAGTGGTGTTGATGAGTATGCCTCCTTGGTGCTGGCATAGAGGAGATCCAGTGTTTTATTGTCTCTGGTGTGGCATTTGACATACTGGGTGAATGTGGGCAGAGTGGAGGACGGAGGGGCATGATTAAAGTCCCCAGAGAGGAGGAGGAGAGCATTGGGGTGTTTTGTCAACAGCCTGCTTGTCGCCGAGTGGATGACGTCACAGGCCGCTTCGGCGTCAGCAGAGGGGGGGATATACGCAGCCACCATGATAACGTGCGTGAATTCCCTTGGCAGATAGTGTGGCCTCATGCTAACAGCTAACAGCTCAATGTCCGTTGTGCAGGTCTGCTCCTTAACCCTTTGGAGTCGGAGGTTATTTTCTTGATTTTACATAATTTCTTAAATTCACTTTTTAAAGTCACTTGCATATCATAGATACCCATGTGTTTTACATCTAAAATTGCAGAACAATCTCAGCTCTCTATATAATGAGGCACCATTGTCATAAGGCAAAAGTGTAAAGAGAAATATTACTCTAAAGGTGAAAAATGTAATCTAGATTTTGGAAATTCTTCATATCTCTTGTGAAAACTTAGCTTTACTCAGGAGGTCGAACTGTTTTGGTGCTTGAAATTAGTTTACCAAAGGTCTTAGGTTCACAAAAGCAGTGAAATATCTGAATAAAAAAATGGTAGAAACATGTAAATAAATGTCTAAATTCCAATTTATTATTATATGGTGAGATGATGAGCTGCGGCTGGCGTTGTGGCCTGCAGTTATGCTCTGGCAGAGACGGACTGGAGGCTGCTAAAGCGATGCTGCATGCTGTCCTCTGGACCCTGGCAGCTGCAAATCCTCTCTGTAAAATACATTACTAATAGTTAGTATAAGTTCACTGAAAGAAAGTAACAGGATAGTGACCATATTTGATTACACCCCGTTCAGTCTCATAACGAGCCTGTACCCATTTAGCTACTGTACCCCTACTTCCGGTTAGCGCGCAGCTAACCTAACAACATGGTAATTTCAGTCTCACAAACAAATAACAGAGATCCCACACTACTATGCATACTACGTTCACTGAACGAAAGTTAACGGGGATCATGACAATATTTGAATACCCACCGTTCAGTTTTTTATCCACCCTGTAGCCATATATAACCCCGTTAGCTACCGTTAGCTCGCTCGCTCCGTGTTAGGAGCTACCATCAGGTAAACAATACGGCAGTAACGATTAACAGAGATATAACACTACTAAGCGTACTACGTTCACTGAACGAAAGTTAACGGGATCGTGACAATATTTAAACACCCACCATTCAGTCTTATAGTCAGCCTGTAGACATATATAACCCCGTTAGCTACCGTTAGCTTCGTGTTAGCAGCAGCTCTATCTGGCTACAGGTCCCATTACTAACGTAAATATGCTATTGCAAAGTTCAGTAAATACACTTACCCATCTTCCAATGGATCCCTTTGCTTGGAGTTGTCCTGTTTATCTCGGGATCGACTCTTTCAGGCTCTATTTATGGTTGAAGCTGCGCCGTTCTCCAGTATAGCTTTGCTCGGCTTGTCTGCTCTTTCTTTTTCTCTCTCTCCCAGTGACGCTGTGCAGGCATCATATGACACCTCTGGGTGTGTAAAATGCTCTAGCTTGCTGTGTGAATCTCATATGATCTCGCGGACACAAGGCAGATGAAGCGGAAGTTTAACTAAATCTTGGAGACATTGAACCATATTTCTGTGCAGAATTATCGCGATGGAGTGAATATTTTCAAAACGCCAGTATCGTATAGCGCGGATCCGCGCTCGAAAATCTCGAAGGGTTAACAGTGATGTGCCCAGAGTTACACCATCTATCATTCACAAACACTGCCAGTCCTCCTCCCTTCCTCTTACCGCTCTCCGTTGTCCTGTCCGCCCGTATGATGCGGAAACCGTCCAGCGCAGCGTGCGTGTCCGGAGTTAGCTCAGTTAGCCAAGTCTCCGTGAACACCATGAGGCTACACTCCCGGTATTCCCTCTGATGGCGAGTCAGCGCCGCTAGCTCGTCCATCTTGTTAGGGAGAGACCTGACGTTTCCCATGATGATGGAGGGTAGGACGGGTTTGTAGCGCCTTTTCCTGGCGCGACGTTCCGCCCCCGCACGGCTTCCCCGTTTCTTCCTCCTCAGCTCGCGGGGGACATCGGGTCTCTCCTCGGGTAGTAGCACCGCCGTGTCCCGGAATGCTAACAGCCGGTCCCTTGCGTAAACAACTGGACCATGGCTGCGTGTTAAATCCCCAGACACAGAGGTGAAAATTGCAATTAACAGCAGATAGACCACGACAAGCTCGACGTGTCTAGCTGCCATACTGCACCGTTAAAAAAAGTAACTAGTACAAGAAGTATAATATAAGAAAAACTAAGAAATACTAAGAAAAAAGAAAAAGTAGTGAGCAGGAGCTACTGTAAAAGGCAGCCACTCGTGCGGCGCACGAGTGGCTGTGTTAACATTAAGTTTAACATAAAATGCTATGTTAACATTAAGTTTCCATTTCAGCATATTAGGTCCTCGGATTTTGATTCCTGTGTATATGAGTACATACACAGTCTGCCCTTTATAGTAGTAGAAAACACAAAATGACTGG
This sequence comes from Myoxocephalus aenaeus, assembly GCA_038501785.1. Taxonomy (NCBI): domain Eukaryota; kingdom Metazoa; phylum Chordata; class Actinopteri; order Perciformes; family Cottidae; genus Myoxocephalus; species Myoxocephalus aenaeus. The sequence continues at coordinate 942,446 of JBAMJR010000076.1, read as the reverse complement.
GCTGCTCCTTTTTTGAATCGACATTTTAAGAAAGTTCCTCTGAGCTGATCTAAACTGAGCTGAGTGGACTGCCGCCCTCCAACACACACACACACACACACACACACACACACACACACACACACACACACACACACACCTCAGTCGGCCCATCAGCCTAATCCACTGTGACATCACATTACCGCCAGCGCTCAGCACCAGCTCGCTCCCTCCTCAGACACTGTTAATTAGGTTTGGACCAGCTAACACTACAACTGTAGAGATGGAATGCAAACAGCTGAATGCTCTCACACATATAACACACACACACGGAACACCTGTAAACTCACTAAATTAAGACGGTCGGTCTTTCTCAAAGTTAAAGATCCTTCCGCATGAAACAAGTGGAAACTCACCCTCTATCCCCGTCTCTTCCAAAACAAATTGGGAGTGAGAATGTATTGCAGATAGTTTCTCTAAACAGAACTCCATGTAGATATGAACAATATTGGTGTAGATCAACATTGATTTTAGGATTTAGCTGTGCTTTTACTTTCTCTTACTTTCTTCATGTTCATACACACACACACACACACACACACACACACACACACACACACACACACACACACACACACACACACCTGATCATTGTGTCCAAACATTCACCCTGAGAGAGACAGACATAAATGCCCAAAAATGTAATTATCACAATTCGCATATTTGTTCTTTTTTCACAAATCCATACACCCATGAAAGGTCACAAACATTCAGCCAGGGGATTCACACTTTAAATATGAATGCTTCTAAGGAAATTAAAATGTTTCCTATGTCCTAAAACGGTCATCTGATCGATTAAAGGCCGTCATGGTGTAGCCAGGCCCCTCTCATCAGCTTGCAGCTGTTATTCACCTATACTGGACCATGGGAACAGGAAACATCGGACTGTTGATTGAAAGACCAGTCACTTTCCCGCCTTTCAGTCTAAACAGACCGTCAAATTGCATTGACAGTGCTGGAGCTGCTTTTAAGAACCATAACATGCCTTGACCATGAGGAACCACTGGAGGAGTTGCCAACGGGACTGAGTGTTATGACTGAGCGGATCTGTGATTTGCTGGAATTGTGAATGATAGGATCAAAGAAACATTTTTTTTTCAAAATATAAGACATTTTTGTACATGCAGTTCAGAGAAAGTGTTTTGGACTAATGGCTGACGAAACGACCGATTCAAATGTATCGGAGCAGATTTCCTCTAGTTTACAATCCGTGGACCTTAAACGTAACAGTTGATGTGTGTCTCGGGTTCTGCAGTGCTCCTGCCTATGGATCACCTTCAGGGATTTTTTTAAATCCTGGCTGTTTCTTAAATGTCCAGGTAAAACAGAAAGCACAGTATCCCACTGTGAGAACGCGCCTCAGAGAAGGCCGGAGACCCCACACCACCGTGCTGGAGGTTCATTCCAGCAATCATGCTGCACATTTGATTTGGAGTTGCACCTCGTCTCAGACAGTGTGCAGGAATGTCTGTTAGTAGGGGAGTCCAACAACGGATGTTGGGTTATGGATGGGGTTGAGGTCAGGGCTCTGTGCAGGCCAGTCAACCTTTTCTGCACCAAACTTGAAAAAAATAAATAATTTATTGAGCTGGCCTTTTGCACAGCGGCACTGCTATGTTGAAAAAGGAAATTAAGGTTCATTAAAGCTCAGGGGCCGAGACCAAACTTATTGCACTCTCTGCCACTGGTATCATCTATCAAAATAGCAAATGACACATTTCAGATTTTTCAATAAAATATTATAAATGTTAGTAAATTGCTGGATTCTAGTGTCTTTATAGGAGAATATATATATATATATATATATATATATATATATATGAATATATATATACTGTAAATATTGTTCTTTTAAATGAAACCATAGAGAGCAGGTAGCCATCACCCTGTCTGCCCGGAGTACATCGTAGTTTTCTTAATTTTCTGCATTAAATTGTTTTCTAATGTCATTTACACATAAATATAATGCTAGTCAGCACTAAACACAAAGTACAGCTTAAACTGATGTTATCAGTTTTACATTCACTCTATTTAGTCATAAACCCAACTAGTGGGCAAAGGGACATTTTTGACCTAATGATGATCACCTAATTCATTATGATTCATCTTGAGGTTTGTACCAATGGCAATCCATCCAACAAATGTCAGCCTGGAAAAAAAAGTCACGCTATTACCAAGGTCATTATCCTCTGGCAGTAACATAGCTAACTATCCAACACACATACTTGTTTTAATCCAAACCACAATGATTTTCTAAACTTAACCAAGTAGTTTTGTTGCTTAAAACTTACCAAGCTGGTAACTGATGCTAGAGGGGTTGGTACAGCGTCATGGTTTCAGGAGTGTATTTGTATTCATCAGCAGAGCGCGATGTTGAAGGTATTGGACAGAGCAGCAGAGGAGTATTACCCCAACAGCTCTACTGTCCCCACTGATCCACTCCAATGATTAATCATCTGCCCAGCTGCTATTACCACACCTTCACCTCTCTTTCCCCATTTTTATTTATGAGCTCTTCCAGGGCTTATTTCATGATACCAAGGAAAATCTAATTCAACATATTTCATTAGCAAAAAGTCATTGAGTTAGGTGTCTTCATTATGGAGGACAATATATACCTTCAGAGCACGAAGCTCACATTTAATAAAACCTGAGACAATCAAATTAACTTTCTCTCTCCGTTCCTCACCCCCTTTCTTTATCTGTCTCGCTCCATCTGTGAAAATAAGCGAGAGAGAAGCCCCATATGTTTAGGTGAGGAAAGTCATCACTTGCTCTAATGTTTATCTGCTGAGGTGGAAGGAAGGTAAGGTGACAAATGTGCTGACTGGAGTAAGGAGCATTAGCAGGTGAGGCAATGCATTAAATCCCACAGACTCAATCATTTAGGGTAGTGTGCCATTTGTTTTAGATTCATGGCTCGTACTGCCTTTTTACAGATTGAGTGTGGCCAACCATAAATCCCATGCTACCATTATCCTACAGTGTTTCACACAGTTTATACACCACTCTGCGTCATCTGCTGCAAACCAGACAGGAGACAGCTGAAGTTTTAAAGAGGGACAAAAGGTAGAACGGCTACTTAATCATGTTATTCTTTAACATCAAATTCATTCATTTCAATCAGAAGAGATTTAACAATAATGTATTACAATTGCATATCTTTGAATAGTGCAAAGTCTTTGGCGATTGGACTCCATCCTGACTTAGGATAAGCAAGGGGTAGTGATGCTGACATCTGGTAGGGGTGGGAATCACCAGAGGTCCCACGATTCGATTTTATCACGATACTTGAGTCCCGATTCGATACTATCACGACGCTGTGATACTATCACGATACTGTGATGTATTGAGTATTCCACCGCAAAGTGTCCCCAAAGGAAAACTTTGTCAACATATTGTATCTAAGAAGATAGAGTGTTCAGTCTGTTCATCTCACATGTGATTGTCAAGCTGACCAACACTGTCATAAATGTTGCACCTGACAAACTGAACTGTTTGCATTACAGTCTACATAGTCGTGTCATTATTACAGTCTACATAGTCACTTCATCATTACAGTCTCTACATAGTCGCGTCATTCGAGCTGGATGTGCCAGAAAGAGGGCGGGGCTTATTTATGTGCAAGCAGTTTTCATTTCCGCCATCCACCATGGAAATAACCACTCTTTCTGCTTTATACTTGTTGTAGAAATCCCCAAAACATCGGAACATCAAACGCCCTCGTGTCTGGGTTTATAATATTATCCGTAGCCGCACACAGCTCGGTGGATTTCACGCGAGGAAGTGCGTCTGAATGACGGCCGCTTCCAGCGCTGCTAGAGGACCCGTAGCCAGTTTGATGCTTTTTTTTACGTCTTTGACCGGCGGCGTGTCGCACATGTTGTCCCGTGTTTCGTGCGGCAGCGATGCTACGAGTGACAGGAAGTCCAGACGTTTGATTTAAACACGGACGGCGCATTTCTAATGTCTTTCTCAGATGTCTCCGTGTTTGTTTTTACCAACTTCCTACCATCACGCTGATCCGGGACCTCTGCTGACCTCACCACAAAACAACACAGCACCATCTAGTGGGATGAAAAAAACATTTTATTTTATTTTTCAAGGACCAAAAAATTTATAATTGATTAAATAAAAGATCGATACTCGGCTTCCGATCAGATCAGATACAAAATAGGAAAAATAATAAAATACAGGCAGGAAAGAAAGCACTATTTATGCACGCAAAATATCGCGATACTATGCTAAATATCTCTAATATCTGGTAAGGCAGAGCACCCCTTGAGTCCAGACACTGGTGGTGGTGGTGAAGAAGGGAGTTGCTGTAACCCAATGATGGATGATGAGCAGGACTGAATGCTGACTGGAGGAGCCTGGGGTGGAGGAGTGTTGCATCTGTTTGAGCTGAAATAACAACTGACAGCACCAGAGAGGAGAACCTATTAAAGGTTTGACAACAACGATGTGATTGGCTTACAGAGAGTGCACTGAATTTGATTGGTTCATTTAACGCTGGGAGAATTAGAGACTCAGATTATGAATGAACCGGAGTGTAAAGAGTGTGTTCCTTACTGAACTTCTGCTTGAGCTTCATCTATTGTCATTGTACAACAGGGTTGGGCAACAAAAAGCAGTTTTTCAGGGGGGGGGCCCTTGCTTAATAGGTGAGGGCCTACATATCTTACGTAGTGTAGTGAGTATTAAAGGGCCGTCTGGCTCTGCGTTAAGCTTTCTTCTGGGACATTTCAAGCAGCAGCTTAGTTTGCTTATACCTCAGACCAGCTCTGCCATAACCCTCATATTAGGACAACAGGGTTGCACAACAAAATGCATTTTGTAGTCCCATTTTGGGACACTGCTGAATCTCTCCCTTTGATACACAACATGGGTCAAAAGTGACCCGACAGAGTTTTAACCTTCTGAAAATCAATCCCCCCCTCGGGGTGGAAGACTAAAAGATTGTTACTTAAAACTGTAAATCATAAGCAAATATATTAAACAACCAGTGGCGGGCCGTCAGGGCCTGCTTAGCATTCTCTGCTGGCCTAAACAGAAACACAATATCATTTTATTATTTTTATTTTTTTAAAGATGAAGATGACACAGAAAAAAAAAAAAAAAAAAAAGGTTTCAGGTCCGCCTATAAAAAATCACTTTCAGGATGTTTATTTCTTTGAAATGATGCAGCTGTAAGGTCCAACTCTAACCCAAATCATAGCTCATTATGTGAACATTCACTAACCCAAATCATAGCTCAATATGTGAACATTCACTAACCCAAATCATAGCTCAATATGTGAACATTCACTAACCCAAATCATAGCTCAATATGTGAACATTCACTAACCCAAATCATAGCACAATATGTGAACATTCTCTAACCCAAATCATAGCACAATATGTGAACATTCACTAACCCAAATCATAGCTCAATATGTGAACATTCACTAACCCAAATCATAGCTCAATATGTGAACATTCTCTAACCCAAATCATAGCTCAATATGTGAACATTCTCTCTGCAAAGGTTGACTTTGCAGAGAGAATTACAAAGTACAGAGAAAATCCAGGCGAAGTCTCCAAAATTTGCATTTGGGCACATTTACGCACATCTGTGACATTTTAATTTTTTCATGTACCAAACCATATACTTATGGTGTTCAATACATCGAAATACAGCCGTTTGGGGCTTTTTTTCATAAAGCAAGCTATGATTTACAGTTTTATATAACAATCGCTTCCCCCTCTATAGGCCCATAACAAGGAAGGGGTTTCCGATGCCCTCTACGGCAGTGGTTCTCAACTGGTCTGGCTCCGGGACCCACTATCACCCCTGAATGACAAGCAGAGACCCAAATCGAGGAACATTCTCAACTTCTTAAATGTATTGAATGAAAAGATGGTGCAGTTTGAACCTGAGATAGTACAGAATATGTATGCTAACACAAAAACAAGTTTAATAACCAAAACGAGCAGCTGGTGGCGATGATAGAGAGGGAACTATTCCCTTTTACACTCAATTAGCTGCATTTTAATTAAAAAACTAAAACTGCATCTTCAGGACACGAGGTATTACAACATATATAACAATTCAGAATCTTCAGCTATTTTTAAACAGACTCAACAGCTTTCATGCACAAACAGTCCAACAACTAAGAAGAAGTTTCAAAAAGACTGAAATGACCTAACTTTAACTGAGAACACACACTCACCGAATCTATGACAAACACTTTACTGTGGAACACGTCACTGTGTTGAGGAGCAGCTTTTCCACTCACTCAAAATAAATTAAACAAAAGTGGAATTCAAAAGGATTCATATATACAACATTAACTTCTCTTGTGATTACCTCATCAGTAAATACTGAAAAACATTGTGCTTTACAGAAAATTAAGCAGCACTCAATTCTCCTCCCAACCCCAGAGTTTGTTCCTGTCATGCAGGCAGCGCCATCAGTTGTGAATGTTATATTCAGTAGGCTGTTTAATTTAATTATCCTAAAAACCCAGAGTCTCCCCATATCAGGGTGGTTTGACCCAACCTGGCCCACGCTGCTGGAAATATGGAGGGACAAGTGCAAAACCAGTTGAAAACAGAGCCGGCAGAATAACGACACTCCGCTGCATAAAAAGTCCTTTCAAAATAAAAAAGAGATTTTTTTTTTTTTTTCATCCTGTGGTTTTATTTTGAAAGGACCCACTGAAAACGGGACCCACCAGTTGAGAATCACTGCTCTACGGGAAGTCGCCAGCAGGGTACATTGACAGTGAGCTGTTTAGGAAGTGGTTTGTCGGGCACTTACTGAAGTTCGCCGCGCAGGAGCGCCCGCTGCTGCTCATTATGGATGGACATCAGTCCCACCTGGATCCAGAGCTGGTCCGGGCGGCACAGAGGCAGGGTGTCATTGTGCCTGCCACCACATACGTCTCACATCCTTCAGCCTTTGGATGTGAGTTTCTTCAGACCCTTGAAAGCAGATTTCTCTGGTGTTACAGGAGATCTGTCGGCAGTGAGCCACTCCTTCTTGGTTTCTAAGGAGTTTTCAAGGGTCGTAAGAGACTCCTACCAGAGGGTGAAGGATCGGAGAGTAGTGGTGGCTGGGTTCAGGAGGTGTGGCATCTACCCTCTGGACTCGATGGTCAATGACTGGTCATGCCGTCCGGGCAGCGGCGCGGTACCTCCTCACGGTACCTCCTCACCCCAAAATCCTTACCTCACCCATCTCCTGGTAACATCAGGCCGGATTCTAGTCGACCTGGCCCACCTCCTGGCCGAAATAAATTACAACCGCAACACCGGTAAGGTCAGGAGGAATGTCACCAAGGCCAGGTTGCTGACAGCCCAGGAGATGTCCGACATTATTGAGGAGGCGGAGGACCGGCCTGCGAGGAGGGTCAAGCTCTGGCCAGAACAGACAGAGAGCAGCAGCGGGCCGGCCCGGCAGCCACCTCCTCCACCCTGTCTGCTGGCTCCCGGCCCCAGCCACAGAAGACCAGTGTCCCTCGGGGCTACTTCAGCCTCCAGCTCCAGACTTTCCATCGCCGGTCCCTCATCCCGCTCCATCCCCTCATCCCGCTCCGTCCCCTCATCCCGCTCCGTCCCCTCTTGTGCCACCCACGGTCCCCGGCTGCCTGCCAACCCCAGAACATCTCTCCCGAGCCTGCCTGCTGACGAACCCCATCACCTTCCCCCGTCTCCTGGTCAGCACACACCTATTTAGCATTTTAATTCACGTATAAATCTGAATGTATTAACTATTGTGACAGTTAGACATTATGAGTATGAATTTTAGTATTGTTATAATAAAATCTGATTATTATTTTAGAGCCTTCAACATCGGCAGCGGGATGTGGCCTCCGTGGGTCCCAACGTCGTTCCTCTCCCTCCTCCCACTGTAAATGCTTTATGTAGTAACCTGAAAAAATACAATATTATAACATTAGTATGATGAAGACTAAACAAAACATGGTTATGCTTTTTCTGTTATTCATACAGCCTCCAAACCTGCAGACGCCGGACCATCATCCAGCTCCTCGTCTGCTGGACCCACGACATCCACCGGTAGTGTATTTCATGTTAACTTTCTTTGTATACCAACCCATGAAAATCTGATCATTTTCTTTAATTCAAAGTTGTTTTTTATTCTGTGAATAGGTCACACTCCTGAAGACATGGAGACTACAGTTTGGGAGTGTGGCCGGTGCAGGGAACCAGACCCTCCCGAGAGCTCAGAGGGCTTGGCGTCGTGGGTCCAGTGTGACAGCTGCCAAGTGTGGTATCACACCGTGTGTGTGTGGGCTGGGACGAGGAGCTCGATGAGGATGATGATTCTTTTAAATGTAATTTGTGTCCGTAATAATAATAATACCCAGGTAGCCAGCGGCAACCGCAATACGGCCGAGTGTCGGCTGACTTGGCTGTGTTCCGGCTCGACGCTGCCGAATGTGAGCCAGCTTTGGCCCAATTCATTGTTGTCATATCTGGCCTAGATGTAGCCGGACATGGGCCTATTCTGGCTGAGACATGGCAACCGGGTTTATCGGCAACCAGCACTGAAACGGCTCTGGCCCGTGGATGGCTGCCGATTCTGGGCCGTATCTGGCTTCATAGAAACGGGCCTATTCTGGCTGAGACATGGCAGCCGGGTTTATCGGCAACCAGCACTGAAACAGGTTTTTTAAATAATAGTTGTAAAGGCAACAGGGAACCATTAGGGCTTCCCTCGTGGGTCCTTCTGCATAAAAAGGACCGGACCTCATGCAGTCGCTATTACTTTTCTTTCTCCACCGACAACCGCTCTTGGTAAGTACCCGCATTATTAAATTGTTCAAATATGATGGAAGATGTCTTTTTAACACATTTATATACATTACTCGTTTTTGAGAGAAGCTCAATTCCTCCACATGGCCCGTGTATAACCGCGCTGAAGCTAGCTAACCTTGTCAGGGGGAGTTCAGCACGTTAGCTAGAAAACGTGTCCTGAGGACCCGAATAATGCTGTTAGCTGACTAGTCTGTAATGAAAGAACACTTTTGTATTCATCAAGCCATGATGTTTGAGCACAGACATGTATAACAACGCCTCCACTGCATGTATAACTGTTTTAACCGAGCCAGCTGGTTTACAAAGCGAGCAGGGTTGGAGTAACTTTAACGTTAATGTAATGGACACGTGGCGAAATTGTATAGCAATGTTTTATCTCCTGAAATCAAAATGTATTGTTCCGATCTAGCAGACGTGGACGGTGTCAGATATTATTACATTATATACAGACACGATATTCAATACATAAGGAGTGAGAACGGTTTGCAATACTATTGATAGATTTACCATTTATGTTTTAGAAATTGTGAGATCTCACAACAGTTTTTTTGTCTCTGTTTCTACCAGGTTGCAACCTCCGGATTTTTTATTTTTGGACGTGAAGCCATGATGCCGGAGTGACGGTAGTCTTTTTGTGTTCAGTTAGAGTTCTATTTTTAATTTAATTTTACCCTGTGTGCATTCAGTTAATAAAAAAATATTTACTGTAACATTTTGGTCGACGTGTCTTATTTTATCGTAATGTTATATAATTGTAAGCTATTGCATGGTGTATTTAAACAGTTCTCTATGAAGCAGTGTTCTGATGTATGTTTCTGGGGATTTTATTCTGAAGGGGAAAACGTAAGGAGAGAGAGGAGGTTTTGTTGGAGTGAGGAGCGAGTCAAGAATAAAGTGGTTGCCTTCTTGTCTAACCGAACGGAGCAGCATGTTGTTATTTTATTATTATTATAAAAGTATAGGCGCAAGACAAACCCTCGGTTACATTGGTGGCAGCGGTGGGATACATAATAATAATAATTGAAATAATTGAAATTCAACCAGACCTGACCCGACCCGGCAACCGGACCCAAGCAGAGTCGGCAGCCGGACCCGGGCCGACGTGTTTCTTCTGGTGTGCCGGCTTCGGGCCGATGCTGGCCCCGGTTAGTTTCCGATTACGGCCCAGTGACGGCAGTGTCGTCCGCCAGTGTATTCGGCAGTGTTTCTGGATAAACAACTGGATAAACATAAAATTAACATGATATGTTTTCAATGTCCTGTACACATCGGTGTTCTTTGGATAAAAGATGTTAGTACATTTGAAGGTAACGGGAGGGTTTTAACAATGATGCTTTCAATCATGAATACTGGTGTTTTTAGTTGTAATATAACTCTTACTCTGCGTGTTAGAATATAAATTGTTATATGCAACATATGTGTGCATAATTGTTAAATTTCATGCATCAGCTGGTATTTAGCAAGTGACTGCGATGAGAAGAGTTTACACTCAAAGTGTTGTCCACTGGACCCTGACAGATGTGAACCCTCTCTGTAAAATAAATTTCCAGTCAGTACTAAGTTCAATGAAAGAAAGTTATGATTACACACCAAAACACGTAACAGAGCTCAGAGCATGAGCTAAATGTTAGCACGTTGCTAATGTAAACAAACATACCGATAGTTAGCGTTACGTCTTACAAACACGTAACGAAGATCCAGCTCTACTAGTTAGTACTAAGTGATAGTGACGATGCAGTCGGGTTATAAGCTGCAACTACCTTCAGTGAGTGTCCCTGCTGTAGCAAGCCATCTCCCCGTTAGCTCCCTGCTAGCTCCCCAACAACCAGCCCCGTCTCAACGCCAGACTCGGGCACCGGTGAAAACCACCGAAGGGATCGGGACCAGCTAAATGTGCTCACTGTGCTAGCGTAAATCTGCTAAAACAAAGTTGAGTTAGTAAATACACATACCCATCTTCCAGTGGATCCCTTCTCTCAGCATATTCCTCTCCAGGAGTCGAAGCCTTCAGGGCCTGTCTGACGCTCCTCCGTCCTCATCGCTGCTGGCCAAAATCGCTGCAACTGCTTCCTCTGTTGTGAACTGTGTTCTCTCCATGATCTCTAGCTTCTGTCTGACTGTAAACTACAGCATGTATATATAAACCTCAGGTGTGTAGGTTATTGTAGGTCCATTGTAGCGTAGCTGGGTGGGGAGGTCCTTAGGGATTTCCTGAGTGTTCATTGGTAGTTTCACAAAAAATGTTGACGGACACCTGAATTTACGAATCACGGTGAAAGGAGTGTCAGCGTCCTTTAACAGGAACACAGAAGCACACGGGGGAGGGGGCGGAAACTGCAGAGTTTGGGGCCGTTCACACTAGATGCGACTCTCAAAAACGCGTCGCTAACAAAACCATTGTTTTCCTATGGTACGGCGCGCCTTTCATGCCTGCTTTTTAAATGCTGCGCGTCGCGTTTTTTCAGCGCGCAGAAAAGTTTAAATATTCTCAACTTTAAGCGCCTTGCGCGGAGTCGCACAGCTCATCAATGTCACACTCGGCCAAGGCAGCCAATCGGATGAAGCAAGTGGCGGGCTTTATTACTTTACCACTTCCTTCCTGTTTTCGTGTGGTGTCGTCTTTCCTTTTCTTTTCTTTTTCGTGAACCCAAAACCTCCGCTTTTTGGGGGCTTTTTCCTCCTCCTCATCCCACAACACAGCAAGGGCAAGAGCGCGACGTCTGCTTGAATCCATTTTGTAAATGAAGTTTTATCGCGTTTTAAGGCGTTTTTTAAGCGACTGCGCTTTTAAAAGTCGCGTCTGGTGTGAACAGGCCCTTTGGCGGTTCTAACAGTAGCGGATTCTTTTTTCTGCGCGTTTTTTTTCGCAAAGATATGAATATATACAAAAAGTAAACACTGTATAGCATGCCGGCGTGACCCAAGACCCCAGAGGGTTAAGAAAGAGATCACCATAGAGATCTTCATATCTAGAAGTTTGTCATGCTGAATCCAAGGAACTTAAAACTGTTCACTTGCTCCAACTCAGCTCTATTAATGTAGACGGGGGTGTGTGTCTTCCCCTCTTTTTTCTTATATCAACTGTGGCATCACAAGGAGCCAGGTCATAGAGGACTGTTCCATTCCCACACATAATCGATGCCCACTTCACAAAATGGCCGCCGTTGCCCACGCTACAGATCCCAGAAGGCCTCAGCACTAACCCAGCTGTAGGTGCTTAAGCCACCTAATTGAGGCAGGTCTGAAGAGCTTCAAAAGGGCACATGGCTGGAAGGAGCTGGGCATTCAGTTCAGAGCTCTAAGACTTATGCAATTAAATCTACCCTGAACAACGCACTTCTGGTGGAAGCTGACAAACTGCCATTAAGCTTAAGACGTTCAAAACTAGCTATGGCATATTGGGTGAAGCTAAAGGGATCTGGAGAGCAACTTCAGGCAACAAATGTGCTGCATGAATGCTGGGAATACGCCCAAAATAAAAGGAAAAGGTTTGGGTGGAGTATCAGTTCAGTAGTCAACGAGTACGGATTAAATGGGTATGAGTATGGTCCCAATGTAACGTGGGGAAATGTTCCTCCGTGGATTTTACCAGTTAACAATGTGGATTTAACACTCAGAGCATAGGAAAAAATGGGTGGGGAAAAACTTGTGACATTAGAGATCAGACTCAAGAATACATTAAACAACACTTATTATAACGTGTGTGTATATGTGTGTGTATGTGTGTGTGTATATATATATTACTGATGGCTTGAAAGACAACGGGAATGGACACGTGGGATAGGGGTATTCATAACAGAATTTAATAGGATTATATGCAAAATAATGAATGTCTGTCTTCACTGCTGACATTACTGCAATAATATTTGGGCTGCAATGGATGGAAAAGGTCAGGATTTAGTGCTGGAAATATCTCTGTTAATGTTGAGACTCCAAAGACTGGGTATTAGTGTTCAATTTCGTTGTGTTCCGGCTCGCGTAAGTGTGGCGGGAAATGAGAGGGCAGGCGGGATCGCAAAGAAAGCTCTAAAATTCAAAGAAGAGGAAATATTGAATATTCCTTTTGGTAAACTGGAAGCGAAAGCCGTAATAAGAGAGGCAGTGAGGGAATTATCATAACGTACAAAAATCCATAAATGTAAAGTCATACAAAAGGGAAGTTTTGGAGAGAGGCGGTAATTATATCACGGTTAAGATTCGGACACAGGACTGAATTCAACTAAATGGGATCAGACAAGTGGAATATTTGTAAAGAGACTGACGACATGGAGCATGTTATTATGAAATGCCGAAAATACAATACTGAAAGACATCTTGAAGTATAACATTTGTCAGCTGGGACGGAGGTGGAGTTTAGAGGGAGTTCTGGCAGCGCGAGTGCTACAGGACACTGTTACGAATGCTCAAAGAAACGGGACTAGACCTTAGGATTTAGTTGTTAGTAGGTTTTTGTTAATTAGAACAGTTTAACCTTGGCGGTATGCACCTAGTCAAGTTGATTGCGATCTGCCATTCAAACTTGAAGGAGCTGGGCAAGCAGACTGGGAACAGACACCTACATACAGGAAAGAGCAAATTCAGTTTATTTTATATAGCCCAACATCACAAATACAAATTTGAGGGCTTTACAATCTGTACACATAACATCCTGTCCTCACATCGGATCAGGAAAAACTCCCCCCAATAAAGATAGTAAAAACCCTTTCACAGGGGAAAAAAGGGGAAGAAACCTGAGGGAGAGCAACAGAGGAGGATCCCTCTCCCCGGATGGACAGACGCAATAGATGTCATGTGACCAGAATGAGTAGCGGCGTTACAGCGCATTCAATGAAATTGAAATTATTCATAATGAGTAGTAGGCATGGTCCATGATCCAGATAACCATGAAGCAGAAGGAGGTAGAGGAGGGAGGGAGGCAGGACCGGTTCCATCAGCAGGGCCATGGCAGCAGGCAGGACCGGTTCCAGGCAGCCATGAATCCATGGAAAAAGAAAGTAGAGTTAGTAATGTGCATTGAAGAGACAATTTAGTCAGAAGGAGAAGAGGAATGGGAAGAGCTGGTAACCTGGACCTGCCGTGTTGAGTTTTGGATGGTGTGAGTGTTCCCTGTCTGTCTCTTACAGGGGGCGAACACCCTAATGAGAAGCACCTGGGCCCGGTGCTCTGCAGGGTTGAGGCTCCGCCTCTGGGCTCTCTCTCCATCGCTGGGTTTGGTCCGGGTGAAGCCAGCCAGGCGACAGCGCTGCACAATTGTAGCATCCTCATTTGTGAACTGTTTTGCAACCCACCGTTGTTAAGAAATAAACCACGTTTTGTTTGGAATGCTGCGTCTCCCTCTCATTTGTCACGGCACCTGAGCGTGACAGATGGAGCTTGGATTTAGTTTAAGGAACAGTTTTCTCCTCTGGGACGCTTTACGTTTGTTGATGGACTTTTAGATTGAAGGAATTACCAGAGTTGCCGGTCTGTGTGGAAGATTAAAAATGCACCTTCTTTTAAACCTTCTAATTAGTTGGAGCTTGTTAGGAGATTGTGTTGAATGCTTTTCAAGATTAAAACAATATTTGTATCAGATGGAGAAAAGACATTTAACCAAGTTAACTGCACTTTTTTTAATCAACATGCTCCACAAATTTGGTTTTGTTACTAGATTACTCAACTAGATTACTCAAATAGGAGAAAAAAAACTGTCTGGAGAGCCTTAGAATAAAAAATGCTTCCTAGTTATTTATCCTCAGTAAACATTAGATACTGATATCACTGGAGAGAAAACATATGTAAGTGTTACGTTTGTTTTGTGATCACTGACCCTACCAACACAACTTTGTCGTGCTTCGAACTGTAAGACTTGTTTTTACTTTGTATTTCTCTTCTTTATAACTTAAGCCTAACATTGAAGTCAAATATGATATGTTGGTATACTTTTACTCTAACAATTAGTGTACACAGAAGTTATGATACTAACCGGGTTGGTCATTGACCCCTCTATTGTGTGTGTGTGTGTGTGTGTGTTGGTCTTCCTTATGCACCGAGCAGGTAAACTGGTCATTATACAGAATAGTGCTGAAGAGAACAGGTTTGATAAATTGCACCATCAGCAGGGACCCTGTGGGATGCATGAAGGTCAAACATGGCCATCCGTCTGAGGGAGCAGGTTTCCACAGTTCCATCTGAGAATCGCATATTACGTTTGTATGGCCGAGGTCTGAAGCTGCTCCTTTACCAAGGCTTGTCTAAAGTTCAGCCACAAGGGCAGCAGCTTCAAGTAAATAATAATGGTCCTATCCATCTTCCCAAATTGTAATGCCGAATTATTTTTCCTTGGGCCCACTAACTCCTTTCTTTTACTGAATCAGGGATAGTGTAAAATCTGGTTGACCAAGTTATCTCCTTGAACCCATTATATTGAAAACAGAACGGTGTGGCTGCATTTTGGTTTACAGTCAAGGCAGAATAGCTCTAAACTCAATTTTACAAAACACACTTGCTAAGTTTAGCACATGTGCAATAACATGACTGATTATACTATAACTGACAAGTTAAAACACAGAGGACATGTTTAAAAATGACACTGAAAAACCTAGATTGACACATTTTCTGCTCATTTCATAGAATCAAACAACTCAGGTGATTTATACAAATAGAAGAAAAAAAATGAAAGCTGTACCGTTTTCCAGCACAGTACTGTCATAAATACTGTCATTACTAAACCTTGAAAATTTGATCCTGGACTTTTCCTTTTAAACAGGAATGTGACAGTCCAGCAATAGGAAACTAATGACAACTCATTGCAAACCTATGAATTGCATATACTGCTGCAGTTTATTTGGTCTTGAGGGTTGCCGTTATTATTGAGAGAAGGTGAATCAGACAGTGGCCGGAGACTCCCAAAACGTCAAGGGGGAAAGAGCAATAGGTATTCTTTAACGTAGTGTGTCGTAGTACAATGTTGTTATTGTGGTGGAGGCCTTAAAGGGGAGAATGAGAGGGAACCAAGACCACCACCTGAGGAATTATACACCAGCTAATATTGGCTTCGGAACCTGAAGATATTGTTTTGAGAATATATAAAAAGGCACATATTCGTTACTGATAGGAGATAGCGATTTGTAAAATTAACCAAGGGTTTATACATGTAACACCAAACACTACCACAGAGGACAGGAGATAACAAGAATAAAGCAGCAGGTGCCTTTTTATAAACAAGCCCTGATTAGGGAATTGGTTGAGGGAAGAGCCAGGCTTAGGGCTGCATCCTCAATACTACACCCCATGCTGCATTCACTACTTGGGGAACATGCTTCACCACATTGTGCCCGGTGGGACACTTAATATTAACAGTTTAAACAGACACGTGTAAAAAATACATCTGGCAATAAATCGCTGACTGTGTAAACTAACAGATTTATAATGTCACTGTCTCATCTAGAGCACGCTAGATGTGAGTAATCTCATTTCAATGAGGAGATACTTGTTTAGAATTTAACAATAATTTATTACATATGTATAACATTTGAATAGTGTAATCCTTATCAGACATCAGTGATGCTGACGTCTGATAAGGATGAATCCCTCTAAAGATTTTTTAATAAAATAAATCAATACCTTACCCTACAGCCGCAGAGATTTCCTAAGCAAAATAGAAAATTAGTCATGAGAGAAATTGTTAAGGTTAGAACTTGTTTGGGTCAACATAAAATCATTAAATCTCACCCTGAGTTAAGAGGGGTCAAGTTTAACAAAGCAAAGGATAGAGTAAGGTCTCGATGGGACTCAGGATCTGGTATGGACCCAAATGCTGTTGCAACAATTCAAAGTAAATGTATTGTCCAAAACGAAAAACTCAAGAACAGGCTTCAAAAACACTAACTTAAAACAGAGCGGTTGACAGACTTACTCACACTGACAGAGGAACACACAGTACAAGGGGACAGGAGCAGGGCCATGGCAGGGGGCAGGACCGGTTCCAGGCAGCCAGGATCCATGGAAACTTGAGGCGAGGAAGCACAGAGGCGCCCTGGAAAAAAGTAGAGTTAGTAATGTGCATTGAAGAGACAATAATTTAAGGAGAGAAAGAAGAGGCGCGAAAGAAGAGGAGCTCAGTGTATCCTAAGATGTTTTTAACCAAATGCCATGACTTTCTTGCCATACATCCCTCACATCTGATGCTGATATTCTTGCCACCTTCAGAACAGTACTGCTGGGAAAATTGCCCGATCAAATATAACCACCTTGAGTGAGTTTTAAACTATTTTCCTAGCAGCTTTCCCTTTTCGCTACAATACCACAATAATGTATATCAGGATTTTAACAGATTCCGGAATTGATAGCCGGGGAAGCCGGAAAGATAGGTTGGGGTCAAGTTAGACCGCAAAACCGAATAGTTGGTCAAGTAAGACCACAGCACAACTCTAGAACCGGTTCGCTGAGACCAGGAAAGAGAAATTGTGTCAATCTTGATGGGTCGTCTACGGCCTTCTTTTCTTTAGGAAATGGAAAAGGTCACGTTATGAAACATGCCGTAGTTGCTCCCAAGGGCCCTGAAGGAAAGAGATAGTTAAGGTGCCTGTTCTTTCATTTCAGCGGGTTGCAAATGCAGAGGTGTGTGTATAGATTGGAGTTAAATCACAGCTGTTATTTTACTCATGATAAGATACCTTAGCCAGAGTAGATTATCATTTTAATTTAACTGGATTGAATGCATATTAATTGCCAATAGGAGATAGGCCACAATTCGAACAGCTGTACAGTAATAGTGGAAGTCCATTAATATTTAGCCATACAGTAACAGAGTTTTACCAATGAAAACTAATCACTTTTTTTTTTTGTATAGGCGATGGTTCTCGCTACTCTTGCTGAACATTCACTGCCGTTTACCGGAACTTAACACCATATTGAACGATGTCATTAAAGTCATTAACCACGTCAAAGCACATGCCCTTAACTCGCGTTTGTTCGAGCAGCTTTGTGAGGAGATGAACGCAGAGTACACACGCCTTCTCTTGTGCTGCTATTACACCAAAAGAGTTGCAAGATATTTGCGCGAGTAGATTACATGTAAAGTCAATGCACAGACGCGACTGGTTGTGAAAAAGCAAATTTCGCGCCGGGCGGCATTCGCCCGATGCTGAGTTGCGAAAGACAATCAGCGTTGAAGCTCCGCCCGTCGTCACCGCCGTCCGGCCGTTGCTGAATCAAACTGCTGCTGGTCCGCCTAAAGGAGCGCAGGTAGCGGCTTCATTCAGACACTCGTCCTGGAGGAGTCGGAGCTGTGTGCGACTACGGATAATATTATGAACCCAGACACGTTTGATGTTCCCACGTGTGTGGGACTTCCTCAACAAGGATAAAGCAGAACTAGTGGTTATTTACATGGTAACTGTTTTCATGAGTAAAGCCACAGATAAGTCGCGCCCCCTTTCCGCAGCGAAAAAGCAAATTAACCACAAAGTCAGGCGAAAATTCACAACCCTTTTGGTGTACCAGTGGTTCTCAAACTGTGGGGCGCGGAGGTATTACAGGTGGGGCGCGAGGGGGATGCTGTTTAAAAAACAAAAACTTTTTAATTATATATAATCCTTTTATTAATCCCACAGTGGGGAAATTGTTCTCTGCATGTTACCATTCTTAGTAATGAAGGAGCAGTGAGCTGCTGTGAAGCTCTGGGGCTTCAGGTCTCATCAAGGACACTTCAACATGAAACTATGAGAACAGGATGAACGCTACCTTGTGGTTTCAGGACGACCTCTCACCCCATGAACATGAGAATTCACATAGTAGAAAAGTACACAGTACACGGACATATAACATCATTAATAAATACATGGAGAGAAATGTTTAGTTACTCCGTTAACAGGTTACGCTGCGCATGCGCGACTCGACGATTCTTGGCGTTTTGCTAAAAGCCTCCATGAGATTCAATTCAGTTTATTTTATATAGCCCAACATCACAAATACAAGTTTGCCTCGGAGGGCTTTACAATCTGTACACATAACTTCCTGTCCCGGGACCTCACATCGGATCAGGAAAAACTCCCCTAGAAAGATAGTAAAAACCCTTTCACAGGGAAAAAAGGGAAGAAACCTGAGGGAGAGCAACAGAGGAGGATCCCTCTCCCCGGATGGACAGAAGCAATAGATGTCATGTGGCCAGAATGAATAGCGTAGTTACAGCACATTCAATGAATGACAGAAATTATTCATAATCTCCGTGAGGTCGTCTTTTGCTGTTGCGTCTCTCAAAACAAAAAACAGATCTCAGCTCAACATTGAGAAATGAAATGAGCCGTATCAAATCTACAACCCCGTTTAAAAAATATGTGTAGAGGAAAGCAGCTCACTGCTCCACTAATACTGATGCAACCTGATGCTCACACATCTCACTCATTCTGTTTTGCACAGGTTGAACGTTATTGTTATTAACTTGAAAATATATTCAGTGCAGAACAGGTTATTTGCAGCCACAATAAGTAATTTTTTGCTAAATATTAGTTATTTTTTGCACAGATAGAACTTTATTTGCATTGTTCTAACAAAGTGATTGCACATGTTATTAGTTTTTGTCTGATGGAGCGATCTGGTTTACTTGAAAGGGATTTACATTTTCTTCATTCTATTATTTGAAAAGCACGGATGGAGGAGTCACAGAGTCACAAAGTTGAACCATTACGTTACAATGTTGTTGGGGCGCGAACATTTTTCTTCCTCCAAAGTGGGGCGTGACAGAAAAACCACTGGTGTACACACAAAAGTAAGATGGCTGTCGAAAGGGAGATCGTTGGCCAGAGCGTTTGAGCTACGAGAGCTGCTGTAGAGATTTTTCACAAAAAAAAGTCACCACTGGCGGCACATTTCAGTGACAAGGAATGGGTCTTAAAACTCGCTTACTTGTGCGACATATTCAACCAGCTCAATTAACTCAATCTGTCACTTCAGGGGGAAATGACAACCGTCTTCAAGTTGGCCGATTAAAGTCTCTGCATTTAAAGCCAAACTGGAATTGTGGGGACGGCGAGTGAACAGAGGAATATTTGACATGTTTCAAACATTGACCGGGAGCATCATTCTCCCAGCTGGTGCACGATCACTTGTCTTGGCTTTTGAAAGAGTTTGAGCGGTACTTCTCAACCACAAAAGACCCGCGGACTGCGAAAGAATGGATCCGCGACCCATTTGTGAACAAACCCGGTGAGTCGAGACTGTCCGTGCAAATGACGGTGGCCTTAAAAGTACATTTCACACAACAACGCTGCCGGTGTTCTGGATCAAAATCAAGGCAAAATATCCTGAGATCGCCAAAAAAAAAAAACACTGAAAACTCTACTTTCATTTCCAACGTCATATCTTTGTGAAATGAAAGCGACCAAAACTAGGTCACGGAACAGACTGGACATAAAAAACACACTTTGGGTTTCATTGTCTCCCATCACCCCGAGATGGGACCGGCTCGTTGGAGATAAACAAGCTCAGGGTTCCCAATAATTCGGCGTAATGGTGAGTTGTATTTATATGCACTTTATATTTGGTTTTATGCCAGTAGTATCATTTTATTAAGTCATGTTTATCGCCCACACGTGAAGGCCGGTCCATGAAAATATTGTCTGACACGAAACCGGTCCGTGGCTCAAAAGGTTGGGGACCGCTGATGTAGAGCAGTGTTTTTCAACCTTTTTTGAGCTGCGGCACATTTTCTACAATAAAAAAATCCCGTGGCACACCAACAAACAAAAAGGTTACAAAATCCAAAGCAAATTTCGAGTAAATGCAATACTGAGGGAACCCTTATGGAGCTAAATCCAGGTCATATGGTTTGTTCATTTGAAAATAAGATTTGAACCAGAAAAATCAAGTTTTGATGTTGAACTTTGAAAGATTATATTTTTTTTCAGTAACAGATTTTATATTTTCAACTTTCACTCTTTAATTTTACAGTTTCAAATCTCTTTTTTTCAGATTCAAATCTTTTTTTCAGGTTCAAAACTTTTTTTCAGCTTTCAGAGTTTTGGCCTGGATCTGGCGTGGTATCCACTACAGGGGCGTGGTCTCATGAGTGACAGCTTAACAAAGAAGGCCAAGAACGGCGAGAACCGTGTTGTCTTCAGGTAACATGGGTACCACGAGAATTATGACTCACTACCTTCATACAGCATATTCACAGGATTGGCAGTAAACTAAATTGACGCCGGTGACACAGTTATGTTTAGCAAGCTGTTTTAGACCATGCTTGGCATGAATCGCAGTATAAGGGCAATAATCTTGGCCAGGTTGTTCCGTTCAAAAACCCCGCTACAATATTTGACGTTTCGCACTTCCACACCCCACCCTGAACACAGCGTGATTGATGGCGTCTGCTCCACCCGGACCGCATGCTGGCACCAGTGCGCAGGTAAGACATTTAACGGTTGTTTTGTATAGATACTAGAAACATTATAATGATGGTTGTGACATAGGGACATGTTAAAAAGCATTAACTAGATTTATTGAAGTGGGGCTTTTGCCAAAGTGGGAAATTAAGCATAGAGCTACTAGGATTAGCTAACGCTAGCTTAATGCTATCAGCACGTTTTCAGGGATTGCTCCTTAGACTGACCAGCTCCAGTCCTTTAATGTGTGTCTTTGTTAACATTTTGCCAGAATGTCGACTATAATGCGACGGTGGCCTCAGCTGCACAGAGCCTGATAAATGTGCTCGCACAGGAAGAATGCAGGAACAGAGACCGTCTTCGGTAGAACAGGACATGACCAGGTTTTTTATAAAATACAATTTTTCATGTTCATTTAAAGCATAGGTGTCAAACTCAAGGCCCGCCTTATGTGGCTTGTGACAGTTTAAAAGGCATATGATCGTCTTCAAATTATAGTCTATGCCGCTTTAGTGTACAGTGACCCATAGACTACGTGTCCCACAATGCATGTCGACTCTGTGACCCGCGAATAAACGGCATCGTACCGCGAGAAAGCAGTGTTTTCATATCGCTGTTGAACTAAAGACAAGTGATTTAAATTGAAAAAAGATCGACAAATAATCCCAAAATCTCAATTTAAAGGAGATAGACATTGAATACATGATGTTTGTGCTTAAAGGAGAAAAACTCAAGTAAGTCAATGTCGGTGATGGACTACAATTCATGTCAGTAGCTAAATTTAGCCTCCAAGAAAAACAGAAAATTGTCCAAGAATTAAAAGGTAGACTGCAATCACAGCAGAATATATTCTCAAAAGCTATGGCCCAACATTATGCTGCTGTGAAAGCTTACTTGTTGCTGAAGAAATCGCCTGAGCTTCCTACAGCGCATGCTAAAGGTAGCTATGTGAGCAGGTGAGCCACAGACCACATCTGTCACACATGTTCTTAGCGGCTCACAAGGATTTGTTGGACCAGAGTTATATCCTTCTCAACAAAGTTAATGTAATATCGTGGGTTTGATCTTTTTTAGTTTGATCTTTGATAGAGTAATGTTGATTTCTTAACTATAAATTAAATGCATTTGTTATAATAATAATAGGGACATTTACTGACATATTTTTACATTATATAAATGCATGTACAATATTTTTACTCTTGAATAAACAATAATCAAATGCAATGACTTATTTAACATGTAAATCTTTCCCTGGGTTTTTCACAAGGAAAAGTTTCCTTGGAAAATGGAAGATGCCGAGTCTAAAGACCTGTGGCACCTCATCAACCAAAATCTGGAGGCCTTTTAGTTTCTACTCATTCCTATTAAACTGTAATTCAGAAACAACCCCAAGTCCTTCTGAAGAATTTGAACTGGCCCAGGCAGGACTTGGAAAACGGAATCTCAACATGTCCAAGGATATGGACCATGAAGAGGTATTGCATAAAGATTTGTTATACTTAAACATGCCACTTCAAGCATGTAGACATCACTTAGTCCCTTTTGTTATTCTTTTAGTTCTTCGGGCTACTTCAAAATGTTTATCCAAAGATGCAGAGGCTGACCGGAGGATGGCAGTTTGATTCAGTGCCGTCACTGAATCAAACTGCGGGTCCGCTGAAGGAGCGCTGGAAGCGGCTTCATTCAGACACTCGTCCCGGAGGAGTCGGAGCTGTGTGCGACTACGGATAATATTATGAACCCAGACACGACTACGGATAATATTATGAACCCAGACACGGGGGCGTTTGATGTTCCGACGTGTGTGGGACTTTCTCAACAAGTATAAAGCAGAACTAGTGGTTATTTCAATGGTCAATGGCGGAAATAGTCAATGTTTTCATTGACATGGAGATAAGCCCCGCCCCCTTTCCCCAGCGATGGTTGCGAAAAACGAATTAACCACTGGAGCGAGTTTTTTGCCGGGCGGCGCGATATAGGCGAAGTGGCGTTGCGAATATTCGCAACTGTTTTGGTGTGAACACGGCATTAGGCTACAGGTGGAGAAAACTTGTGTTATAACTTCCATTGTAATACATTGCCATTCAAATAACTCGCCCAAACAAATGAAATAATCCAAACACTGTTGCATTTACAGGTGGTCAAGGTAAAAGGCGACTGACTATGATTCCTCCTGATTCGGATGGCTACACTGCGACCCTAATTCGGAGTGTTACAGTGGCAGGGAAAAACACACTATACATTGTGCCTTTGCAATATACGTTTGATTTAAATCCCTTACTCCCAGATGCCATTGAATTTCAGAACATGCCAAAAGCACAGTGTCAAACGTGCAAATTTAGTTTTCCTCTGCAGATTTTGGCACTGCACGTTCAGGAGTGCATAGATTCTGAGTTGGCAGCAGTGGATATTGAGGTAAATGTAGCTATGAAAGTATGTGAAGTCCAACTAACTTTACGTTTTGATTGTTGTCCAGTGATTTATAACACAGCATGTTTGTGATCATTTTTATTATCTTAGGCATGTCAAAGTGAGGTCCAGACAGTGAGGTCTGTGACAGCCCCTGTACACTGTGATACACAGACACCTGTTGAAGAGGTACGGTACTTAATGTTGCGTTGCATTGTGAAACGCCTAAATTAACTTTTTTGTTTGAGGCAGTTGCTAATATTCCAACTGTTCTCTATCTACTTTTTTTTCTATTTTTTTTCTATTATTACTTATACATTTCTTTATATATCGTATTTATTGAAGGGCATCTGTCCTTGAGTTGTATGTTATGCTGTTAATCGTGTTTTGTTAAATACTATAATTGAATATAACCCCATTAATTTACAGTAGTTTACCAACAACCCAAATAAGACAACCCCCACTAAAACGATCAGGATGATGACCACGGGAAATGCTGTTTGTACTTGTGTGTGTATAGAAATGGTGGCAGGGATTGAGAGTCGTTTCTTTGAGGGATCAGAAGAGCCCACGATACTCTCTGACTGACTATGACAGTGGCCTCTACAGGTGTGTTTGTTTTATGCAAGTAAAGAATTTTTTTTCCCTTTTGTTAAATGTGTTTATAACATAAGTAATACATTCCTGCTCAATTTTCATCAATAGGACTGTTGGAGAGATTTTGGCTGTTAGTTTGGCACAAGGTGGCCCGGCCCCTGCCTTTTTCAGCCCATGGACTTGGTTACCTCTGTAGTGGGCAGATAAACTCGACGGTTCTCAACAGGGATGCAGTGGCAGATGTCCAGTTGCGTGGGTTAATTGACCAGGTACGACCTCTATATGATGGGAATGATGGGTAATGAAAAAAAACCATTCCTTGTCAAAAATGATTGTCATTTGTTGACGTAGAAGATGTTCTTTTAGATGTTATCAAGGTGTAACTTTTGTTTTACATTTTCAGGTTGAGTTGTCGACTGAGGATTCAATTGATGGCCTATCAGATGAAATCCTTTATTGCTGATATACTGGAGCTATCTCGGTTCAAAACAAGGGGTCCATTGTTCGGTATGCTAGGACACGTGTTTTGGTTTAGGAAAGTATAATAGGAGTAAGGTTTTGTAGGAAATGTTTTCCTTTCTACTTTTGTAGTGCCCTCATACTCCACACAGTCCTGAGATTGCAGCCTATGTTGGAACAACTACGGGAAGGCCTGCAGCTGTATGACCTTCTTTTGCTAATCAGGAAGTACCCAGATATCTGCCAGCTACCACCTGTAGTTACACTGGTATTGAACAAATGTATTCTCCCAGACAATTTTTCTACAGTAATCTTTGACTTAAGTAAAGTAGCAATACCAGTGTAAAAAATAAATAAAAATACTTAGTTTCATGGAAATGTCCTGCATTCAAACCTTTTGTATCCGCTGTTGCAAAACAGTCCATCATCACACTGCAGTGGATTACATACAGGCCAAGGTCACATCGCACTTCTTCCCTCAGAGAAGAAGGATTTTGCTGTAATGATCAAGTTCAACCATGACTGCAGTGTAGACTTTGGGGATCACAGTGTTTGTTACCCGGTTGTGTCAGCATGTGCCAAGACATGAGGTCCTAACAGAGGCTTTTCAACTAGGGCAAGAATTCCACAATGTGTAGATTAACTGCCTCTGTTGTTCAAGGTTAAACTATAACCGCAATGTTTACTTGATACATGTTTAGTGCAAACTACTACCGTTTTAATAATGGTGTGATTACATTTCATAGTAATACTGCATTCCAAGAAAAGTACATTTAAGATTTATTAAGTTCCTTGCATCATTTCTAGATGGCTGGCAAATTGTCATCATATTGTCTCACCAACATTTTGCTACTGAGAAGTTTCAGATTTTCTTGTCATCACAACCAATAAACATTTAAAAAACATTCATTGTAAGCTTGTTGTGTTAAAGTTTGAAACACTGTTTGCATCTATGGTACATGATTTAGTACATAGTTCAATACAGCTAAATAAATGTCTCGGCCTTGGGACTCCGATGGTCTTGCAACATCAATAGTGGACCTCAGGCCTGCCCAGTGGTGTATAGTAACGAAGTAGAAATACTTCGTTACTGTACTTAAGTAGTTTTTTGGGATATATGTACTCTACTTTACTATTTATATTTCTGTTTACTTTTACTTTTACTTCACTACATTTTGCAAAGAAAACTGATACTTTTACTCCGATACATTTCCCCTGAAACCTTCGTTACTCGCTACAAAATCAAATCTATCTCTAGAAAGAAAGAAAAACACATCCGGGACTGTGGTGGAACACAGACTCCACCAAGCAGGTTTTGCGAATCACAATATTCTGCATTAGCCCTCTACATCCTCTCGTCCAGCGCTCCCAAACCTTTATGCGTCACGGGCCGGTAACGTGAAGACGAAACTGTCTCCGGACCTCGGAGAGACAGGAGACAACGACACCTGACGTGTGTTCGTTATGTCCAGTCTACTGCTTAACTTATAACGCGCTGCACAAAGACAGGATGTTGAAATGAAAGCAGGTTTTCATGCTTTTTTGGCGATCTCAGGATACTTTGCCTTGGTTTTAATCCAGAACACCGGCAGAGTTGAAACAGATTTAAGTTTCATTTTTAGGGTAACGTGACATATTGACATGTGTCAAGAGGTTCCGTCTGAGGTCACCACAGACGGATGTATCTGGTCATTTTTCACAATAAAACATTTTTTCCGGACTTTTTTAATTTAACTTACATTTTTCATTCATTCTTTCTGTGCGGCCCAGTACCAAGGGGCCTGGTATCAAGGGCCCCACGGCCCGGTACCAAGGGACCCGGTACCAAGGGGCCCGGTACCAAGGGACCCACGGACCGTTACCGGGCAGAATGAGCATACTTATAACCACACTGTTACAACTCCTTCATAGTGTCATATTGCTTTTTGGAGAATTATGACGATAAGTTCATAGTAGATGCAAGAGTATACTTAGGTACAATATATTATGTTGAACATAATATATATGGATGGATCACAGCCAACCCAGTTATTTTATCAACACAACTCCTTGTCCTTGGTCATGGTGGCCACAGCACTTAAAAGAATAAACTTCATAATTCTCAAAATTCTGACCCTTTGCTTTTTTATTAAAAGCATGTACTTGTACTTTTACTTTCAATACTTAAGCACATTTTATATCAGAAAAATACTTTTGATACTTAAGTACAGAAAATATCAGATACTTTAAGACTTTTACTCAAGTAGTACTTTAATAGGTGACTTTTACTTTTACTCGAGTAATTTTCCAGTAAAGTATCTTTACTTTTACTCAAGTACGGCTTTTGGGTACTTTATACAACACTGGGCCTGCCATATCCTGCTCACAAAGGGGGGATTCAACGGGTGGAACAATCACTCCAGAACTGTTCGCATCTAGCTCAGTGTCTCTGTGTTGAAATCAAGATCAGCATCCTCGATTTCCTACATTAGGGGGAAAACAATCTAATAATTAAAAGTCATCTAGAAGTCAGAGGACAAAGTAAGGCAAGCAGATTTAAATAGGCCAACATGTAAACAACTGATACTATGCTTGTGCAAGTATCAACATAGTGTAACTTATTTCAATGTGACCAAAGTAGTGTAATTACTACCTCTGCCAGGTCATCAATAAGATTCTGGAGGAGTCCGATTGTCCACAGTTGTTGTGGGGACAGATTTTGCTCAGTCCTTAAAGGATGATTATCCCAACCCATCCTGATGACTGAGATCCCTCTGCAGACGGGGAAGAAACACATGCTGGGCACAGAACAGGTGGATGCTATCAGAAGGATCTAGAACACCTTCATCCTCAAGGCTGTGAAGAACCTCGTAGTGCAAGTCTGTAACAGCCATCCAAACATCCCGCCACAGACGCTCTATTCTGGGGGGGGGAAAGCATAAAATTCCCCTTAAGTATGTATAGTATATCTGTGGAAGGCAACATATGACATTAATTATACTGATATGTAAAAAAAATACCTTTGATTGTGTTAATGTGTAATAATTATTGGATGCCTGGTGTAGCCTCCGGAAGAACTCAGTTCAACAACTTCTCTCGTTCTCTAAATTTATTTACTAAATGATCACAAGCAAAGTAGTGAGCGCTGCAATTGCAAAAGCAGTGAGTGGAACAGCAACACGCAGGTTGGGCAAAGAACAACTGCCCCACCACGGAAGTGGGGCCTTTCATACACAGGTTATCGTCACAGGTTCGTCTCGCCTCGTCCTAACATCTGATTCGCTCTATCCTGTCAAGAGGAGGAGAATCCCGTGTTCTCATCTTTTCTCACAAGACTGGAACGTGCAACGACCAGTCTGCTTCCATAATGTCAATATACTGATAAACAGTTGTGGGTGTTGAAGTGCGCAGCGTGTGACTAACTTCCCTTGAGAACTGGACATTTCATAGACACAACCAGCTCCAGCTGCATAGCTGTGTTATACTGACCTCGCTAACCTGAACTTTAATAGACAGAAGAATAATGAAATGAAGAATATCTACAGAATATAACGATTTATATTATCAATTGTGCACACTCTTTCATGACAGGAAACTTGCCCTTCCGCAGCCTCTAATAGTGAACATGCATCGTGCTATGCCAACATTTTCCACTCCTTGGTCACCTCTTACTCTAAAGAGAATGTATTACACACATATACATAGACGTCAGACACATTAGAAGTATAGGATTTGTTTAAATTCTTAACAACCTAGTGTAATCGGTCATAGTTACTTCATGTCTTAGTTGTGTATAAATCTCTGGTCAGCTCACTGCTCAACCCGTTCAAACAAGAATACTGGAACTGTTTTCCAGTGTAACATTAGTTCACACCTAACAAAGAAAAAGTATGTACATCTTTAACTGACAGCTAATTCACAAATGACTGAGGAATGAGTACCACTGTGAGACACACCTATTTGTTAGTCTTACCTTAATGGAAACAAAGCCATACTTTTGCACTCCCTCCAAGAAGAAATCAAGTGCAGTGGATGCTTTATTATTGGTCGCCGCACCCAGGTACATGATCAGGAACAGAATTTTTTTCCGACCCTTAAATGTTTGTAAATACTAGCTTGTTCACTCAGACATTTTTGCTATGATGATATCAGATGGATACTGACAAAAATATCAACAGGATTCCTTTCATAATTCGGTATCCTACATGTGGAGTCCTGGCTTTCACTGACCTCACCAAATTGTCTAGTTGTTCATCAGTTAGGTTACTGTACAACTGCATTATGTAGAGGCCATTATCGTGCATGCGCCTTTTCACTGTACTCTCAAAAATACCCAGAAGTTTTGCAATGCGTGACACTGGCAGGGACATTTCCATCAGGCTCTGTAGTTGCTCAAGAGACACGACATATTTTGTCCGTCCCATTTCTCCTTGCATCACTGGCACCTGACTAGGGGTCAGATCAGAGTTGTCTATATTGACAAGTGTTGACAACTGCATCAAAGCATTTACAACATCCTGTGGCATCCCAACCTGGCCCGATAATGACCTAAACAGAACCATCTCCTGGTTGACTACAAACTGCAAGTAGTCCACATCTAGGGGCAGTCTTTGCCTGACCTGGGACACTTTAGTCAGTAGTCCCTGAAGAAAGTCCCTTTTCAGTTGCTCCTAGAATTAGGGTGACCAGACGTCCTCTTTTTCCCGGACATGTCCTCTTTTCGAGACCTAAAAAAAGCGTCCGGCAGGGATTCCAAAAACGTCCGGGATTTTGCTACGTCGGGGAAAATAGTTATTACCCCCTTACAAGTTTTGGAAATGGTATCTCCCTCACGTTCCACCTTCTTGCGCAAGCTCTGACTGTAGAGAGAACTGTCATTGGTCGACCGATCTCAACGTAAATGTAAGTTCACGGCATGCTACACACTACTGCTACCCCCCGCGACGAAGTGTCCTCCTCCTCCTCCTCCTCTCTCTCCCCCCCCCCCCCGGAACGAAGTGTCCTCTTTTTCACAAACTCAAATCTGGTCACCCTACTAGAATAAAACAAAACACATCGAGGCCACCGTCGCATTATAGTCGACATTCTGGCAAACACAGATGTTAACAAAGACAACACACATTAAAGGACTGGAGCTGGTCAGTGTAAGGAGCAATCCCCGAAAACGTGCTGATAGCATTAAGCTAGCGTTAGCTAATCTTAGTAGCTCTATGCTTAATTTCCCACTTTGGCAAAAGCCCCACTTCAATAAATCTAGTTAATGCTTTTTAACATGTCCCTATGTCACAACCATCATTATAATGTTTCTAGTATCTATACAAAACAACCGTTAAATGTCTTACCTGCGCACTGGTGCCAGCATGCGGTCCGGGTGGAGCAGACGCCATCAATCACGCTGTGTTCAGGGTGGGGTGTGGAAGTGCGAAACGTCAAATATTGTAGCGGGGTTTTTGAACGGAACAACCTGGCCAAGATTATTGCCCTTATACTGCGATTCATGCCAAGCATGGTCTAAAACAGCTTGCTAAACATAACCGTGTCACTGGCGTCAATTTACTTTACTGCCAATCCTGTTAATATGCTGTATGAAGGTCATAATTCTCGTGGTACCCATGTTACCTGAAGACAACACGGTTCTCGCAGTTCTCGGCCTTCTTTGTTAAGCTGTCACTCATGAGACCACGCCCCTGTAGTGGATACCACGCCAGATCCAGGCCAAAACTCTGAAAGCTGAAAAAAAGTTTTGAACCTGAAAAAAAGATTTGAATCCGTAAAATTAAAGTGAAAGTTGAAAATATAAAATATATTATTTTTCAAAGTTCAACATCAAAACTTGATTTTTCAGGTTCAAATCTTATTTTCAAATGAACAAACCATATGACCTGGATTTAGCGCCATAAACCCTCACACTGTTAAGCAGAATCCAACAAGTGCCTCAGACACTTGATTGAAGATACATGGGCTGCTCCTGCACCCGAAACTGGAATCCCACCTGATTCAAAGATGCCACTGCGACGATCTTAAGTGTCCGTAATATCTGCTTTGGAGAGCCATGACCGGCTAGTTTTATTAGTTTAACGGCATTATCAACTGAGGCATAATGCAGGCTAAATAGAATGAGGCTGTTGACGGTTGCCATTGGGCCGGAGCGGGGAGCAGATGGATCGAATATTAACCTTTTGAATATTTCCCCTTCACTATGCTGATTGGACTAGTGTGAATCACGGGAAATGGTGAGGATTTGAACGGGCCGATGACATATTTTCTCCTGTTTCTGTATAGTTTACTACCGACAGAAGGTGCTTTGCCACATATGTTTCAGTAGGCATTGTGAGGAAACCCTATGAGAACCCTGTTAGGACATAATCTACAAACACATAGTCCGTATGAGAGGACAGTCCACTTGCTAGTGATTGCAGATGTAATGGTGTCGATGGATGCGGTTTTAAAATCATGGATGTGCGCTGGGGGCAGACTGACCGGGGATGAGCATCTTTGCAGACACTACAAATGTGGAGAAACCGAAAATTGTAATATGAACACACACTTACTTTAAGTTACCACAAATTCTCTTTTGGCATATGCACCTCCCGGTCCCGTGTATCGGTCTTGCACTGGAAGCTGAGAACGTGTCATTGCGTGACCCGGGAGAGGTGGCTGAAATGCTGAAGATGGACATAATGGGTCTTGGTGCCCGACGTATCCAGAGTGGCCCAATCCAGTAGACTGTTGTATGCTGATATTTACAAGGCGGCTTTGCTGGAGAATGCTTTATGATATTGGCAGGTCTCTGGCCTTCTCATTTTGTTGAAGAGGTCAGTCAACAAAATGTAGCCGAATCGATGGTTCCAGTTACAATAACAATTATTATATATTCCGGGGAAGAGGGCCTTAAATACATCCTATCGTTCAGACCACCGTTGTCTGTTCGATAGTCTGCGAGGAAAGTCCTGTCAGCCATGGCTTCTGGTTAGCCAGAGTGGTGATGGTTTTCAAATGGGTCACATCATCAATGCACTTACTAATGTAAGAAGTCACACGGTCTGTGTGGTTATTGTATGTGGCTGCCTGCTTAAACATTCCCCAGGTTGTTGAGTCTTGTAGAGCGGACAAGCTCCCCTCTGGCCACACCCGGACCTGCTTCAGAACCGGTCTGGAGACTTTCACCCTGGGTCTGTATGCTGGCATTAGCATGACGGTGTGGGGGAGAGGCCTTGTACGCTCCTTTATGAGTAGTGTAGACCAGATCCAAAATGTTTTCCCCTCTCTGGTGAAGCCGTCTGGGTGAGCGTCTGTTGTTCACTGATGGTCTGATACAGTTCACAAAGAGCCGCATTTCTGTCACTGTTACAGCACCTTATGATCATAAACTCCGCCAGTGGTGAGCAGTGTTTACATACCACCACAGCGTCCCGACACCATGCATCACGGATGTTAACAGAACCTGCCGACTTCACTTGTATTCCGATGTAGACAGACGAGATGAAGACTAGCAACTTTCGTACAAACATTTAATAACAGAACAAAACACCACATGGTCAGGACAGAGAGGGGTCGCTGCGTCTACACGCACCGCCATCTTATATTCAGTGCCATAGTGCTTGACCCACTTCACTGAGAGAACATTAATAATAAATTTTATTTGGAGGCGCCTTTCAAGGCACCCAAGGTCGCCTTACAATAAAATAATACAGGGTAAAAGATAAAAGCATGAAAGATAGAAACAACAGTAAAACAGATCAACATAACAAGTGAAGTGCACAGGGACCAGTTATAAAGTGTATGCCAGTTTGAACAGGTGAGTTTTGACTTGAATGATGTGATGGAGTCTGATTAGTAGATATTGCAACATTGAGTTTGCCAGCAATCTCAGGCCCTTTTAATTCGTTAAGCTGCACCATCTTTGTCGGATCAATAGTTAATTAAAGAAGAATATTTGTCAAATTACATTATTTTTACATACAAAATGGGTCTTCTGCATTTGGCCAGTCCTTGGCGGGGGCGGGGGGCTGCTGTGGGGCGCCCAGGGAGCAACTCGGGGTTCAGTGTCACTTCGACATGCAGGCTGTGGGGAGACCAGGGATCGAATGGTGTACCTTGCGGTTTCAGGACGACCGCTCATCCCCATGAGCTACAGCCGCCCCTGCATTGGCTTAAAGACAGCCAATGTCTTTGTGATATTTTTAAAACTATTAAGTTGGGTCTTGAAAAAGTTATGCTTTGCCTCGTAACTCATACACCACATTTGCAGAATTGGTCCAATCCTTATGCACCTAGGATAATGAATCATGAAATTATGCTTAGGCAAGAGCTTTTGAGCAGGAAACTGACGTTTAAAAAGCTGATGATGCGCAACAATATTGTGTTTCAGAAAGGCTGTCGTACCATCCATTAGGATTGGAGGAGAAAACAAACAGTCATGAACACAACAAGATGCTTTTCAGCGCTGGTTGCAGACACCTTGCTCAGTCTTTTCCGATCTTTGGCTGAGGGAGGAATCAGGTGGAAGAAATATCCCTGTCCCATCCTGTACATAGAAACAAGAAAGCTAAATGTTATATAATGGTACTATAATCCTACAATATTAAAACACCATTCCTTTTTAAAGCTACAGCTGAACCAAGAAAAATTGACACAGGAAAAAGTCAAAGCCCTCAATGAGGTAACTCAAACTACCAGAGGCAATAGTGGCATCATCCCTTTCTTTTTCATTTGACGAAGCTTCTGCACAATAAATCAGTTCTTCAAGGTCACTTGTGGTCGAGAGAGCTTTTCCTCTGCTGAATTACCTTTTTGTTTAATTGTAGTAGACCTAGAAAGAGAAATACTTTATTGATCCAATATTCCATTCCACAAACTGGGTTTTTAGGCTGGACTAATACAGAGCTGGAACCAACCTCTCCAAAAACTTGGCAGCTACATCTTCTCCAAACTGCAGGAGGAAGTCTTGCTCAATCTGCAAAAGATAAATTACATACCAAGTGTGGTGGCCTGTTCCTTGTTCTTGTTTTATTCTGTGCCACGTTACGGGACTCCGTTTCTTGACTTACACGTTAAAATGTTCAAAATACGCTGATTCACGTTCCATCCTTTTGTCGCTTTATTCTCTCTTGAATCGAACAAACAAATCATAAATCTAACTTCAGTTCTAGCGTAAATTAAGGTGAATTCTAACGCGAGGTCAGACTGTGCCGATGTCCCGTTCCACATAAGAAAATAAAACCTGATAGTCAGTCCCGCCCCTTCCTCTTATACCAGCTGATCCTCAAATTAATATAAACAATTCACAGAAAAAGGCATTATTTCAAATGTGAATATAAGATCCATTCATATGGCAAAGGAACGTCTTTAAATCATACAAATTAATTATATAACATGATTTAGAATCCAACTAAATATATGGCTCCAACACCAAGAGAAAGTTTAAGAGAAATTTAAGGAATGATTTTTATTATTTTATGTGTGGTTTTATGGAGGTACCTATCTATTCAATTTAGTATAGCCCAAAATCCCAAATTTGCATTAGTATACTTTGACGTCAAAGTATACACAGGAAGTCACAGAAAAAATTACTTCCCATTAGTTCTGATATTTAGGCTACTTGTAGTTTACCAATTACGTTTAGATTTATTCATGTGTTTATACATATATATTTATTGAGAAATGTGGATGGAAAGCTTCAATGCTTCAGGAAGCTTCATCTTGCCATCACTACAGAATAGGATGGTGTTTACCAGGCAGGGTCGTACTGGGGGAGGAGTGCTGGATCGTAAGGCAGAACACGGAGAACTGTAGCTGGCGGGTCTGGCATTAATGCCAAGAACCATCCGACAGAGAGCGTGAGTGAAGCTGGAACTTAAATACCCGAGGGAATAGGTGCAGCAGAGTGAACAGGTGAGAGTGATTGAGCTGACGAGGTGTGACCAACAGGTGTACTGAATGAACTGATTAAGCGTGTGGGAGAAACTGGAAGCTGAACTGTGACACTGTTCAAAATAATTTGCTGCCAGACAGCCTTTTCTGACAGGTGTTGGAAGACATGCAATTTTATGTGAATGTCTCAGACGTAAGGCCTTGACTTTTAACTGCAACTTTGACTAACAGGTTTCAAAAACTAAATACCTTATTTAGGCAAAGGAAGAAACACCATCTCTCACCGCAAAGTAAACTAAAAACCTTATAGAGACAAAAGGCAAAGTAACGAACATGTGGGGCCCTGTAAGGGCTCCTAAAGCCTTTAGATGGTATATGACAGTTAGGTCAAACCTGCTGCAGTTCCTGTGTGAACGCTAGCAGGAAGCAGATGTATTTTTGTTAATTGTGTTTTATTTCATTAATATGATATAGTGATGCTCAGGTTTTGGAATACAAATTGTCTATTAAAGACCTTTATCCACCTTGCATAAGAGTGTAATGTGAAACAAGATTTGTAAAGTCATGTCTTTCTTCAGTTCATATATATTATCATGATGTTTAATGTTCATTTATACTTTGTAACACTGTTAACACTGTCACGAGGGCAGAGTTAACTCTGCCCTCGTGTGTAATTATTGCAGATCTGGTGCACCTGAAGCAGCAGCAGACCATTTATGACATTTTGGGGAAGCTATGTAGGGGTTCTCTGCCATTTTTGTTGTCTGTTTTCTCCTGTTTTGTGGCTAGCCAGGGAGGTTAGTATTGTGGTTCCATGATAGGCAAGAGATACTTTGTTTTCTAGTTAGTATGGGGGCTTTTGTTTGTTGTTTTGGCCTTTGAGACCCTGAGGCCTATTTTGCTTCCATTTTAGTTCTTTTACCTTTTTTGTTAGCTGTTAATAAATTATCTTTATTGCCGTTTATCTCACCTGCCTTGTTGTTCCCTTTACTGGTTCCATCTTTGCCAAAGCTATTTTCCTTTTGTGTGTTGTGTTAGGCCTGTGTACCACTAGGCACACTAGGCAGGCCGTAACAAACACCATGTGATTTATTTTTATTTTTATAAGGATATCAAACTGGGAGGCATCAAAAAGAGAAGTCTAGAGGAGCAGAAAGGGTGGGGGCTTTGAGAAGGCCCACATCCTGCAGCACCTCTGTAAGGGGTCAGGGGGTTAGAAATATTAGCAAAAGTCAGGAGTTTGGTCAGATGCATTTATGCGTGTTAGGTGAAGAGTTGTAGCAATAAGTCAGTGTAGTTGAGTTATTGTTATTGTATTTCCGCACTTTCAGTGAGCCTCTAATCTCATATCTAAGTACTTCTAAATTGCATTTGTAACTTGTACACCTTTTCTATCTGTTAAAAATAAATATTGACTGTATTGCAGTCTAAATCAAGCCAGTGCGTCCGTAGCCCTTCTTTTGCGTCCTTTAATTCTCTCCGATCGAACCACCTGCACGCCTGAGACAGAGATCACGATGACCACTCCCTGACAGCCCCCTGGCTGTGATCCATCCATATATATTATGTTCAACATAATATATTGTACACAAGAGATACTTTTGCATCTACTATGAACTTATCATAATTCTCCAAAAAGCAATATGACACTATGAAGGAGAACAGTGTGTTTATAAGTATGCTCATTCCGCCCGGTACCGGACCCTTGGTACCGGGCCGCACAGAATGAATGAATGAAAAAAAAAAAATCAAGGCTGGAAAGACGTTTTATTTTGAAAAATGACAGGATACATCCGTCTGTGGTAACCTCAGACGAACCTCTTGACTCGTGAGGAGGTTACGTGAATACGTTACCCTGAAAATTAAACTTAAGTCTGTTTCAACTCTGCCGGTGTTCTGGATTAAAACCAAGGCAGAGTATCCTGAGATCGCCAAAAAAGCACCTGCTTCCATTTCAACATCCTGTCTTTGTGCAGCGGGTTATAGGTTAAGCAGTAGACTGGACTAAAGGTTTAAGTCAAGCAGTAGACTGGACTAAAGGTTTAAGTCAAGCAGTAGACTGGACTAAAGGTTTAAGTCAAGCAGTAGACTGGACTAAAGGTTTAAGTCAAGGAGTAGACTGGACTAAAGGTTTAAGTCAAGGAGTAGACTGGACTAAAGGTCTAAGTTAAGCAGTAGACTGGACTAAAGGTTTAAGTTACAGAGTAGACTGGACTAAAGGTTTAAGTTACAGAGTAGACTGGACTAAAGGTTTAAGTTACAGAGTAGACTGGACTAAAGGTTTAAGTCAAGCAGTAGACTGGACTAAAGGTTTAAGTTACAGAGTAGACTGGACTAAAGGTTTAAGTCAAGCAGT
This sequence comes from Myoxocephalus aenaeus, assembly GCA_038501785.1. Taxonomy (NCBI): domain Eukaryota; kingdom Metazoa; phylum Chordata; class Actinopteri; order Perciformes; family Cottidae; genus Myoxocephalus; species Myoxocephalus aenaeus. The sequence goes on along the minus strand of JBAMJR010000076.1, from coordinate 905,549 downwards.
AGACTGGACTAAAGGTTTAAGTTACAGAGTAGACTGGACTAAAGGTTTAAGTTACAGAGTAGACTGGACTAAAGGTTTAAGTTACAGAGTAGACTGGACTAAAGGTTTAAGTTACAGAGTAGACTGGACTAAAGGTTTAAGTCAAGCAGTAGACTGGACTAAAGGTTTAAGTTACAGAGTAGACTGGACTAAAGGTTTAAATCAAGCAGTAGACTGGACTAAAGGTTTAAGTCAAGGAGTAGACTGGACTAAAGGTTTAAGTCAAGGAGTAGACTGGACTAAAGGTTTAAGTCAAGGAGTAGACTGGACTAAAGGTCTAAGTTAAGCAGTAGACTGGACTAAAGGTTTAAGTTACAGAGTAGACTGGACTAAAGGTTTAAGTTACAGAGTAGACTGGACTAAAGGTTTAAGTTACAGAGTAGACTGGACTAAAGGTTTAAGTTACAGAGTAGACTGGACTAAAGGTTTAAGTTACAGAGTAGACTGGACTAAAGGTCTAAGTTACAGAGTAGACTGGACTAAAGGTTTAAGTTACAGAGTAGACTGGACTAAAGGTTTAAGTTACAGAGTAGACTGGACATAACGAACACGCGTCGGTGTCGTTGTCTCCCGTCACCCAGAGATGAGACCCGGTCCGTGAAAATATTGTCTTCACGTAACTGGTCCGTGACGCAAAAAAGGTTAGACTAGAGGATGTAGAGGGCAAATGCAGAATATTGTGATTCGCCAAACCTGCTTTATTTATTTTTTTATATATCTTTATTTAAAAGGGACCATGTACAGTTAAAACATCTTGACAGATCATAACAAACATTACAGGATAAAAGACAATACAACATATGTGGGGAGAAGGGCACACAATACAAAGCTACAGTACAGCACATTAAAAGTAAGTAAAAAAACATTAAGAGTAAGTGATACAAACCATAATAATTTTGCTCAATGAGTACAGCGCTGACCAGCTTTCAACTGATTTTTTTCATTGTTTTTAAAAGTGCTGATAGAGCTGCAGCTCTTCACACGTCAGGCAGGGTGTTCCACTGATTTGTGGCTTTCACAGAAAAGGATGATTGCCCAAATGCAGTGCGGCGAAATGGAATGGTGGAGTCTGTGTTCCACCCCAGTCCCCGATGTTGGTCTCATGATTCATTTTTCTAAAGATAGATTTGAGTAACAAAGGTTTCAGGGCAAATGTATCGGAGTAAAAGTACCAGTTTTATTTGCAAAATATAGTGAAGTAAAAGTCAACAGAAATATAAATAGTAGAGTACAGATATCCAAGAGTAACAAAGTATTTCTACTTCGTTACTGTACACCACTGGAGTACAATTGAATGCTGAATAAGACATTTTTAGATGACCAAAATGTTACAATTAACTTTCATGAAATGGAAACAGTGAAAAGTTCTAAAATGAAAACATGGACAAACCCCCGGACCGGACAACGCGTGGTAGTTACCTGTCAGTCACACGGTAGCCACGCCCTAAAGCATACCCTGCTTTATGATGTTCATTTAATTATGTTCCATTTCGAGTCAAATACATAATTTTTTAAACAAGGGTGTCAACCTCCTGATGCCGATAAGAAATAAGGCCCTTCTGCATTGGCCTTTCAGAACAAAAGGCTGCCATCTGATTGTAATCTGATCTTTGATCCGGCCACCAGAGATGCATACATGTGGTTGTGTGTCAATAAAAGTGTCTTAAATCATATCTGGATTAGGGCTGCAACAACGAATCGATAAAATCGATAAAAATCGATTATCAAAAGTGTTGGCAACGAATTTCATTATCGATTCGTTGTGTCGCGCGATTATTACGGCAGTCAATAAGTAGCGGAGGAAAAAAAAAAAGAGCGGAACAACTGACCGCCAGCGTTTCTGAGATTGGAGTGAGACACGAGAAAAGGCGAGGTCGTCATCTTCGCAAAGATAGAACATCTTTGTTGTGTCGAGTCTTGGCCAATCAGCGTTAAGATGTCTACAGCGGCTTCATTTCCCTCAAACTTGTTTTTAATGGAAGCTAGTCAGCGTGCTATCACGTTAGCTAACGTGTTTGGGTTGTGTGTTGTCGTTAAAGTTCCGTTACGTTCCGTTACAGTTCAGTCTTGCTTGTAAAAAACGTAACGTGATGAAACATGCCGTAACCCCCGGTCTGGTTCAGTTCACCAGTCACTCGTTAACGTTAAACCGGCACACCGGAGGATCTGGATAAAGGTTTTTTTTTTTTTTTACTCAAAGTAGAATGAATCAAATCACGTAGTTGGGCTTAGCCAACAACGTGACGTCGTGGTCATAAGAGACCCAGAATGAAATAGTTTAAGGAAGAGGACGCTCTATGCAGCGCAGCTTGATGCAGAGCTGAGATGAAGAGGTCAAAACAGACGTGAGAGGAGCAGTACAGCTTCCTCTGTCCAGTGTTTCATACATATTGATAAAGCAGGGCATGCTAAATGCAGCCTCTGATCCAAGGAGATCATTACAGTAAAAGGGGCTCACATTTGGCAGATGTAAAGCATACATGTGTATGTTTTTAGTGTTAGTTCATTTTTTTTAAATTTTTTTTTTATTAACAGTTCAGATGTTCAAGGAGCAACCTGTGTGTGCTTTCTGAAGATGTTTTGCACTGTCACTTCTGTTTGGGAATAAAGGGTTGGAAATTAATGCTTTTTAGATTATTATTTTTTATCCGATTCATCGAAAAAATTATCAACCGATTAATCGATTAAAATAATCGTTAGTTGCAGCCCTAATCTGGATACAAGAATTGAAATGACAAATGAATCCTCTGTGTCCATGCTCAATAGCAAAAAAACAAACATTCTTTTAGTGGTGCAGTCTGATAACATTGTTGGGTATTCCCCTTGAATGCTTATGCAGACATTCAGGTGATCGCTCACTTAACCTGGTATTCCCACAAAGACAGTCATGCCATTCAGTTTATCAACGCTTCCTTCCCTTTTCTCTGAGGGCCATGATAAACACAGGGCCGCAGAGGTAGCTTTGCTTCTTCCAGCTGGTACCTTATAAAGTTCTTTTCTTTCTTCCAAAGGGTGAATGGCGGCTTATTATATGCATCAAACCTCTATTTAAAGTCCTCAGTTGTAAAGTGCTAGAGGACATTAATCAAGAGGAACAAGCTGCTTCTCACATGTGCTTTGATTTGAGAGTGGAGCTGGCAGCTCCCTCTACCTGAATGTCTGTCACTGTCAGTCCTCTAGCGATCTGACAGCCGCCCACCACCACAACACATCCAAGCAGGATATATTTAGCCTAAAGAGCTGTGCATTCAGATCGGACTCCATTTAATATCCTTCAAGGTGACGAGTGCCCGTTAAGAGTTTCTAGTCAAGGGATTACACTGGAGAACATTGACAAGCAATACAATTAAAATAAGATGTTATTTTGAATGTTGTGTCTTGTAGACAGCACCTTGCCTTATTTCCCTGGGAACACTGAGGCACCCAGAAGGGGTGTTGAACCTGTGCCTACTACGACGAACTCTGCATAATTTGCCTTTTCAGTCTCACGCAGATTCTCACCTTGACTGAAATCAGGTAAATGAGCGAGCTACTGCAATGAGCCAAAATACCTGGGATTCTTCCTCATCAAGAGTCCAGTGTGTTACAACGCATGCTCAAATTAATCAGTTTGTACGAAGCATTGTGCCACTACGCCAAAAGACAATTTTAGTTATAGCTGGTTCAAATGACCACACTCGAAAGTGGGGTAAAAAAAACTGGTGTTATAAATGTGTTGTTCAAAAAGTAACAAATGTCAGAAAGTCCAGCCACATCTCACACCTTTCGTGCTACCATTCCTTGGTGAGCGCAAAACAGGAACTCAACTCAACCCAATTGTAATCTCTGAGGCCATGGACAGTGTGAAAGGAGGGAAAGGTCCAGCACCGACTGTGTTCCTATTGAAATCTACAAAACATTCAAGGACATGCTACTGGTTCCGTTACTGATTATGTTTGAAGAGTCACTTGGAAATGATGAGCTGCTCCATCTCTGCGGAACACACTTATAACCTTAATACTAAAGCCAGGTAAGCCCTCCAGAGTGAAGCCTAAGTAGCGCTGGAAGCAGCCGTCATTCAGACGCAGTTCCTGGATGAGTCGGAGCTGTGACGCTTTGGGTAATATTATGAACCCCAGACACGATGGCGTTTGAATTTCCACAAGTATGAAGCAGAACTAGTGGTTGGTTCAATGGTGGACGGCGGAAATAGTAACTGTTTTTACGGTGCGATTGAAGCGAATGGTGCACATACAGTCGAGCGAGTAAACTCACGCGAGACTCTCAAAACTTGATATCTCCCACCCAACCAATGGACAGCCACATTACCCACATGGGTTTGTATTGTGTCCAGCTCATGTTCTTCAGTCCTTAAAGGAAAGACACCTAAGTATCCAAATTCCACATTTATTTTTCATTTCTTCGCGGCTGTCATTTTCATAGTGCATATATATATATATATACATACACACACACACACATACATACATATATACATACACACACACACACACACACACACACACACATATATACATACACACCCACACAGCGGCAATGGAATTATCAAATAGCTTTCACTGAAGTTTTGTTAACGGTGTTCTTTTAAATATATATTCAAAGTCAAAGACAAGATAGCAGGCCATTAGTTTGAACATAACTCTGCAGGAGTAATCGGAAACAAAGGCACGTCCTAAGAGAGGTAAAGAAAGAAAAGCTGAGGGGTCAGACAGAGACCAGTATCCAGCATACAGAAGCAGGTGTACTCTTGTTAACAAGCTGTCAGATCAAAGGTAAGCAGGACAAAGTCATCCAAGTCTCCTCCTCGCTTTCACTAACCTCTGCTCTCCCCTCTCTTTTCTGGCCGTTGCCATAGAACCTTTTTTGAAGACTGATTGCAATCAGATCCAACCATGGTGAAAAACTAGCATTAGCAGTGTAGGTCAGTGGACAGTAAACAGTGAGGCTGATATAAATGGGGTCAAATCCAACAGTAATGTTGGATTTCATGCTGCATCGTTTTCTGTGTATCCTTTTATTGTGGAGAACTTGGAAACTAAATTGACTTAAGTAATTACTTAATGTAAAGATATTAAATGCTATTTTTCAAAAGTTAACGAAAAACAGTATCAACATCTGTCTAAATCTTAAAGATCATACCTTTTTAAACGCTGCTACTACCTTCAGCCTCTTTCCAGTTATGACACCAGCGATGCGACTGACAGAGAGAGTATTGACTAATCACCACACCCGCTGATTGATATTCACTTTCACCGCCATTTTACATGTTGCGCCACCACATAGTATATAACAAACATTTAAAGCTGAAACCTCTACCATGGCATATCCTTTTTAAAACAGTACATTCTGTGATGGGTCCCCTGCCAGTTGAATCCACCCGAGGCAGTAGAATGATATGTACCGGCGGTCAGGTAACACTGGCAAGTAGCAGGTAAATCCAAAACAGGGAAGACTAAAAACTAGAAAACAGGCTGGAACCCAAAGCACAAGGGCACATCACTATTAAGGAGCAGACCTGCACTAAGGACATTGAGCTGTTAGCGGTTAGCATGAGGCCACACTATCTGCCAAGGGAATTTTCGCACGTTATCATGGTGGCTGCGTATATCCCCCCCTCTGCTGACGCTGAAACAGCCTGTGACGTCATCCACTCGGCGACAAGCAGGCTGTTGACAAAACACCCCAATGCTCTCCTCCTCCTCTCTGGGGACTTTAATCATGCCCCTCCGTCCTCCACTCTGTCCACAGTCACCCAGTATGTCAAATGCCACACCAGAGACAATAAAACACTGGATCTCCTCTATGCCAGCACCAAGGAGGCATACTCATCAACACCACTCCCTCCCCTGGGTAGATCTGATCACAACCTGGTGCACCTCCTGCCTGTGTACACCACTCTTGCACAGAAGCAGCCAGCTGTGACCCGCACAGTTAGACGATGGACCGATGGAGCCGAGGAGGCTCTGAAGGACAGTGTTGAGACAACTGTGTGGGAAGTATTCAGTGACGCCCATGGGGAAGACATCGACGGTCTCACCGACTGCATCACGGACTATATCAACTTCTGTGTGGAGAACACTGTACCCACCAGGACTGTACGGTGCTTCTCAAACGGCAAACCCTGGATCACTCCAGAGATAAAGGCCCTCCTCAAGGAGAAGAAGAGGGTTTTTAGATCTGGCAACAAGGAGGAGCTGAGGACTGTGCAGAGGGAGCTGAGTGGTGCAAATTGCGTACAGGTTGGCAGGTCTGCTTATTGATAGAACAGTGGACCACTCAGGCTGTAGCTCAGGGGGATGAGTGGTCGTCCCGCAACCACAAGGTACCCGGTTCGATCCCCAGTCCCCCCATAGCTCACATGTCGAAGTGTCCCTGAGCAAGACACTGAACCCTAAATTGCTCCCCGGGCGCCTCACAGGGCTGCCCACTGCTCCTTAAGACATTAAGGATGGGTTAAATGCAGAGGACACATTTCATGTATGTATGTACTATGACGAATAAAAAGGATTTCTATTTACCTTCTGCCTTGTCAGTCCCCTCACCTCAAAATCTACCTCCTCAAAAACGGTAGCGTTATGCCGTGTTCACAGTGAACACGGCATAACGCTAATAATTTCCCACCGGAGCTTTAGCTAGCTGGCTAACGTTGCGTTCTCTCCTGCTGTGTTCAATGTGTTCACTCGCACTCCCTTCTGGCACGCGCACCTATTCGCAGTTTACTGAATATCATTCATTTTGCCGTATCGCGCTCACCATTCATTCATTTCAAACCGTAACGTTAGCCTAGCTTCCAAGCCCAAACGGCGTGCCTATTGTTTTGCTTCCGGTTGAGCTACATCCGGCGTGGTGCTCGCGAAAAAATAAATAATTGAAATGCGTTAACAGCGTTAATAAAATTGACGGCGTTAAAATTGGTTTGCGTTAACGCCGTTAATAACGCGCTAATATGACAGCACTAATATATATATATATATTCATAATTCAAACTAAAGCTTATTTATGTCGTGTCATAACCCGGCTCTTAGGCCATGACAAATACGGCACAGACCACAGTGGAGGGTAACGTAAGATGTTTATTCTTACTAAATAACAATAGTTACCCTTTATGGCGTGTGACCACACAATCTGCATACCGTTGTTTTCGTCTGTTCATTGGCTATACGAATCCAGCGTCATTTGACAAATCGGGCTCAGTGGGCTCGGTCTATACATGAAAGAAGACTGACTCGTTGGCTATAATTATTATATTAATCAGCTGTCTGAAAAAGCATGTTGACTTGGATTGGTTCATCACTTATTTGCCAAGCAAGTCCATTCTGTGTTGCTTGGAAAAGCCTCCTCCTCTGGTGCTTTTCTGTTTTGTGGGGTCCCTCAAGGTTCTATTTGGTGATTTTGCTTATTTACCATATACATGCTACGCCTGGGACAAATCTTGTGTGGAGATGACAATAACTCCACTACTATGCGGATGACCCTCAACTGTATGTCCCTTGAACTCTCTGAACCCCAAAACCCACCAGTGGGATTGAAAAGCCAAACAATCACCAAAACTATACTGTTTATCATAGCCAGAAATCATAAAAATTGTCATCGTCAGAGATACATCTTTCCGACTGTCCTTGAACACATTATGTGTGACAAACGTTTCTGTCCTAAAAAGCAAAATTGTGATATTTTATCAAATCCATATTCTACATGTATCATTTAAAGTCTTGCCCCAAATAAATAGTTTAAAGTAATTAGATACTGTAAAAAGTATTTAATGATGTGCTCTTCAGTGCAATTAAGAAAGCTATAACATCCATGTGAAAAAAAGTCTGTGAAAACTTTGACTGAACTGCAGGCTGCTGAGCAGAGGACGGGAGAAGCCAAGTTTATAAAAATGGAAATAGTTGAATCTGTATAGCACAAAAAGCCTCCAACAATGGTAACACGTGTAGACACTTGTAATCATGTTGGATATTGAAGTGGAATTCCCCTCGCCGGGATATTCCTCAAGTGTTCAAGAATTGACAGAACCGGTTATAGTACAATAATGATTATTTATTTAGCAATTACATACATGAAATGCATACCTAATACAAGGCCTTGGACTCCGCTCCCCTGTCTGTCTGCCCTTCACACGGTCAGCACGCCTCAGGATGAGTGAGCCCCGAACTCAGAGAGTAAAGGGTTTTTTATCCTCTTTCTTTCTGACTTTCTCTTTTTTCTGACTCCAATACTTTTCAAATATTCCCAGGGAAAACCACACAACCCAGGTTCCCAGACAACTACCCTTGAAACACTGTTGCTTTCTCCTCAAGGCCGGATACAGGACGAGGGTGAATAGATGAGTTTGCACCTACTGATATTTTAATTAATAGTTAGAACAATGAACACAAGACCCGTGTGTGAGACTCATATCATGGTTCTCTTTCAAGTGTGCTGCTCATCTTCATTGGACTTCCCAAACTTTATCTGACAGACAGGGGAGTAAGAGTTCTGTGGTTTCTCACACCTGACACACACACACACACACATCCTTCATTTTTAAGCAAGCATTATCTTAAAAACAGAGTATTCAACCAAAGCTGTATTAATCATAAACAGAGTATTCAACCAAAGTTATATAAATCATTAACAGAGTATTCACCTAATGTTATATAAATCATAAATTCTCTTCAATATATAGATTCCAGTTTTTCCCAATTTTTGTGAAATTATTTGTATTTTTTATGGTTTAACTATGTTATTCTGCACAAAAGACATTTTTTAATTATCTCTACTTCTAGCCATGAATGTGCTGTTCCCAAAGAGGTGCAGGACTCACAGTTGCAGTAAAAATCAAAGCTACAGAGAGTAAAATGTGACGGCAGCAAAAAACGGCTTCTTCTGGCCCCTCGCGAGTATGAATGAACAGTATATTATTAATGCAGAATAACTGCTTTAGTTCAGAGGTTAACCTTATAACCTAAGAAATTACACAGCAAAATCAGAAGTGTGAAATTAACTCGCATAGTGTTAAAATCAACACTATGCCAGTGTTTATATAATCCACTCGGGTTCAGAGTTAAATTTATACTTTGGATAGTGTTCATATTTTAACTCTTTCATAGTGTTAAATAGCTAACACTCAGTGTTGTCCTATGACACATGAAAGTGTATTTTTAACACTAAGTTGTGTATTCGTGTTTACATTAGTTTAAATGTAACGTACTGGTGTGATCGTTCTCTGCAAGGTTTTCAGCAGCCGTCAGAAGTTGGCACAGCTCAGTTGTCTGAGTCAGGTGTTTGGCCTCTTTGATAACCTTGGACTTTAATGCTGTATCCCACTTCTCAAGCATCTTGGAGGCTATTTTAGCAGAAGGAAGTCTTGATTCAGCTGTTGATCATACATAGATGCAAAAAAAATCTTTTAAATCAAGCAGGCACTGTTAATTTCTGATATCAAACCAAATAAATAAATAAAAGATTTGCAGAACTCACTAGTCTAACACTATCCAAAGTGTAAATTTAACTCTATCATTCTTCAACCTCGTAGTGGTCACATTTAAGAACATTAGCTTTAACCTATGAGCTAGCCATATTAGTTACAACTTACAACAATAATTAATTTCCGCCTAGCAAAACCATTTAACTTTGGGCATCTAACGTTAAATACCATTGAAACACACTTAGTAAAGCAATATATTTGACATCCTACCGGAGAAAATACCCCTTAATTAAATAATGTTAACTACTCGCTAGCTAGCATGTTAACCTACATTTGTATTAGCTAACTATTAGACACCAGACTCAATGACAAATAAATCACTTTACACCACACTATATAAAGATAAACAGCCTGCATAAGTAAATATATTTCGTTCTTACCTCCTGAAATGAAAGAATATTCCGGACACTGACTTTTCCTTTTCTCCACCGTCACCGTCAGTTGAAGAAGAAAGACCGCGAAATAACCGGAAGTGTAGATAACTCAGTCAGGAGTGCATTGCGTTAACTCACCGAAGAAACCCCACCCCCAGAGCTATTTCAGCACTGCAAGTGCTCAATTAACACCCAAAACAACACCACCGATTTTGCTGTGTAACATATGTTCCTATTAAACTTAATAAAGAAGGTATAGATTGTTTCAAGTCTGTCAGAAAGAGCACTATATCAGCAAATAATCCTATTTTATTCTCAATATCATTAATTGTGATACCAGTTATCTCACTGTTGCCTCTAATTGCAATTGCTAGAGGTTCAATGGCCAGGACAAAAAGAAGAGGAGACAAGGGACATCCTTGTCTTGTGCCTCTACAAAGAGAGAGCGGTTTTGATACTGTAGGGTTTTTAGAACCAAGTTCGTCATTTCTGGACTTGGTACAATGTAAAATGAGAAGTTGTTTGGGTGTACATTACAATGCATGGAATATGATAATTAATAAGGGATATTATTATGAAGGATTTGTAATGGCATGCATATGTAGGTCACTGATTTTTATTAATGATTAATGTATGAATGGAATGTTAGATACTAGATACTGCATGTAAAGGAATTGTAGTTCTCTTGTTCGCCTGAGGGGCGGAGCTGGAGAACTGATTTCAAGAACCCACCGAGGAAGACCGACGAAGAAGACGAAGGAGGGCTCGAGCTCCATGGAGTATATAAAATTGACTGTACCTGGGGGAACGGCCTCTTTTCTGGCCACCACCGACGAAGGAGGAACTTCAGGCGAGAAGCGCACTGGTGGATTAGAAAACAGCTCGATCGATCGAAAGCATAACCTGTTCTGTCATTTCACTCGCTTATTAAATATTCTTATATTATATCATCTTCGGACCCCGGTCCTTATTTCCGCGCCAACTCCCAGAGTTTCAAGAACTCAACAGATGGCAACCACGGCAGGACTCTGATGGAGCTGGGCAAACCATTCGGATTTACCACGAGGCTCTCCTCTTCCTAATCACGAGAGGCCTCAGGAAAAGGTATTTAAGGACCTGTTTAATCGAACCTTACAGGTAGAAATAGGACAATTAGTCGTGAGCAGGAAGAGGACGGTCGGACGTGGATTTAAAATTATTAGCGTGAAAACATGACATAGTATAATTGTTGAGAGTGAGATGATAGTCGGCTTATGTTTTGTATGTTATACGTTGAATGAAAGCTGGCATGGATGTGTGAGAAAAGCTTTGTTGTAATACGTGCGGTTTGTATATAATTATATGTTGAATGGAAGGCTGCGTGCGTGTTTGTGAAACATAGTAATCAGCTGTGTTTTGAGAAGCTTTGCGTAGTGCGAGGTCACGTGGTTGCAAAATGGCCGCTCAGTGTTGATTTTCCCCTTTGTTTTTTCCAAGCACAATTGACTCCCAAGATAACTGAACTAACCGCAATAGTTATATTACGCGGGGTAGCATCACATGTATGAATGCAAATTTGCAGTAAGGTGCCAGAATTGTTCAGGTTATTAAGACTGCGCGAGGCCTGTACTATATCGGATATTTTACAGTAGGGATTACTGATACGGCAACAGTTTTAAAGTTACGTTTTGAATCGGCAGGTTCTTAATAGTCTCTAAATACTCCGAGAATAACCCCTAGGATCTGAACATATGCGCCATAAATTAAAAATCTGAAATACACGACGCCTGGACCCTGCCAGTCAATAGCTACGTGGTTGTACATCAATAACATATCCTAGTTCCGCGAAAGGGACGAGACCGGCGCTCAGTTTTGACGTCTTCAGCTGGTCTGAGGAGCCAAGTACTTATAGGATTTTGTTAGTTGTATGCTACGACACGAGCTAGAAGAGGGAAGCGGAGATTCAGCGCTAGACAACGAAATTAAAAATTTGAGGAGACGACGCGTGAGCCAAGAAGTCTGAGCTTGGAGCCAGAGCTGTCTGCGGCAAAAGCACTAGACAGCGAGAGTATAACTAATTAGAGGAGAATATACAAAGAGAAGTCAAGTTGTGAAAAGAAAAGTGGAATAAAGGGGGGAAGACAAACGTGGGACCTCATGTGTTAAGTAAACAGGAAATATCTTAAATAATAGCGCCTCTAGAGGCTGGAGGGGTATTTCCCCACTGACACTGACACCTGGACTGTTTACACACACACAGCAGACACATACTTTAAACAGTATAGAGGCTAATGGCTTAAAACATTCACACATAGAGATACCTATAGTTGTATATTAATAAACATTTTGGCAATTTAATAATCTTTCATTTTTGAAAATTTTAGTTTTATAAACATCATACTGGCATGCTTTGTTGTTCAATCGCAGTGTGATATTGTGTTTTTGTCCAGGTTGTACCAGCGCTGGCAGTGTGAAGCATTTTTTAACCAATTGTATTCTTCCAAATACACCACATTTGCACGTTAGACACATAGTGTTTGTTATTTTATTTCTACATTTACATTTCCTTATATAAGCCAACATCAGCACCTGATCCTTCCAAGATGTCTAGTCCAATGAACACCCCAGCGTGGCTTAAGGAAGCATGTGATGCAGCCCTAAACATGACGGACAACGGAAAGAAGGAGAAGGCAGACAGGAGACTGAGAAACCACATCGAAACATGGCATGCTGAGGGTTTACTTGATGTAACAAGCCTGGAGGCGCCCACCAAGGAAGAGAAGATGGCGCTGATGAAACCAGTGGAGATAAAGGAAAGTACTGTGGAGGTTCTCGGTTATGTCAGCAGCCTGGTTGTCGAAGCAATCCCATTCCTGTTGAACAAGGTTGAATTTCTGGAGAAGGCCCTGTTCAAAATGGAAGAACGGGCAAGTGAGAGAGAAAGGAGGGAGGCTGCACGAGAAGAGAGATTGAGATTGTGTGAAGAAAGCCTCCACCTAACAAGCCCCCTCATTGGAAGAGCGGCCCTGGTCCGTTCCACAAACTCCGTATCAGGCCCATTCCTGACACATTCTGAAAACCTTCGTCAAAACACTTCAAACCTGTCGGCACAACCAAGCACCACACCATGGGAAGCAGGAGAAAAGAAAAAGAATGATAAAGGCTGTTTCAACTGTGGGAAAAGTGGACACTGGGCTAGAGATTGCCGCAAACCAAGAAGAGGACGAGCAGGAGGAAGAAGAGGGGGGCACATAAACATCCCTAATGCCCATCTTCTGCCAGCCAGATCCTGGGAGCGATGAGATCAAAGCTCTCCACCCATCAACCAAGCCCTTCCATCGGGATGGTTTCTGAATCAAATGGGATAAGATCCACAGTATTGTTTCAGAAAAGAGAGGGTGAAAGGAGACCCGAATGCATTCAAGCTTAACCTAACCGCCACTATTTTTTTTCAAAATTTAAGTTAAAATCGTGACATATTCAAACGGTGATTAACACTGTTAGTTATCCCCTGTAAGAAAGAAGACCCAGTCAGTCGTCAAGTGGCTGATACTGAGACACAGGCTGTCAAGAAGGATCAGGTCTGACAACGGCACACATTTTGCATTCAAACACGTACAAGAGAGGGACATATTTAGACATTACACATTCACACGGAGCAGACTATGACCCAACATTCCAGGGTAGTCGAGAGAGCTAATCAGATGAAGTCTGAATTAGCTAAGATATCGAGCGTGATCAAACTCTGAGGAGGCTTTTCTGAAAGATTAACCAAATTGCGTTTGAGTTTTTGTCTTACAGGAGCCAACCAGACACCAGCTGAGGAGAAGGTGTCATCAGTGGAACCAGGTGACTGGTAAGGTTGAGTGTTGGACAGGAAGAGGTTTGATATTGTAAATATTAATTGTAAATATGATGAGCTCTGAGTTCATATTGTTTAATATTATGCACCACCTGACATGACACATGTTAGCATAAACACACGGGTCAACAAATGATCTGGATTAGAGTGGACGCTGGGGTAGGGCCGTTTGAAGTCGTTGCAAAGGCTTCACACGCCCTCCAGAAAGGCCACGCCAAAACCAAGTGATATCATTTCACAAACGGTACCACTGATAAATTAGAGAAACACTTGTAGATATTTTTATGGTTTGGAATGTGATGTAAATATTTGGTTCATTAGAATGAATAAGAAAGATGAAATTGTAACATGTTTGTTTTGTTGTTTCCAGCAGTTCCCCCAGTTCACCCTCCAGTGTTTACATATTACAAAGGCAACTACACTTGCCTTCACAGTTCGCGAGGCTCAGTCCGTGTGGGAACCCTGAGACGCTGCCACACTATTGTTAATGTTACCGCAGAGGAGAAGAGCATCAGCAGTGGTATGGTAGGTGACCATATGATGGCCAGAGCAGATGTTTGGTGGTACTGTGGCGGTAAGGTGCTCAGAGATTATCTCCCAAGGAATTGGACAGGAACCTGTGCCTTAGTTAGACTAATTATGCCTGTAACGATAATCCCATTAGAAGGAGATTCTTTAAATCTGCTTAGTTACAATGAATAAAAACGTAGATTGGATAAATTACATTTATTATAACCAGCAGAGATTTGTTAATTACAGCAGGGACGCAATCAAGGGGATACTGGAACAATTAGAGAAAACGTCTCTTATGACCTTTCAAAATAGAATGGCTTTGGACATGTTGCTCGCTGAGAAGGGTGGGGTGTGTAAAATGTTTGGGTTAATGTGTTGCACGTTTATTCCTAACAACACTGCCCCCGATGGTTCAGTGTCCAGGGCCTTAGCAGGGCTTAGCTCACTTAGCAACGAATTGGCGGAGAACTCAGGAGTGGACAACGAGTTCACAAACTTCATAGAAAGATGGACCAGCGGTTGATGATGCCGCTGATGGCTCCCGAAGTCGAGGTGGCAGAGCAGAGCGTGGGTGATGTTTTGCTACACTCACCCCCACCCCCAGAGTATTATGACATGGTGAAGATTATGGAAAAAGGAAGTTGAAGATGGACTGTGGAAGTTGAAGGAAGGGTTAGTGGCGGCGTAGATGCAGAGATTGGGGAGAGAAAGTATTAAGAAAGGAGAAATTAAATGAGAAAGAAACTGAGCGATTAATGAAGGACTGTATTAACATGTGATCCCCTGAGCCAGAGTTCCTGAGCAGCAGAGACCAGCTCGGAGACCTCTCTGTGCTTCTAAGCTTTCTTCCACAGCGGCACTCGTCACATCATTACCGACCTCCACCATGCTTCTGTCATCACGAGAGGCTTCACCATCAGACCAGAGACCCCAGACTTCACATCAGTGAGCTACGACCCGCTGGGTGCAGGTAGTATGGAGAAGTATCATACAACTTTAGCAATAAAACAACACACTGAGGTACAAGATTAAGTGACCATGATGCAGTTTTTTTAACCTGTTGTGTTGATCTTTTCCCCAAGGTACTGGGATCGAAGCAGACCATGGAGAAGCTTAGAGGGCCGGCATCAGAGTTTTTAGAATGTGCACGGGGAGACACTCATCCAGCACCCCCAAGAACATTAGAGTCGTACACACGTAGACAGACATACAATGCACATAACTGTTCCTGATTTTAAGATTTTGTACCTGGGTGATGAATAGAACCACACTGATATATACAGTTTAGAGGGGGGAGGGGGGGGGGGAGAAGTTTTTTCTTCCATAGGTTTAAGATGCATGCACTGTGGGTGGTGAATAAAGAATTACTGGTGTTTATACTATGGAATAGTATAAAGAGAGGGATTGTAGGGTTTTTAGAACCAAGTTCGTCATTTCTGGACTTGGTACAATGTAAAATGAGAAGTTGTTTGGGTGTACATTACAATGCATGGAATATGATAATTAATAAGGGATATTATTATGAAGGATTTGTAATGGCATGCATATGTAGGTCACTGATTTTTATTAATGATTAATGTATGAATGGAATGTTAGATACTAGATACTGCATGTAAAGGAATTGTAGTTCTCTTGTTCGCCTGAGGGGCGGAGCTGGAGAACTGATTTCAAGAACCCACCGAGGAAGACCGACGAAGAAGACGAAGGAGGGCTCGAGCTCCATGGAGGATATAAAATTGACTGTACCTGGGGGAACGGCCTCTTTTCTGGCCACCACCGACGAAGGAGGAACTTCAGGCGAGAAGCGCACTGGTGGATTAGAAAACAGCTCGATCGATCGAAAGCATAACCTGTTCTGTCATTTCACTCGCTTATTAAATATTCTTATATTATATCATCTTCGGACCCCGGTCCTTATTTCCACGCCAACTCCCAGAGTTTCAAGAACTCAACAGATGGCAACCACGGCAGGGACTCTGATGGAGCTGGGCAAACCATTCGGATTTACCACGAGGCTCTCCTCTTCCTAATCACGAGAGGCCTCAGGAAAAGGTATTTAAGGACCTGTTTAATCGAACCTTACAGGTAGAAATAGGACAATTAGTCGTGAGCAGGAAGAGGACGGTCGGACGTGGATTTAAAATTATTAGCGTGAAAACACGACATAGTATAATTGTTGAGAGTGAGATGATAGTCGGCTTATGTTTTGTATGTTATATGTTGAATGAAAGCTGGCATGGATGTGTGAGAAAAGCTTTGTTGTAATACGTGCGGTTTGTATATAATATGTTGAATGAAAGGCTGCGTGCGTTGTTTGTGAAACATAGTAATCAGCTGTGTTTTGAGAAGCTTTGCGTAGCGCGAGGTCACGTGGTTGCAAAATGGCCGCTCAGTGTTGATTTTCCCCTTTGTTTTTTCCAAGCACAATTGACTCCCAAGATAACTGAACTAACCGCAATAGTTATATTACGCGGGGTAGCATCACATGTATGAATGCAAATTTGCAGTAAGGTGCCAGAATTGTTC
The DNA here is from genome assembly GCA_038501785.1 of Myoxocephalus aenaeus. NCBI lineage: Eukaryota > Metazoa > Chordata > Actinopteri > Perciformes > Cottidae > Myoxocephalus > Myoxocephalus aenaeus. Next base: position 888,784 of record JBAMJR010000076.1, on the reverse strand, counting down.
AGGTTATTAAGACTGCGCGAGGCCTGTACTATATCGGATATTTTACAGTAGGGATTACTGATACGGCAACAGTTTTAGAGTTACGCTTTGAATCGGCAGGTTCTTAATAGTCTCTAAATATTCCGAGAATAACCCCTAGGATCTGAACATATGCGCCATAAATTAAAAATCTGAAATACACGACGCCTGGACCCTGCCAGTCAATAGCTACGTGGTTGTACATCAATAACATATCCTAGTTCCGCGAAAGGGACGAGACCGGCGCTCAGTTTTGACGTCTTCAGCTTGTCTGAGGAGCCAAGTACTTATAGGATTTTGTTAGTTGTATGCTACGACACGAGCTAGAAGAGGGAAGCGGAGATTCAGTGCTAGACAACGAAATTAAAAATTTGAGGAGACGACGCGTGAGCCGAGAAGTCTGAGCTTGGAGCCAGAGCTGTCTGCGGCAAAAGCGCTAGACAGCGAGAGTATAACTAATTAGAGGAGAATATACACAGAGAAGTCAAGTTGTGAAAAGAAAAGTGGACTAAAGGGGGGAAGACAAACGTGGGACCACATGTTAAGTAAACAGGAAATATCTTAAATAATAGCGCCTCTAGAGGTTGGAGGGGTATTTCCCCACTGACACTGACACCTGGACTGTTTACACACACACAGCAGACACATACTTTAAACAGTATAGAGGCTAATGGCTTAAAACATTCACACATAGAGATACCTATAGTTGTATATTAATAAACATTTTGGCAATTTAATAATCTTTCATTTTTGAAAATTTTAGTTTTATAAACATCATACTGGCATGCTTTGTTGTTCAATCGCAGTGTGATATTGTGTTTTTGTCCAGGTTGTACCAGCGCTGGCAGTGTGAAGCATTTTTTAACCAATTGTATTCTTCCAACTACACCACATTTGCACGTTAGACACATAGTGTTTGTTATTTTATTTCTACATTTACATTTCCTTATATAAGCCAACATCAGCACCTGATTCTTTTAAGATGTCTGGTCCAAGGAATACCCCAGCGTGGCTTAAGGAAGCATGTGATGCAGCCCTAAACATGACGGACAACGGAAAGAAGGAGAAGGCAGACAGGAGACTGAGAAACCACATCGAAACATGGCATGCTGAGGGTTTACTTGATGTAACAAGCCTGGAGGCGCCCACCAAGGAAGAGAAGATGGCGCTGATGAAACCAGTGGAGATAAAGGAAAGTACTGTGGAGGTTCTCGGTTATGTCAGCAGCCTGGTTGTCGAAGCAATCCCATTCCTGTTGAACAAGGTTGAATTTCTGGAGAAGGCCCTGTTCAAAATGGAAGAACGGGCAAGTGAGAGAGAAAGGAGGGAGGCTGCACGGGAAGAGAGATTGAGATTGTGTGAAGAAAGCCTCCACCTAACAAGCCCCCTCATTGGAAGAGCGGCCCTGGTCCGTTCCACAAACTCCGTATCAGGCCCATTCCTGACACATTCTGAAAACCTTCGTCAAAACACTTCAAACCTGTCGGCACAACCAAGCACCACACCATGGGAAGCAGGAGAAAAGAAAAAGAATGATAAAGGCTGTTTCAACTGTGGGAAAAGTGGACACTGGGCTAGAGATTGCCGCAAACCAAGAAGAGGACGAGCAGGAGGAAGAAGAGGGGGGCACATAAACATCCCTAATGCCCATCTTCTGCCAGCCAGATCCTGGGAGCGATGAGATCAAAGCTCTCCACCCATCAACCAAGCCCTTCCATCGGGATGGTTTCTGAATCAAATGGGATAAGATCCACAGTATTGTTTCAGAAAAGAGAGGGTGAAAGGAGACCCGACTGCATTCAAGCTTAACCTAACCGCCACTATTTTTTTTCAAAATTTAAGTTAAAATCGTGACATATTCAAACGGTGATTAACACTGTTAGTTATCCCCTGTAAGAAAGAAGACCCAGTCAGTCGTCAAGTGGCTGATACTGAGACACAGGCTGTCAAGAAGGATCAGGTCTGACAACGGCACACATTTTGCATTCAAACACGTACAAGAGAGGGACATATTTAGACATTACACATTCACACGGAGCAGACTATGGCCCAACATTCCAGGGTAGTCGAGAGAGCTAATCAGATGAAGTCTGAATTAGCTAAGATATCGAGCGGGATCAAACTCTGAGGAGGTTTTTCTGAAAGATTAACCAAATTGCGTTTGAGTTTTTGTCTTACAGGAGCCAACCAGACACCAGCTGAGGAGAAGGTGTCATCAGTGGAACCAGGTGACTGGTAAGGTTGAGTGTTGGACAGGAAGAGGTTTGATATTGTAAATATTAATTGTAAATATGATGAGCTCTGAGTTCATATTGTTTAATATTATGCACCACCTGACATGACACATGTTAGCATAAACACACGGGTCAACAAATGATCTGGATTAGAGTGGACGCTGGGGTAGGGCCGTTTGAAGTCGTTGCAAAGGCTTCACACGCCCTCCAGAAAGGCCACGCCAAAACCAAGTGATATCATTGACAAATGGTACCACTGATAAATTAGAGAAACACTTGTAGATATTTTTATGGTTTGAAATGTGATGTAAATATTTGGTTCATTAGAATGAATAAGTTGGACTAAATTGTAACACACTTGCCTTGTTGTTTCCAGCAGTTCCCCCAGTTCACCCTCCAGTGTTTACATATTACAAAGGCAACTACACTTGCCTTCACAGTTCGCGAGGCTCAGTCCGTGTGGGAAACCTGAGACGCTGCCACACTATTGTTAATGTTACCGCAGAGGAGAAGAGCATCAGCAGTGGTATGGTAGGTGACCATATGATGGCCAGAGCGGATGTTTGGTGGTACTGTGGTGATAAGGTGCTCAGAGATTATCTCCCAAGGAATTGGACAGGAACCTGTGCCTTAGTTAGACTAATTATGCCTGTAACGATAATCCCATTAGAAGGAGATTCTTTAAATCTGCTTAGTTACAATGAATAAAAACGTAGCTTGGATAAATTACATTTATTATAACCAGCAGAGATTTGTTAATTACAGCAGGGACGCAATCAAGGGGATACTGGAACAATTAGAGAAAACGTCTCTTATGACCTTTCAAAATAGAATGGCTTTGGACATGTTGCTCGCTGAGAAGGGTGGGGTGTGTAAAATGTTTGGGTTAATGTGTTGCACGTTTATTCCTAACAACACTGCCCCCGATGGTTCAGTGTCCAGGGCCTTAGCAGGGCTTAGCTCACTTAGCAACGAATTGGCGGAGAACTCAGGAGTGGACAACGAGTTCACAAACTTCATAGAAAGATGGACCAGCGGCTGATGATGCCGTTGATGGCTCCCGAAGTCGAGGTGGCAGAGCAGAGTGTGGGTGATGTTTTGCTACACTCACCCCCACCCCCAGAGTATTATGACATGGTGAAGATTATGGAAAAAGGAAGTTGAAGATGGACTGTGGAAGTTGAAGGAAGGGTTAGTGGCGGCGTAGATGCAGAGATTGGGGAGAGAAAGTATTAAGAAAGGAGAAATTAAATGAGAAAGAAACTGAGCGATTAATGAAGGACTGTATTAACATGTGATCCCCTGAGCCAGAGTTCCTGAGCAGCAGAGACCAGCTCGGAGACCTCTCTGTGCTTCTAAGCTTTCTTCCACAGCGACACTTGTCACACCATTACCGACCTCCACCATGCTTCTGTCATCACGAGAGGCTTCACCATCAGACCAGAGACCCCAGACTTCACATCAGTGAGCTACGACCCGCTGGGTGCAGGTAGTATGGAGAAGTATCATACAACTTTAGCAATAAAACAACACACTGAGGTACAAGATTAAGTGACCATGATGCAGTGTTTTGAACCTGTTGTGTTGATCTTTTCCCCAAGGTACTGGGATCGAAGCAGACCATGGAGAAGCTTAGAGGGCCGGCATCAGAGTTTTTAGAATGTGCACGGGGAGACACTCATCCAGCACCCCCAAGAACATTAGAGTCGTACACACGTAGACAGACATACAATGCACATAACTGTTCCTGATTTTAAGATTTTGTACCTGGGTGATGAATAGAACCACACTGATATATACAGTTTAGAGGGGGGGGGAGAAGTTTTTTCTTCCATAGGTTTAAGATGCATGCACTGTGGGTGGTGAATAAAGAATTACTGGTGTTTATACTATGGAATAGTATAAAGAGAGGGATTGTAGGGTTTTTAGAACCAAGTTCGTCATTTCTGGACTTGGTACAATGTAAAATGAGAAGTTGTTTGGGTGTACATTACAATGCATGGAATATGATAATTAATAAGGGATATTATTATGAAGGATTTGTAATGGCATGCATATGTAGGTCACTGATTTTTATTAATGATTAATGTATGAATGGAATGTTAGATACTAGATACTGCATGTAAAGGAATTGTAGTTCTCTTGTTCGCCTGAGGGGCGGAGCTGGAGAACTGATTTCAAGAACCCACCGAGGAAGACCGACGAAGAAGACGAAGGAGGGCTCGAGCTCCATGGAGGATATAAAATTGACTGTACCTGGGGGAACGGCCTCTTTTCTGGCCACCACCGACGAAGGAGGAACTTCAGGCGAGAAGCGCACTGGTGGATTAGAGAACAGCTCGATCGATCGAAAGCATAACCTGTTCTGTCATTTCACTCGCTTATTAAATATTCTTATATTATATCATCTTCGGACCCCGGTCCTTATTTCCGCGCCAACTCCCAGAGTTTCAAGAACTCAACAATACCACATAGTTTGTCGTTACTGAAACACTTGAGTCATGATATAAGAGTTTGATCCAACTAAGGAAGTAGTTGCCTATTCCAAAACGGTACTTTAAATAGGTATTCATGCTCGACCCTATCAAAGGCCTGTTCCGCATCAAGTCCTATCACAGCCACATCAGGTATTTCTTTCTTGGTATATATAATATTCACCAGTCTAGGGATATTGTGAGAGCCCTGTCTTCCTTTAATAAATTCATTTTGATCTAAGGCCACAATAGATGGCAAATGTTGCTCCAACCTTCTAGCAAGCACTTTTGCTCTTATTTTCACATCATTATTGATTAAGGCGATGGGGCGGTAGGATCCACACTTTGTGGAGGGCTTACCTGGCTTTAATATTAAGGTTATAAGTGTGTTCTGCAGAGATGGAGCCGCTCATCAGTTCCCAGTGACTTCTATGCCAACATAGGATGGATTTGGGATATTCCATTGGATTCTTCTGGCCCATTCCTCGCGACACATTCAGCCACTCGTCTTACTTCAAGTATGAATGAACAGTATATTATTCAGTCTTTTCTGCTTGTGGACATTTTGAGTTTTTGTTCTGCTGAAAATGAGGCTTCGAAATAACATTAAAGGACATTTTTATCAACCTTGTGTGTATGCTATAAATGTGTAAAATTACAGAAGGAACCACCTAAATGCCCGGCTCCTTTATTTGTCACTCCCTATATGAGCTGTAGGTTGAGTAAGAAGGTTTGAAGATGTTCATCATGCCTGACCTTTCCTCTGTGTTGGACCGGATGAGGGAAGAGGAGGTAGATGTCTTGAGGTGGGATATTCCCCCTGTCAGTCTCCGCCAGCCTCTCTCTCCTCCTCTGTCCAAAAGCTTATCTGCAATAAAGAAGCTATCAGTGACACCCTGACACCACTGTTACATCTCCCTCAGCCCTACAACAGACAGCCTCAGACATACAGAGAAATGAGGGCAATGGGGGTTGGAGCAGAGGGATAAGAAGGACAATCCTAGGCATATCACCAGTGCCACACTGAAGGAAGGTGGAGAGGTGTTGCTAAAACCACAATATGTATCCATTCGACAAAATCCTACAGTCCACATTTTTTTAGAGATTATATTAGATTCAACTTTATTGTCATTAGACATGTACAAGTACAGAGCAACGAAATGCAGTTTAGCATCCAACCAGAAGTGCTATAGTAGTAAGTACCAATATACAGATAAGTAAGTATTTTATAGATAAAACATACTGTGCAGTGCATGGATACATACAGACCACAACAAAAGATCAAAACATCTACAAGAGTATTTGTTAAAGTAAACCATCCCCACATTTCAGTATAATTTATAACATATTTCCTCTCTTCTAAATATAGAATGCTTCAACAGTGACTGCTAATCTTGGTTTGGCCAAAACGCGCAAAAACACACACTAACTGGGTCAGTGCTAGAGCGGGTCGTTAATAAGAGAATTTGACAGTTCTTGCCCAATGTGTCCTTGGGCAAGACACTTAAACCCAAATTGCTCCCTGCGTCGTGTGAATGTGTAGGACTGTGCGTTTGTTCTGATGGGCAGGTGTATGAATGGGTGTGAATAAGTGAATGACATGGAGTGTAAAAGAGCTTTGAGTGGTCAGAAGACGATAAAGCGCTATACAAGTACAAGTGAATTTACCATTCCAAGTCCATCATTTCCAAATGCAATCTTCAATTATCTGCTATTGTATTGTATGTGACAAACTGGCAATTATAACATGCAGATTTTGAACTATTTTAATAACACACAAAAAATATTATAAAAGAACAGTAGCTAGCTTCTTGCGTTAGCCATCGTAACAGTTAGCTACTCGTAGCAGCAGTAAGTTGCTCATATCTGGAACAAGTCCCGGGTGAGCGGAGTGCAGCAGCACTTACTGACAGTCCTGAAGTAACACACCACATGAGGTTCAAGCCCATCCTGGTCTGCAGCGATTGCTTTTACTGAAATGTTGTTTGAAACATAGTGGGACAGAAACATAGGTCCCAACAAATGGTGACAGGATTTGAGACTTGTGTAGATAGTCATCATCTATGTGAGGTTGATTCCTGTTCCCAAATGGTCTATTCACAGACACTTAGCCAGGTGATGGACATGCCATTATTCGTGCACCATCCCACTCACCCATTGAGACTGTAGAAGTACAGTGTTTAGCCCTTGGCTGCAGTCGAATAGTCCATTTTGGTTAGAACCTTCCTAACTGAGTGAAATGACCGGAAGTACCTCAGTGGCCGCCATGATAAGTGCCGGTGGAATTGTCCAAACGCAAAGGAAAGGAGCTTCAATGCTTCCTAACTTAGCTCCTTTAGCATAGGAACCACTGGACCTTCCTTTGCGAAAGGAAAGAAGATAATGCCGACCCACAATTCCTTGCGGCGGCAACATTTAAAGTGACGTATCATTCGGTCGTTCACGAGAACAAACGATCATGACCGACAAACGCAGATCATGTAAATAACCGTTGCTATAACTTGGGAATACTTTCAATAATCTGTTAAACTGGCTGGAAAACTACAAACATTACGTTGCTGAAAACTGCTGTAAAGTGATCAAACTGCTGTAAAGTGATCAAACTGCTGTAAAGTGATCAGACGTATTTCATATTCTCTCTGGTGTTGAACTGCAGCTTCAGCCTCATTCTTTTATTTTATTTGACTTCAGCTACAGAAGCTTTAATGAAAGAGTTAAACTGGACGAGCTCTTCAGTCTGACTCGTGTTTCTGATTATCATCTTTTTAATCAACTATTTTGTCACATTACAATAAAACATATCAAGTCAACACGAGTTGTGTTTCATAAACTGTTGTCTGCATATTTTTATGATCAGATTATAATCTGCATATAGATAAACCATAACAACAAAAAGGGATATGAGACACACATATGACACACATCATTTGTGGGATAACTTATTTAATTCAGCATGTTTGAAACTGAACAAAGAGACAGTTTAGTAGCTTTGTACTCTGTGAAAAATACGTTGGTTTCACTTTCATATTCCTTCGTTCATTTCTATTCCAACCTCGTATTAAAGTAATACTATGAACCAGGTTGTTGTTGTCGTTATGACGCAACACTGTAAGAAGACAAAGTATCTAAGCTGTGCTTTTTGTAGTCCATCTCCTGAACATTGTAGTTTCACCGCTGCAGACAGACTGACGTCACTAACATGCGCCTGCCGTCGCGTCATAACTACGTCGTTAGTGAAAGTGGAGTCGGATTTGCCAAACACCGCGGTTGTCTTCTCCTAACTCCTCATGAATTCTCCTTCCCATCTTTCCTTAACCCCGTGACGTTTTCCACAGAGGTTAAGGAAAAGTGCTTAGGGTTAGACGTTAGGAGGTCATTATTGGACTATTCGACCGCAGCCCTTGTCTTTATTTTTTACAAGCCTATCTTTTACAAAGATCCTAACAGAATTGCCATGTCTTAAATGAGAGGGACTTGTTTTATTTATTTATCTCATGTCTTACACTTACATACCTATGAAGTAATAAACCTCTAATACTAGTTTATTTGAGAGCGATGCAGGAGGAACAACGAGAGACCAGAGATGCACCAATACAACTAGACACATGTGCAGCGCTGATTACTGTGTGGTGTTTGTTATAAATATACGTTGGTACATAGAGGGTGATAAGAACCTGAACGTGAGGCTACATCAAGCCCATTCTACCCATTGAGTCCAATGGAGGTCAGTGCCTGTGTGAGTTATAACAAAGGTTATGGTAGTGTAACCCTAGCTCTATAAGCACAGGAGGAGCCCTCTGCCAAGTCTGCTTTCTTATACCTAGTGGTTCCACACATATTCGGCATGTCTTGATTGGCCGACAACACTGATGCAAATGTTCAGGGGGCGAATGGTTGCTCGTGATTGGAGGAGAGTATTACCTATAAAGTCCAGCACAAATGTCAGGGAACACTCAGAGCCGCTACAGAATCAGCACCATAAGAAGGGGTCGACAGAGAAAAAGAAAAGGAAACATTTTTTATTTGCAAGCTTTCATATGATAACACTTTCACAAAGTTCAATGTTAAGAAACAGGAGATATAATTGTCTTGACATTAGTCTCAGGAAGTATTCTTTAGATTAAGACATGTACAGATAAATTAAAGCCGTCTTTTCCCTTGGAATTTTCCTGTGAGTAATGGCTTTAAACATCTTGGCCAGCGTAGCTGTCAGACCAGTCTACCACAGCAATATGCCAGAGGCCATTTTGGTGTCACTGAGGCTGTTTTGTATGTCTCATTTTGACAGAGCTGTAATGTATCACCCTGCTGTGTAATCTGTCTCCTCTGTCCACTCTAATTGTGTCTCTGGTTGCTGGAGATCACAGCCCCACCATGAGCTTGACCTTGCCAGCTGGCTGAAGACGTTGCCCCCACTGGGTAAGGAGGACCCAGGGCCACTGCAAAGGTTTACACAGAGTATGGGAAGCGTGAATGATTAATTCAATCAGCACTGCTCGCCAGATTTCCTTGGATTAAAAATCTAAATATTAATTCCAGGCTCATTCAATGTAAATTCAAATTAATTAAAACTGTATATCATTCAGCAAATAATTGGATCTCAATCATCTGTGTAATGAGAGGCGTTTGATTAATCTGTTGAAAAAAGAAGAAAAAAAAAACAGGCAAAAGTGATCAGACCTGTTTCTTCATCTATTCTTTCCGAGATGGAGTTCTCTCCGAATTTAATAAATGCCTGTGAATTGGGAAGGAACCAGGCACATGTTTTGGATATAGAGATGAGTGAGATATGGCTGCGAACGGGTTTTTATCCCTATCTACGCTGTGTCAGTAAAGCAAGGGAGCGTGAGCGGAGATAATATATCACGGACTTGAAGGCTTACTGTGCAGTGAAGGAGAAGTGTCTATGACTCGAGGGCCCCTCCGAAGTGGAGGAACGTGAGAAGGAGGCGATGGAAGGAGACGATGCTTGACCCCGTGGGAGTCAGTCATTCCTCATGTCATGTCATTTATTCCATTCAGTAGAACGTAGCAGACATGAAGATGATCCCACGTGCAGAAGGAACTAAACAAATGAGACAACCAGCTGGTGGTCACCGTCTCACAACATGACTTTACTGCCTTGTTTTTCTTTGCTCTGGTCGATGCCACAGTCGGAAAGATGCAATACCACCAGGAAACACATGGGTTAAAAAAATCAACCGATAAAGGACAGACTCATAAATATACATATAGATACTATTTCATCAAATGGAAGAGTCTTGAGTTTTAAAATGTGACTAAGGATTAACCTCAGAACATCCTTTTATGATCTATTATGCAGTTCTTTTGTTCCCCTGTTTTTGTTTGTATATTTTATTTATTTGTTTGTCTGTCTTTATGGTATGGTCCTTTTTGTTTACCGGTATTTAAGTTATGCTATGCTTCACTGTAGAGCACTTTGTTTTTAAAGGTGCTATATACATAAAGTTATTATTATTATAATGAAGAGCAAGCTGACATTAACATATCTGTTTGTCTGAGCACTTTATCTGATACTTATTTTAATACCCATTGCACCGTTGTTGATTGTTGTTTGTCTCGTCTAACGTCTCGTGTCTAATGTATGCACCTTCCGCCTAGAAAAATTCCTTGTTTGTGTAAACACTCCTGGCAATAAACGGTTTCTGATTCTGATTCTGATATGGAATACTGTCAGACAGGATAGAATGCAGTGATTTTAATAAACCTATTATTGTCTGGTTAGATCCTGTGAGAGAATCACTTTTCATATTCATTGTGAATCTCTTTCTTTTGTTGGCGTTCATCTCATGGTTCTGATAATATAAATCCTTATATTCTGCATTACTCTTCATGTCTAATAAAGTGCAGGTTAGCGAGGTCAGTATAACACAGCTATGCAGCTGGAGCTGTTGTGTCTATGAAATGTCCAGTTCTCAAGGGAAGTTAGTCACACGCCTGCGCACTTCAACACCACACCTGTTTATCAGTATATTGACATTAGGGAAGCAGACTGGTCGTTGTGTTCCAGCCTTGTGAGAAAAGATGAGGACGCGATTCTCCTCCTCTTAGACAAGTTAGAGCCAATAGAAATGTTAGATGTTCATGACGGAAAACCGTGTATTAAAGAGCCGACCTTCCGGCTGTTCGGAGTGTGTTTTTTTGGACGGTCAACCTGCGTGTTGACTGGACGACTCCCTGATATCAAGACTGTAGCACTTGTTACTTTACTTGTGATCAAGGAAAATAAATTCAGAGAACGAGAGAAGTTGTTTGACTAAGTTCTTCTGGAGGCTACACCAGGCATCCAATAATTAATACGCATTAACAGTTCGACCTTAGGTCCTACATTCTGCTTTTATATGGTTCCACAAAATGTATGTTTCTTTTCTCCAACACAGACAGATTGTGTTGGGAACCTGGTGGGGATGGAATGCGTCTGCCTTGAACTCCTCAGCCCACCCCCACTGCAGCCGCTGACACAAACACCACATCAGCACCAATTTCTTTACTATGGGCCAGATCAGGAGCGATTACTGTCGCTGCCACCCAGATGGGTGAGACTAGCCGGGAATGCGGCGCTGGGCCTCAGCTGCTGCTGTAATTTGCTGTGACACCTCATTTTAAGAGCTTTCACCTACTAAGCCACAGTGGGAGCAGGCCACTGAGAAAGTTAATCTAATCAGGACAGGGATGTATTACCCTCTGTTTTCCTCTGCTTTATGTCCATTATCTGATATGAAAATAGATGAAGAATAGCACAATCTAAGGATTTACTCACGGGTAGCAGTTGGCTGTGAATGGCCATTTCTTTCTAGATTTATGATGCACATGTGATCTGGCAAAACATTGAAACTGCTGCTTAAGCCATCACTGAACAGTTATCATGAGATAAAACAGTGTGTGCTCTGTAGCTCCTCTGAATTGATTTTCTCCCTCACATCTACACAGACACACAATCTAATTATCAGGGCAGAGCAGACAATACGAGTGCATGTGTGAGAACAAAGCAAACAAGAGGCAGAGAGTTTGACTATCCCAGTAGAGGCAAGAGAAAGTTCAATATTGTGTTTGTTAATCAGGAGCTTGAGGCTTTCCTCTGGTCCCCCAGCTTCACAGCAGAGGAACAAGTCCCCGGTGCCCCACACACATCTTCAGAAGACACAAGAAAATTAAGAAAATAAATAAATACTGAGCAGAATTGCTCAGGCTGTGGAGGTTTAGTGAGCCAAAAGAATACTCCAGTTAAGGCATGCAATCATTTCTGAGGACCTTGGGCTCCAAAAAGCTTCAGCAGTACAATTTCCTGAGAGGTTGAACTCTTCTCTCTGAATCAAATCACAGCCACAAAAACAAACCAAGGACTCTCACTTGACCTTGACACATTCAACAACACCTCCAAAAATACTGTTGTCGCCAGCAGCACGGCCCTCTCTGTCAGTTTCAGCACACAGTCCTGTTTGCAAGGTGATGTGTGACACACTCTTCTTACAAATAATGAGTTGGACTCAAACACAGACATGTAAAGAAGTCTTGGCTGCGTAGAGGCTCTTTCTAAAGTTATCCCGGTTAAAGAAGAAGAAGAAGAAGATAAACAAAGGACAGCAGGTGTTGTTGCTCTATAGTGAATTTACTGAGGAGATATTAGAGGACAAGATGAACCATTATAGCCAAAGTTGTCATGATTGTAATGAAGTGATGAGGCTGATGAACTGATGTTCTTTCATTGACTTTTTGATGGATGTTTCCTGCAGCAGGGGGTTCTCAAACTTTTGGGGGCCAGGGATCCCTGACAGGGGAAGACATTTTCCCAGGACCCCCTCATGATCGTAACTTCAATTAAACATACGCCTACTACTATTTGTACTCTGGAATACCATTGGAACTGTTTGTGGCTCAATCAGAGGTTTGATCCCTGGACAAGATACTTAACCTCAAATTGCTCCCGTAAATGTGTTTGGACTCTTAAGTTCAGCGTGACAAGTTTAAACTCTTAAAATCACAAGGTCAAACCTGGTTTACCATGCTCATGTTCAATTTCATGGAAAAGATAATAAAATCCAGTATAAGATCCTGAGGTTCAGTAGAACTCAGTTGAACGGAGGTGGTCATTAAGTTTCAGCTTGGCTTGATTGACCTCCATGTTGTTGCTTATCATTGCTATTGTCATGAATTATTTGGGCTCTTTGTAACCCCACCTTCAGCTTATTCCTTTAAATGTTCCTGGACAACACCGGAATTATTTAGACATTAATGTAGATTGTTTGGATCCTCAATATGGGAACAATAGGCTAGGCATCTTTCCTAAGATGACAATACATTTTCAGTGTCTGTTGTTTGAGAGGACTTAGAAAAAAAGCTTTACATATTATTGAGCATAATGCATTCAAAGAGGTGGAAAGGAGGCTGGGGTAATATTGAAAATGAGCTGAAACTGGCTGACAAAAGCTCTGCTGAAGTGATTATGTTTTATTCATTAGAGGTTATATCTTCTGAGGCCCCATCATGAGGAAAATTGGAATTCACTGTCAGTGCTGCACACCTGCTATTGTGATTTATAAAATGTGTGGTAGTGAATGTGCTCTATTCAGCCAGCACAGAATACAAGGTACATGAAACCAGATCAAAGATGATAGAAGTGTGAATCCAGATATACAACCATGACCTGACATGAGAGAGAGAAAGCCCATGACCACAATTGTCTACTGTATGTATATAATTTTTTTTAAAACATGACACAAGACATGACAGAACTAGGCACTTTAGAGTAATTGTATTGTTAAAATCCCCTTTAAATGTCTCAGAAACAAATCTCCACATAAAAGCCTTGATTTATTCCAAAGTGCCAGGGCTGCTATGCTTGAATCTGTATTGCTGTTAAGTACTCCAGAGTTATATGCCAAATGAAAAAAAGACTTGTTTAAAGACACTGTAGACACAGAGGCCTCTATTCTCTAGTCTTTGTATATTAGATATACATAAGAGTATTTAATTAGTGTTTAGACAGTGTCTGTCTGATTGGTCACTTTATTGATCACTATAAGCAGATGAATATTATAACCAATTTTTATAAATCTTTCATGCTGATTACCATCTATGTACGGTCTTCGCTAAAGGTTGTTGTAAGAAACGTATTCTTCAGCTTTACAGCCAGCTTGACCATATATTCTCCAAGGAACAGACAGGTTGTTGTGGTTGGCTGAATTTAATGGAGGAAAATATGTAAGTCTTTGTAAAACTGAAAAAGAGCACAAAACACATGCCTTTGTAAGTACTAAACAATAATACATCCATATGTAGTGGACTGTAAACTAAACATCATCGACAATACTTTATTCAACCAAAGACATATTAACGCACCTTTGAGCCAAACGACTTTGGCACCAAGCTGAATCTATTTTAGGACGCTGATTGGCTAAATTGTATGTCACTCATTTATATCAGTAATTGGCTAAACTGCTTCTTATGCTGCGTTCACACCAAATGCTACTCGTGTCAATTTACTCACTCGACAATAATGCTGCGTTCCAAACGCGTCGCGAATGTTACTTGCACCTGAAAGGGGGCGTGGCTTATCTCCGTAAAAACAGTTACCGTTTCCTTCATCCACCATGGAAATAACCACTAGTTCTGCTTCATACTTGTTGTGTAAACTCCACATACGTGGGAACATCAAACTCCATGGTGTCTGGGTTCATAATATTATCCGTAGTCCCACAACAGCGTCTGAATGAAGCCGCTACCAGCGCTACTTCAGGACCAGCAGCAGTTTGATTCAGCAACGGCAGGACGGGTGATGAGGGGCGGAGCTTCTCAACGCTGATTGGCTTACGCCACGCGAATGAGGTGAAATATTCGCATCGCGCCATTCGCGCTGCGTTATTGGCGTCATTCGCGCCGCCCGGTGGAAATTTGCGTCGTTCGCGTCTGTGCATTGACTTTGCCTGTAATCTACTTGCGCGTTAAATTCGCAATGCGTTTGCTGTGAACACAGCATTAGACCCGCCTTTCTTGGGCCAAACCGATTTGGCATATATTTTGCGCAGATATCCTGTTTTACAAATATTACTGGGTATATTCCACATTTCAAAAACACAAATTGACAATTTGTATAATTTATTATAATATCTTTTTTTAAAGCAGTGGTTCTCAATCTTTTTTGTCACGCCCCACTTTAGAGTAAGAGAAATGTTTATGTCCCATCCAATCTTGGCCGTGACGCATGCGCAAGCGTACCCTGTTAACGGCGTAATGTAAACATTTCCATGAAAGTAGAGGCATTTCGCCGTATATATTATGACGTTTTATGTCCGTGTACTTTGTGAAGTTCTCATGTAGCTCATGGGAAGTGGTCGTCCTGAAACCACAAGGTAGCCGGTTCGATCCCTGGTCTCCCCATAGTTTCATGTGTCAGTGTCCTTGAGCAAGACGCTGAACCCCCAGTTGCTCCCCAGGTGCTTCACAGCAGCCCACTGCTCCTTAATTACTAAGGATGGGTAAAATGCAGAGAATAGTTTCCCCACTGTGGGATTAATACCTCGCTATACCTCCACGCCCCACTGGAAGGTCGCACCCCAAAGTTTGAGAACCACTGGATTAAAGCGATAAGTCACTAAAAGAAGGAGAGAGCCAAGTGTTTAAATGTTAAAGATGTACAGCAGGTAATCAGCCGCTTTACTGAAGAATATCACACAATTAGCTTGGTTTAGCTTGAGCTGCGAAAGTATGCTATAGCAGACACGCTGGCAACCGGGATGAGGCAATACGCTTACCGTACTTCAGCAAGTCAACTGATTTCAAGCACAACACAGAGTTTCCTGGCAACGGGTTTGATAATCCAAAAGAGTGACGTGGTAGAGGACATAAAGGAGTCTCTTCAGAAGTCAGAAATAAGGAGGGACGTTGCTGTCTGTCAACTCAGTCTGGCCACAAGGCAAAAAGAAAATGACCAGCGTCCCGACTTAGGGAAATCTTTATTTCTGAGAAAGTTGTGGCTGAATAACAACAAGATCAGATAGGTCAGCTGTCGTTCTCTCAAATGCTGCTTGACTGAACTTTACCTCCAATATGATGAGAGGATCCGAGGTGGATGCAGACGTCTTTGAAGAAGTAGCATAGCAGCCCAATGCTGGTGCATTTACTATCAGATTTGACATTGATCAACTTGTTCTTTCTTGATTACCATTTATTTCTGCATTGTTCATGGAATGTTGACTAAGACTCAATTTGAGGTTGTGAAAAACCAACAAAGTGTAGATGTTTTTCTCTCTTCCCACTTTCTCCTTAACTATACATAGAGCCCAAGGGAACAACTTTGTCTGCCAGTCCACAGCTTGATGCCCAATGCATCATTGGACCATTCAGGCTGCGGTACGGATGATACGGTCTTCGTAGAACTTATATCCTGCGGCTCTGACGAAACAGTCATCCTAGGTGAGGATTACATCCCTTCCAGAAAAAGGCAGGAGGATCAGGATGCCAAACAGGTTAGTTGATGTGTAAAATGTTGTGGGCTCCTTTGGGGATTGTCCCCTTTAAAAAAAAGTTTAAATAAAAAGCAACACTGTGTCTACAGTCAATTGTTCAAGTTTTTATTGAATATTGTCTTGTCGTTTACTTTCATTTCACAGTTGGTTCAATCGGCCTGGACCAAGAAACCTGGTGGAGACCGTGTTGTCAGGGAATACAACCGGACAAAAGGTCTGACTGACTCCTCGACAGATGGCCTTGACTGAAACTCATAGGTCATTTCGATGTCTTATCTTTAAGCACATCTTTCTTTTACACTTGTGGAAAAATATAAATATTTATTATAGGACTGTACCCAAAATGTGTCATGGAGTGCAGACAGCACTGTCGGCCACTGCAGCGTGTCACCTGTCCTCCATCATCTTCTCCGCCTTCATCAGTTAGTTTAGTGGTGATTTAGAAACTCAGTTTGTAAAGTTTATAGCCTCCAAGCATTTCAAGGGGGTTCCTTCACACAAATATTCAGAAACTACAATACATAACATTTGATCACACCAATGTGACCAATTGTATTTTACTCGCACAAACTGCAGACATACATTTTTGTATTTTAGAGACCTGATGTATAATTAAAATTTTAAAAAAAGAATTTAGATCACATAAATTATCCTGTATTACATTTATCCAATTTCATAATTTTAACCAACTTCTGCTGTTTTCATAACTAATGATCCTTTTTTATTTAAATTTTAAAAGGAACATTTCTATGATGATGAAAGTGGCACTGGTTATTTAGCATGGAGGCTAAAAACCATCTAGAGGAAGAGTGCTTCATCAGAGGTCAGCAGGTCAGCATCGTGGAGGGCCAACAGCTAGAAGAGATACCACATTTAGTCCTGAGATGACCCTTAGTGAAGAGCATGTCATTCATGAAGTTTAAATATCGTCATAATATGGTCCTCAAGACGTTTGAGGATTTCTCTTCATTAAGTGAATTTCCACGCTTCAAATTTTTTTTAATTGAGTATTTAAAAAATAAAATAAATAAAAGTGCAATATACAGTACAATACATAAATTAATGTTTGAATGGGACCCGAATAGAAACTAAGCAATGAACCCCTGTGGATGTGGGGTCATTTTTTATT
This sequence comes from Myoxocephalus aenaeus, assembly GCA_038501785.1. Taxonomy (NCBI): domain Eukaryota; kingdom Metazoa; phylum Chordata; class Actinopteri; order Perciformes; family Cottidae; genus Myoxocephalus; species Myoxocephalus aenaeus. The sequence goes on along the minus strand of JBAMJR010000076.1, from coordinate 871,443 downwards.
TTAGACACTTAAAAAAGTTCCACCCAAAATAATCTATATCAGTTAAAGTATACACTATGTTAAGAATATTTTCACAACTGCTGTCATGTAAGCCAAATAGCGCTCTCTCCAAAACAACCAAACTGCATAGCTGTCTATGTATCTGACACAAACCACATGTCACTTGTTTTATTGTGTAGCGAGAAAGACTTCAAAGCATTTGGGCATGCTAAGGTATTCTCTGAATTACTAACAGACCTGAAAGATTTGGAGGAGAACGGGATTGTAGGATCAGATGAAACAGTCGTCAAAGGAACCTTGCATTGCATAGCAGGAGATAATTTGGGCTCTCATTTTATTGGTGGCTTCACTGAAAATGTCAGTAGCCCGATCGGAATTTCAGGGTGACGATCCAAATCTGTGCGGAACAGAGCGCACCATTGACAGCTACAACTCTGCTGTTGATCGCCTCAAAACCGAGGAAAAACCTTAAATATTTCGTAAAGGAAAAGAAATTGAAAATCTCTGTGCCTCAGGTTGCATATCTTGATGTTCTTATTCAAGAATATTTAGAGTCAAGAAAAGCTCTATTCCCAGAGAGTAACCTTAAACCATAGCATCACTATTTATCCAGCAATTCTAAAATGTGGGCCCTTGATCAGGCTATGGACAATGCACTTTGAAAGTAAGCACAGTTATTTCAAGAGATGTGCAAGGAATTTGAAGAATTTCAAAAACCTTTGCCTAACTCTCACTGAAAGACATCAGATGTTGCAGGATTATTGTGGCCAGGTGGAACTGATGAGGGGGTGAGTGGGTTCCGGCCGGACCGGTTATAGGGGTGCACCTGCTGGGGAACGGGTGTTCCCCCCCCCCCCGTGTCTCCGCAGGTGTAGGGAGGACTGATCCGTGCGGCGTAGGAAGGACTGATCCGTGCGGCGTAGGGAGGACTGATCCGCCCGGCGGCGCTAGCCAGATATCTTCCCGTGTTCCTCTCAGTCAGTGGTATGTGTTTGTGTGCTGGGTTCCGGGAGCGTCCGTTGGAGGGGGTCGTTTCCGGGTTGGCGGTTCCGGGTTTGTAATTATGTTTTCATTTTATTTCTTTTACAGCGTGTGGACCGCTGCCTTGGTCTTTTGTTTCTTTATTGTTTTGTTTATCGGTTTATTTATCGGTTTATTTGTATTGCCGGTCACGCAGCTGTGAGCGTGCACTCCTTCGGCTTGTCAACCCAGCTGCCATTGGGGATACACGCTAGCCTCGAATAAAACGAGAGCTGCTGAAAGAACTTTGACTCGTTGTGTATGTGTGTTACCTTCACGGTACCTGGACCTAGTGATTGCAGCAAAGGGGGTGCTACATTATCTTTTAGCCTGCATGACCCATTGATCTTTAGGATCAATGGGTAAGTTAAAGATTGTTCATTTTACACTGTACTATTAGCGAAGAAATTCAAGAGGCAGTAAGACCATTTAGCTTCAGTGAGACCAACACAAAGTTGAAATGCTCTATAAAGGAACATCATACAATAAAGGAAATCCTCCATCACAGGATTAAATGACTACAGACCCGTCGCCCTGACGTCTGTGGTCATGAAGTCCTTTGAGAGGCTGGTGTTGACCCATCTGAAGGACATCACAGGGCCCCTGCTGGACCCCCTGCAGTTTGCCTACCGTGCAAACAGGTCGGTGGATGATGCAGTAAATATGGGACTGCACCATATTCTGCAACACCTGGACTCCCCAGGGAGATATGCAAGGGTTCTGTTTGTGGACTTCAGCTCTGCATTCAACACGATCATCCCGGAGGTTCTTCAACCCAAACTCTCCCATCTCACTGTGCCAGCCCCCACCTGCCGGTGGATCACAAACTTCCTGACAGACAGGACGCAGCAGGTGAGGCTGGGAAAAATCATATCCAGCACCCGGACTATAAGCACCGGCGCCCCCCAGGGATGTGTGCTCTCTCCACTGGTCTTCTCCCTCTACACCAACGACTGCACCTCAGGGGACCCGTCTGTTAAACTCCTGAAGTTTGCAGACGACACAACAGTCATCGGCCTCATCAGCGACGGCGACGAGTCTGCCTACAGACGGGAGGTTGAACAGCTGGTCCTCTGGTGTGGTCAGAACCACCTGGAGCTGAACAAGGCCAAAACTGTAGAGATGACAGTAGACTTCAGGAGGAGCCCCCCAACACTACCCCCCCCCCCCCCTAACAATACACAACAGCACTGTTTCTGCGGTGGAGACCTTCAAGTTTCTGGGATCCACAATCTCCCGGTACCTGAAGTGGACCGCCAACATCAACACCATCCGGAAAAAGGCCCAGCAGAGGCTGTACTTCCTGCGCCAGCTCAGGAAGTTCAACCTGCCTGAGGAGCTGCTGATCCTGTTCTACACCGCCATCATCCAGTCTGTCCTCTGCTCTTCATCATCCAGTCTGTCCTCTGCTCTTCATCATCCAGTCTGTCCTCTGCTCTTCCATCACTGTGTGGTTTGGATCACCAAACAGGACAGAGTCAGACTCCAACGGATCGTCAGGTCTGCAGAGAGAACCATTGGTTCCAGCCTGCCCTCCATCCTGGACTTGCACACCGCCAGAGTCAGGAAGCGGGCTGTAAAGATCACCACAGACCCCTCACACCCTGGACACAAGCTGTTCCAACTCCTCCCCTCTGGAAGGCGCTACAGAGCACTGTACGCCAAAACCACCAGGAACAGCTTCTTCCCACTGGCCGTCACTCTGATGAACAGTTAAACAGACTCTTCATCTGCACTATCTGCACTTTTTTTGTTTTACTACGGTCTTTAATGTCCTTTTTATATTTTTTATATTTATCTTGTATATTGTGTGTGGAAAAAAGGTACGAAGAGCAAGTGAAACCGGAGTCAATTTCTATGTATGTGCAAATTTACATGGCCATTAAAGCTGATTCTGATTCTGAAACATTAACTCCATGGAGTTAGTGAAACTTATTTACTCTTGTTTAGTACTGTTTTAATGTTACCTTCAGAATCATTTAGAAGGTTCATTCGTTAGATGTATTATTAATAAGGCCAGTGACTTTTCATTGAACGCTCTCTCTCTCTCATGCTAAAACTTACACACGAACTTGGCGAGTCTTCTGATAAGTCATGAGACAGGAGTATCAGTATGTCTCTGTTTGGGAACATATGGATACTTGTTGTCTTGTGACTTTGGCCCTGGCAAGCCAAATTATCAGATGACGGGGAAGGGCTCATGATTGAGCCATGAAGACTTCATGTGGGCCTCTGTGCATTGATAAACATATGTATTTAAGAAGGTAGTCCTTCACTCATTCTGCGAGCGGTCTAGGAAGTACAATCTGTATACCATGTTGTGATTCTGACTCTGCTCCTTCGAAGAATAAATGTTCTTGATTTAATGATTTTACTCCGTGGTGTTGAGTGAATTTTCCTAAAACATTACAAAATTCCTTTCCCAGTCCCAGCTGTACTCAGTTAGGAAAGACAATAATCAATATACTGTGTCTGAACATAAGGGACCTGATTGATTTCATCCATTGCCATCTTACATCAAGGATGGATACCAAGTGTGTTGTCACAATAATGGATGTCTTTAGCTGTTATTCTGGGGTTAATTGAGGTTTCTTCACTCTCTCATACTCAGAAATGGATGGTGCAGAGCAAAGCGACATACACTGTGCCATTACTAAGGTGTTGCTAGACCTCCCAAGAGGAAACACTGGAATTGTTGGGGGTGGAGACCCATGAGGATTTTCACCTCATCCAGGAAGGTGATCTGCTCTCAATACTAATTCAAGCGAGGAAATTGGTCGCTGCTTGGAAACAAACAGGTCAGTACCTCATTTTTAAGGATAAAACATTCAATACTTTTTGGTAATTTCACTAAGAGCACTGAAATCTCCAGCCAGCCAGGATTATCCTCTCCAGCTGCCTCTTGTTTCTGCAGATTGGATTGACAGCTTCCAAATTCCCGAGAGAAGATTACCTGCTTTAATGCAGTGTTTGGAAAGGGGGAAAAGACCAAGGCCACGGTTACGGAGAGAAATTATCCAGATTGTCGTTTCAGAGATGATGAGTGCCTGTCCCAGTAAACAAGCCTCAACAAAAGTGGCCAAACAATTAGTTGCCAAGTATCCACTGTCAAGATGTCATTGAAGGTGATCTGGTGGGGCCAGGGTATCACTCCCTGGTCAAGCAGTTACAGGCCCGAATTGAAAATGCGAAGAGGTTTATAGCACCAAGGATATTGAAGCGCAAACAGGGGTCAGATGATTACGAAACCGAAGAAGTCCCACCTGAACAAAGGGCAGCGGTTCAGGACACATGGCTGCATAAGGTGGGACATGCAATTCATGCCAATGAGTGAGACACCAGAAAGCCAACAGCAGGAAAAAGACTAATTGAAGGTCTTCAGTGAACAGCCAAACGTAAGCTTCGATGAGGTAAAACGTAAAGACATAAACAAGGAAGCAGATCTGCAATGCCTCATGGAGGAGTGGCCCTTTTTTTGTTTAAGGAGATTGGCATGACAGTCCACTTCCAGGAGCTCACTGGGGCATCACTAAAAGAGACTTTCCTCACCAGTGTAGAAAAAAAGGGAAAACACCTGCTTGACTTCATGAGAACCAAGTGTGCAGACAGGAACAAACGAGTTTTGCAGGCTTACACAAAAGCTGAAAATTCTAAGTACAGTTGGAGGGCTGTTTAGAAGATGTGAATGATATGGTGCACCTTCTCTTCTATTTTGATGAAAAGGAGGAGAACCTCTTCCAGTATGTCGAAGAAACATGTCTGGCAAACGAAGCAGAAGTGGAAAGCTTGCCTGTCACACCATGCATCATTGTATGTGGTCAGTTGAGATTCAGTTTTACTGAAGAAACCTCTAATGTAAGGGAATATTGCATGACATGCATAGTCATGTTATGAAGTGCTAGTTGTGTTTCTTCCCCATCTAGTGGTATTTTCTTCTCCAGAAGAGTGCAATATATCCTTTAAGTTTGACCTGTCAGCTTTCCTGAGGAAATAGGTTGCGTCTCTCGAAACCAAACTAGATGTGATACAAGCCACAGTGACTGAAAACAGAACGAATCATGAGTCTGGAGACTGTAACGTATGCAGAGGTCCTGCTCCGGGGAGAGGAGGGGAGGGAGATAGGTTCCACACCTAACACGGTGGTCACTCCTCCACCTATTATCCCAGTGATTCCGGAGTAAATAATAATACTCACCGATTTGGGTATAATGCCTTCAGCCTTTTATCACACCCCGTAGTTTGATTTTCGGAATTATTGCCTTTCTGGAAGTTTTCACGGCTATAAGCCTTATGCCGTGTTCACCGCGGAAGTTTACTCGCGCGAGTGAAACGAGGGTGTTCACACCAAACTCGAAACATCGCGCCGCGGCTTATCTCAGTCGCTTGTCTCTGTGAAAGGAGCTTTCATTTCCGCTATCGACCATGGAATAAATAACCACTAGTTTTGCTTTATACTTGTTGTGGAAGTTCCAAACATGTCGGAACATGAAACGCAGTCGTGTCTGGGTTCATAACACCATCCGTAGCCGCACACAGCTCGGTGAATTTCTCCGACTCCTCCAGGAACTGCGTCTGGCTTCTCCGTAAAACGGATACCGATTCTGCCATCCCCACCATGGAAATAACCACTAGTTCTGCTTTATACTTGTTGTGTAAACTCCACATACGTCGGAACATCAAACTCCATGGTGTCTGGGTTCATATTATTATCCGTAGTCCCACAACAGCGTCTGAATGACGGCCCACTGCCAGCGCTGGTTCTGGCGAAGCAGCAGCAGTTTTATTCGGGACCGGCAAGACGGCGGTGATGACGGGCGGAGCTTCTCAACGCTGATTCTCAACGCTGATTCTCAACGCTGATTGGCTGCCGCAACTTTGCGTCACGCGATTTCTCCGCTGGAGTTGGGATAATTCAACTCACGCGAATTCGCGCTGCGTCCTTCACTCTGTTCGCCTCTCGTCAAACGTTCTGTTCGCGCCGCCTCAAACGCGTCTATCGCGCCGCCCCGCGAAAAAATCAAGAGGCGCGGCGCGTCTGTGGATTGACTTTGCATGTAATCTGGTCGCGCTGCAAATTCGCGCCGCGTCCGGTGTGAACACGGCATAAGGCGCTTTCAGTAGGATGTAACCCTAACACCCAGTAGTAATAGTAATTTACTTTGTAATTTACTATTGCCTATTTTGAACACTCACATTTAGACACCATGGTTCTTACCTTAACCCTCTAGACACTGAGGTCATTTTCTTGCATATCAGATACATAACCATGTTTTACATTAAAAAAAAAATTGCAGAACTTTAGGTTAGCATGTGAGGGGGATAGATGTGTCTAAGGGAGGCTCCTGTGCTTTGCCACTTTTTCATCATTAACTCTCATAAGCACATTGGTAATTCTGCCTGTACGGCTTCATCTTTACGTCTGCGGACAAAGAAAGGGGAACGAACCACCACATCACCGGGAGAGACGACGACTGCGTCTCCAGCTACAACCAAAGTCATGATGGCTAACGCTACAGGTGGCCCAACATCTCTCCCGGCGGACTTGGAGAAGTTGCGCACCATGCTGCTTAGCAACCTCAAGAACACGATTGAAGAGGCCTTAGCCCCACTAGCAACAAGCTACGTGAAACCACGGAGGATCCCGGCCGACGCGTTACTGGTATCGAAGAAGACCGGTCGGGCTACAGTGACAGAATTGCCGACATCGAGGAAATGTGCGCCTCGCTCAAAAACACAAACTCCATTCTTGCTGACACAGTGGATGATCTTGAAAACAGATCGAGGAGATTGAGGTGTTTTCACCTGTTTTGTGGCTAGACAGGGAGGTCAGTATTGTTTTTCCTTTTGCTACAATAGGGAAGAAATACTTTGTGTTCTAGCTAGTGTGGGGGTTTTTGTTTGTTGTTTTGGCCTTTGAGACCCTGAGGCCTTTTGCTTCAAAATATCCCAACTTCGGCGAAAAAAATAATTCCGTGACGCAAAGTCCGCCAATCAGCGTTGAGATGTTCCACTAGTCACTGCCGTCCTGCCGGTATTACATCAGCCAAGATTATCGTAGCGGTTTGTGGGCACCCCAAGCTCTACTACACTTTTTCCTACCAGTATCGCAACCGTGTGAAAAAAGATGTTGCGTGAGGGAGGCCTTCACATCCTTCTTCTCTGCTGAAGGAACCGTCCCATGGCAAGACACTGTGTAACACCGTGCCCAAGCACACCCAAAACGGCTCTTTTAAGAGCCAACCACACATTACTACTAAAGAAATTTTCCTTTGTTGGTTTTCTTGTAAATGAAATAAAGAACATGGAATAAGTAACATTGAATGAATGTATACATTTATTTTAACACAATTATATTAACACATAATAATATTCACGTATTAATATATATATAATATCTTCGATTAGATTACATTTAATTTAGCTGACGCTTTTATCCAAAGCGACTTACATTTTTGCTCTATACACCGTAGACACTACGGTGTGACTAGACTAGCGAAGTCTAGTCCTCTGATTGAAAGAGGGGCATGCTAACCACTGAGCCACAGTCGGTGTGTATATATATATATATATATATTTACAAAAAAATAGAAACACTGGTTCCTTCCATGGAAAGATTGTCCCCCAGAGATCTATTCCAAATGTTCCAAATTCAGCACCACATTGCTGGCTTCATAAATTATTTAGTAAATTTGAAATTTAGCAAATTCCTTCTGCTGGGGTGACAATCTCTCCATGGAAGGAAGCAGGCTTCTAAAAAATTATTCGTCCTGCGATGGAGGAGGTGGAGGAGCGGCACTTCTCCTCAGGGCGATGAAGAGCAGCTCCTGAATCTCCTTCCCTCTCGAGGGACCTTTTCTGGGCCCTTCTTCTTCCTGTATGAAACGGAAACACCATCACTACAATAGCTTGTCAAATGAATATTTGTCATAGTGAAATACATACCATGAATGCATAAATTAGTCATACCAACTTTGGTCATGCACATACCTGAGGGTGGACTGCTCCACTGCCACTTCTCTTATCCATATCCCTCCTCCTTTCCTTCAGGTAAGTGTCCCTGAGTGCTTTTCACTTTCGGCGGCAAATGTCCTCTGCCATGAAAGACATATGTCGGCGGTTGGTTCATAGTAAAGTACAACAAATAGCTAGAATAAAAGCATATACATACAATCAAAACTTACCAGGTAGTCCCACGTTCTCTGATATTGTGCACCACGCAACATCTTTTTTCACACGGTTGCGATACTGGTAGGAAAAAGTGTAGTAGAGCTTGGGGTGCCCACAAACCGCTACGATAATCTTGGCTGATGTAATACCGGCAGGACGGCAGTGACTAGTGGAACATCTCAACGCTGATTGGCGGACTTTGCGTCACGGAATCATTTTTTTCGCCGAAGTTGGGATATTTCGTCCTTCGCTCTGTTCTCCTCGCGTCAAACGCGCTATTCGCCGCGGCCTTATGGTTAAGAATCACTGCTAGAGGGGCTCGCGGTGGTGAATCCTCTCTGTAAAATAAATTACTACCGGTCAGTAAGTTCACACCGTTTGAACAGTTAAACAGGTGTACATGTGCAGTCTCTGGGTCTTCGTTATTCTTCCATGACAGCGTAGTGCTGGTGGCTGGAGCGAAGCTGCATGTTGTCCACTGCTGCAGCTGAATCCTCTCTGTAAAATAAATGAATACTGGTCACTACTAAGTTCACTGAAAGAAAGATGACGGTGGTCGTAACGATTGAGCAGCGTGCACGGTGCTCTCTGTAAACATGACTAGTCAGCACCGTGAGCTAAATGTGTGAACTCTGCTAGCGTAAATATGCTATTGCAACACAAAGTTTAGTTGCTAAATACACTTACCCATCTTCACATGGATCCCTTCTGTCTGCATATTCCTCTTCGTCGCAGGAGTCGAAGCCTTCAGGCTCTGAAGTTCCTGTCGTCCTCGTCGCCAAAATCGCCGCCACAGCTTCCTCCGTAGTAAAGTGCGCCCTTGCCATAATATCCCTCTTTTTTTATGACTGAAAATGCCAGCGTGTTTACAGAGCTCAGGTGTGTAGTTCCATGCTTGTTCTTTGTGATTTTCTTGAATGTTCATTGGTCAGTTTTTGCACAAAATGTCGACAGACATACGAATTGACAAATCACGGTGAAGGATTTCGTGTGACGAGTAGTTTTTTGCACCGTGTCATATGACACGCCAATGCCCCAATCTCCCTGTCTGAATCACGTAAGATGTCGCAGGAGGAAGGCAGTGGAAGCAGGAAGTCTACCGTTTCCGGTAGAAGTCGAATCACATTTCTGCGATGTATTATCGCGAAGATATGAATATTTAAAAAGCGTAAACACTGTCAAATCGCAGTTCCGCGTCGGCCGTTTGGGAAGAGTTCAAACACACGACGATCCCAGCTGACACGGCGCAGCAGAGACGTGCACGAGCAGGAAAAGCATATTTTGCGCAGATATCTTATTTTACAAATATTACTGGGTATATTCCATAGCTCAAACACAAATATTGACAATTTGTGTAATTTATTAATATTCAAATTTTTATAATTAATCAAATATATATTTTTTGGTGGCTCAAGGTGGGTGGGGCCAGGCCCCGTGGTGGTATAATTCAGTGTAGCAAATGATAGGTGCAAGCACAACTCAAACTTCACTCATTGGATCATCCTCAGGTTCATCCATACATGCGCTTCACTACTGATACACTTATTTGCACTTGGTTGGTTTGACTTGTGTTGTTAAAAATAAATGTCTTTTGTTAGCAGCAGCCTTTGAGCCGGGTTGTGACACAACCCTAAATGGACTATTGTATTCTAGTGTCTCCTTTTGTTGCAACAATAATTGTGTTGTTGCTTTTAGAGGTATTTATAAAAAGGTCTTAAGTTAGTGTATCTTAAGACTTTGGAATTAGATGTGCTGTTACCCTGGTTGTTAAAACATGAACCAAGTGAAACATGATTACAGTCTTGATTGCCTGAGTGGAGGCATCTGTGTAGGCTGCAAGATGACAGAAATTAAACATGTTTATGCCTTTGTGCTAAAATGTGTCCTTTATTAACATTCGACCCGATACTTATAAAAAGGTGACTTATAAAATGATATTCCAGTGCTGGTTCCTTCTAGGTCATTGAAGCTCAGTTTAACACCAGAGCAGCACTGGTGATATTTGTCTCTGTGCTATGATGCTTACTAAATCCTGACTGAAAGTCCTCACATAAACTATTATGTAGAAAGTCACAACGATTTGTATCTTGATTTACAATAGCCTTTATTTAATATTTCCTGATGTTGACTGTAAAATCTATGCCAGCCAAAATGTTTTACGTTATACCATATTATTTTGCAATGGAATTTTGGCAACCACAGTTGCCGGCAATTTACTTTGAACTTTGTAATAAAATACCGTAACTCATACAGTTGTACTGTCTTTATCTGAGAGACTGCAATTAGGTTGACGGTTAAAATAAAAACATGTATTATATTATACAGTTGTACTGTGTTTTTCACAGACTGTAATTAAGTTTACAGTATAACCGCTGTTTTTACAAAACATACCGTGATGTCTTATTCGTTGTCACTTTATTTTTTTACGGTGAACTTCTGGAAACCACAGCTGCCGGTAATTCACGTATATTACAGAATTATTTTGTTTTACAGTGTAGTTCATGCTTGAGAAAACCTGCTCGCATAAGTACGTTGATCCAAAGATGGACAGGACTCCAAATTCATACTTCTTCATGTTCATGAAAGTGTCGGTGGACGGAGCCTAGACATGTAATGGAGGTCTGTAAGGACCAGATGCAATACGACAGAACCAGTGAATCGTGTCTGCTTTATCCCAGGCAGACCTTACAATACAAAAACAGTCCAGGATCTGCTTACAGGGAAAAGACCGACAGGAACCAGAGGGAGCTGAAGCAGTTCTTGTGGTCGGGGACAGAAGGCTATGGCGGTTTTCCGGGGCAGTGACAAGGTTGGAGAAACCCAAGCGGGCAGGGTCGGCAACGGGAGAGCAGTCAGAGGGTAATTGCTGGAGGGTCTGGCATAACACGGAGAACGATCTATTATACAGAGGGAATAGGTGCAGCAGAGTGGACAGGTGAGAATGACTGACTAACAGGTGCACTGAATAAGCTGATTAGGTGAGTGCAGCAGAGTGAGCAGGTGAGAGTGATAGAGCTGATGAGGTAATACAGAAGGGAGTGGGTAGGGTGAGCCGGAGAAAATGGAAGTTAACCTGTGACACAAGGCAGAGAATGGATATATAGGCTTGTTCGCTTATTTAAATAACACATATCAAAACGTGCAGCAAAGTGTTTCACAGGCAAAAAAGAATAAAGGACCGAGGTCTGCAAACTACAAGTAGCCTACAGATCGTATCGAACAGGAAGTATCTGTTTATTGTTTTACTGTATAACTAACTATTCTTTGGCAGCCGAAAACTGTCCGACTTGACCACAGTTTTTTCAACTCCCCCTGCTGCTGCCGCCTACTTTCATCTCGAATGAGCCTATTACCTCCTTTGCTTTTGGAGCACCATCTCACTGTATGTGCAATGCTTCATTAGCCAAAAAAACTATTAGGAGACATCAGTGACAGAGCCATGATAAATGTGTTTTTTGTGATTCATATCCAAAACAAGGGCGTGAATTTTGATCCGTACATGTGCGTCCAAACGCCCCAGTCCTCTTTAAACGCCTCCTGTTACTCAGCCACCTGGCTCACCATCACTCACTGCTTTCTGCTTTCTAACCAGAGGCTTTGATTGCATACCAACTACTTCAAACCCTCATAACGATCACAACATATTTGTGTTGTGAAATCCAAAGCACAAGGGGAATTAAGCAAACTCCTCAAAGCAAAGTGTTTCCTCTCCCTAAAGCTCGGTCTCAATATGGCCTGGTGAAAGTTCAGGACTCACCCAAACACACGCGTCACCCCTCATTAAAACTATGATATTCCTCAGCGCTCTGAAGCACACTCTGCTTGACGTGAACAGTACATTTTTAAACATCAGCTTTTTGGGAGCTAAGAAAAGCAACCTTGATTTTAACTTGGTGCCCATGTATTCGTGAAGCTGTCTCACTAGGTTTTGAAAAGCTTTCCTGGGTGACTGTGGCTCAGTGGTTAGCATGCTTGTCTTTCAATCAGAGGATCGGTGGTTCGAGCCCCGGCTCTGCTAGTCCATGTCGATGTGTCCTTCCCCGTTGCTGTGTCTACGATGTATAGAGCAATAATGTAAGTTGCTTTAGATGAAAGCGTCAGTTAAATGTAATGTAACAAAGGTCACATAATTACGCAGCTTGCAGGAAACCATGTTTTGTTCAATATACTACCTCTGCTAACTAGCATTTGATGAATTTTACAAATGAAGATCCATTGACTCATCACAAGGGGTTCTACTCAGCCTGTGAAAACTATTTTATTGTTGTCTTTGGAGGATCGTTGTCCAATATGAGAATATAACTCGTATCATGTCATAGTGATGGCATCAGAGTATATCTCTGCCGTCAATTTTGACCATTATTTTTTTTTAATAATCTGTATATAATAATAAGAATAATGATGATGATAATGTCAGCTGGGATCAGCTCCAGCCTCCTCAGCAATTGTATCACATACACACTCATCAGGTTGACTGCGTCAGCATGAAACCACCAAAAATATGTTGGATTACATATACACTGTTTTCAATTGATCTTTCGTGCACATGAAGCCAATTTGAATCAATCTGGAATTGAAAACTACCAGAGGTCTCTTGAAAGGTAATTTCATCGTGGAAGTACATTGAATGGCTATTGCAGAAAAAGGCTGACCATAAATAAAATCCCCAAAAGGGTTTGATTTCATGAAAATCATAAGAATTATAGTATTACATAGCCTTAGTAAAGTGCCGGGTCAGAGAAAACATGTCCGTCATATTGTTAAAGAGCATTTCAAATGTTTTTTAGGACTTGAAAAGGAGAAACTAAGGATTGAAAACGTTAAAGCATCCTTGTTGTCACAGAGGTATTTAGGTCCCAGAATGCAAGCATTGAGCAGATACCATTGAAATTTTTGCTAGGCTCTCTCATCCACTCTGATGTACACCGATTCTCATCAGGCATAGCCGCTCACGTAGCGTACATATGCACCATCTAATCACGCGCCACAGGCAGACAGATTGATTGCAATGTCTGAGGAAATCAGGACGTGTTGAGGAAAGGCAGAGGGTGGGGGATGATCCTGCACCACACTGAGAATCGGCACGCATCCAGGTGACATTGGGGATAAAGGGCTCCGTAATAGCAGCTATACAGTATCACCCACAACCATCACCAACTTGGGACACTGACAGGCCTCCCCACACCACCAGCCCTATTCTCCCCCAGTGAGCCAGATCAGGCAGCCCCATCAGTGGGGGGAAAGCAGCAGTCAATGTATCACCCTAATGCAACTCTAATGAAGTGATAATGCATTAATACATTCACAGAAAGATGAGAGGAAGGGAGCGCTAATGCGAAGAAGAAATTATGTTCCAGTAAAGGCGATGGTATGGAGTCCTTCTTACTCAGAATAGACACAGACATGTTGATGCGTACACATGTCTATAGTTGCCGTGGCTTTAAATGAACTCTCCATGATGTTGGGGGCACATTAAGATGAAATGGTTCACTTTGATACAGAGAAACATAAAATAGCCACAGCAACTAAAATCCTTCCCACAACAAATTCCTAATGTATTAACCTGCAGTTACAAACTTAACTCAACATGTACAACAGAAACTCAGAATGTGGCATTGCTGGGTCACTGGAGGATTCATTCCACTTTTGCTAAAAAACAACTAAAGCGTTAACTGTGAATGCAACACAAAAGAAATCTGACTATTTGGACACTGATAAAACAGCTAGAGAGCTTCAGCGCTTCAAAAAGCAGTGGCGAAAGGAGACCTTCACCGTGTTTTTCATGCACTGGATATGTGCGTTTTTATTATTCCGATATAGGGGCTTTAACTTAGCCAATTATTATTTTATGCCAAAAGAACAGATCGGACTCAATCGCCATTTCATTTGACTTAACTTTCAGACTGATCTTGCGTTAATGTTGGTGATTTTCGGTTGTAAGGAGGGTTCTATTACCCCAACTGATCATTAGCCTGTGACAGCATCAGCATAATGTCATTTAGCGATCAGCTGGAACATTTGCTATTTATTTGCCGTTGTTTCCTGACACCTCTACCTGCTCTATGTTTTGACTTTACTTAACCACATTATTTATTCATTTCAGAGAGCAATAAGTTGCATTTGGACTCAACGTATTCCTCTCAACAAGACTAATTTCAGTCAGGTTAGATTTCAGACTCGACTTCACCTCATCGGGTATTTAAAGCCATGAACAGCATTTCTTAAACCAGGCTAAATTGTTCCGATTTTGGTTTTAGAGTGGAACATGGCGCTTGAAATAGCAAATATCATCTTTTCTAGCTCTGGCACAGGGAGATGCTGTCGACATTATTAATCCAACGCGTGACGTTTTTCTAAAAAGCTGTGTTTTTGTGTTTTACTTTTATTTGTTTGTTTCTTCATTTGCTTCTGATGTCTCAATCTGCAGCGTGGCCTCTCCAGGCCACCGTATATTTGAGATCTAAAAAAGGTTATGTGTTTCATAGAAACACTGCTTGAAAAACGTTTTTTTTCATATTTCTTTATATGTCTTGCAACATCATCCTGAGAATCGGCTTGAGACAAAGTGTCACAGTAACCAAAGAGCTTTGTGTCCTTGTGTATCCTGAGTGATGGCTCCAGGTGGAGGAACCTGTGGTGGTGCTGCTGATGAGTACGATGCCTCCCACCAGTCTGAAAATAAATATATCATTCTGCCCCTGTGGGGGAGTGCGGGAGACCCCACAGTTTACCAAACATCGGTTGTGGGGGATCGATCCCGTGGCGGTGCGAGAAACATGCCAACCCTGTCTGTCATCCATTTCACACAATACCATGAAAATAAACCACATCCTTTTAAAATCCTCATCAGATACGAGCAGTGATCACTGTGTTCGCACATAAATCATGTCTAATAATACACAATAGTTGCTTTAAGTTGTGGAACAGCTATACTGGGGATCATATTAGCCCTAGTGGGGCTTCAGTTCAGCTCGTCTGCGATGGGTGTTTGAGAGATTAAAAAGGACCGGTGGAAATAATAACTTTGTCTTTCAGCCAAACTGAGAAAAGTGAGTCTCCATGGTGTTGGGTTGTCCTCATAAAGCTCTCTGCTTCATCCCCCAGAGAGACATGCTGAAAGTAGAAACAAAGGGATGAAGAGTGGCAATTGATCTCTCAACTCTCGCCCCAACCTTTTCTCTGGTATACCCTTTAATTCAGTCTCTCTCTCTTTTTCAGAGTCGGAGGAGAGAAAAGAGAAGAGGGAGAAAGAGAGGTAGGTATTGCTAGGCCATGTTCACACACACGTTAGCACGGTTTTACTACAGTTTTACCTTTGGGCAGTGCTGGACAAAACAAAATGAAGATCATCCAGTAAAGAAGTTGAACCCGGCATAACTTAGCACCACGCAGTGTGACGACATCCAGTGCCAACTCCCTCAGCAAATCAAATACGAGCAAGAACGCATTATGGATGACTTTGTATGGTGTAAATAGATAGAAATATACTTTATTCATCCCCAAGGGGAAATGTGTTTGTCGTAGTAGCAGCTTACAGACACAAAAATAAAAATGACAGGGATGGAAGATGCTCAATATATACCGAAAAACTCAATATTTACAACGAAACAACAGTGTATTCATTTCGGAAATTCAATTTAAACAATAGAGTGCAAAAATGCAAAGTATGTGTAGTGTATATTTAAGCAATAAGATACGAGAGGCAGTACTTTATCGTCAATAATGTACAGTTCAAGGGTGTTGTTAAGGCAAACCCTTGAACTGTACATTATTGTAGATACAGTACTGCCTCTCGTACCTTATAAATAGTAAGCTGCCTTTCAGCCCAAAATAGTTGTAGCCACCAAACGTTGCGTATCGCATTTCAGCGACAGAGAAAATAAAAAATGGTCCCCATATGTGTGGCTGTTGCTATGCAACATACAAACAGCATTGGGAACATCATGTTTGTTAGCCTAGCACCCTAGCTAGATCTCTCATTCATTCACATTGCTGTGGGATGAATGGCTGAGATGTAAAGAAGTGCTCTCGCTGCTTCTGTCCGTCTTTTCTCCGTCATGTTTCTCCTCCATGATGTTTAGAGAACTCGCCTCGCGTCCGGAAATTACCGACGTAATTATGTCTCACTGGAAATTATCACGATTTTGTGATCAAACCCTTTTCATTCCTCATCTTAGTTTTTATGCACTCGCGCCCCGCTAACTAGTCTCTCAGAGCGTTATCTGCTCTCCTCTCCCCCATTATTCACTGCTGCCATTCTCATCAAAAGTCATTCCCCCCAAAATATCAAAGTTTACACGACACATGTTTGTTTGAAATGACAACTAACGGTCGTTCAAAATCTGTTATTTTGAGTGCGCACTGATATGGAACGCTCTGGTAAATGTAAACAGGCGTATAGTACATTATGGCTCAAAGTACACCCCGTGACTCACTTTCAACCAATCAGAATGCTTGAATGACTCCGACGGTAAGCGTATTGCGTCACTTCCGGTTCCAACGTGTGTGTTGATAACGTACTTGTCTCAGCTCCAGCTAAACCGAGCTAATTGTGTGATATTCTCCAGTACAAGCGCCTGATCACCTGTTGTACATCTTTCACATCTAAACACTCAACTCTCTTCTTCTTTTAGCGGCTCACCGCCTGCATCTACCTGTCCTGTTTTCACTTTGTTTGTTCTGCTAGTCGTTAGCTACCTCACTTAGCCTAGCAGCTAGCGATGTCTTCCTCCTCTCCCTCTTCTGCTCTCTCCTGCTCAGCGTGTCACATGTTTAGCTATTCCCCTGCCTTCTTTAATGATAACGATACATGTAAGAAGTGTAGTTTATTTGCTAGGTTGGAGGCAGGTCTCAGTGGGTTAGATGCACGGCTCCGCACCATTGAAGCTCAGACGTTAGCTACGATAGCCATCCCAACTCCCATAGTCGGTGCGGACCAACTAGCTTTAGCTTCTGATAACGTTAACTGTTCCCCGGCAGCCCCCGAGCAGCCGAGGGACTGGGTGACTGTACGAGGGAGGCAGAAGCCGGGATCTAAGCAGTCCTCTGGACTAACCTCTCTTCCTAACCTCTCACCACTCAGCGGCACTGAGAAACCAACCTTGGTTGTCGGGAGCTCAATTGTTAGAAACGTGAAGATTGCGAAACCAGGGACCACAGTCAAATGTATTTCTGGGGCCAGGGCGGGCGACGTTGAGTCCTATTTAAAACTGTTGGCTAAAGACAAACGTAAATACAGTGAGATTGTAATACACGTCGGCTTTAATGACTCCCGGTTTCGCCACTCGGAAGTCACTAAAATCGGCGTGGAGTCGGTGTGTGCTTACGCCAAAACAATGGCGGACTCGGTAGTCTTCTCTGGCCCGCTCCCAAACACGGTGACTGATGAGATGTATAGCCGCATGTCAACTTTCCACCGCTGGTTGTCACGGTGGTGTCCAGCAAACAATGTGGGCTTCGTAGATAACTGGCGGTCTTTCCGGGGAAACCCAGGTCTGATTAGGGGTGACGGCATCCATCCCACTTCGGATGGAGCGGATCTCCTTTCTGCAAACATGACCAAGCTTATTGGTCGACCTCGTGCATGACAGACCAGGAAGCAGAAGCAGAGTTGTAGTCTTACACCCTTCTCTGCACTTCCTGCATTTTCTTTAGGGCAGCTGCCCATCTTTAACTCTATAGAGACTGTGTCTGTCCCACGGCCACTTAAATTAATTAAATCAAAAGTAACCAAAAGAGGAGTTATAGAAAACAACCTCATAAAGGTTAACACCACTACTGCAATAGTGCAACACGATAGGATAATTAAATGTGGACTCCTAAATATTAGATCTTTGTCTTCTAAAGCTGTATTAGTAAATGAATTAATATCTGACAACCATATTGATGTATTTTGTCTTACTGAAACCTGGCTGAAACATGAGGAATATGTCAGCCTAAATGAATCTACTCCTCCAAGTCATGTTAATATGCACATTCCTCGAGACACCGGCCGAGGAGGTGGAGTAGCTGCCATCTTTGACTCGGGTCTGCTGATGGGTCCTAAACCTGGATTGAGCTGCAACTCATTTGAAAGCCTCGTTCTTAGTATTTCACATCCAACCTAGAAAACAGTACAGCCGATTCTGTCTGTGGTGGTATACCGGGCACCAGGTTTGTACTCCGAATTTATATCTGAATTTTCTGAGTTTTTGTCAAGTTTGGTCCTTAAGACTGATAAGGTTATTATTGTAGGTGATTTTAATATTCATGTGGATGTTAGCAATGATAGCCTTAGTGTTGCATTTAGCTTATTGTTAGATTCGATTGGCTTCTGTCAGAGAGTACAGGAACCGACTCACTGCTTTAACCACACCCTCGACCTTGTTCTTACATATGGCATTGATGTGGAGCACTTAGTAGTGTTTCCACAGAACCCTCTTTTATCAGACCATTGCCTTATAACTTTTGAGTTCATGCTACCAGATTGTACAGCGTTAGGCAAGAGTTTTTACACCAGATGTCTAACTGACGGTGCTGTTGCTAGATTTAAGGAAGCGATTCCTTCTGTATTTAATTCATTACCATGTCTCAATGTAACAGATGACTCCTGTGCTAACTTTACTCCCTCCCAGATTGATCAGCTCGTTGATAGTGCTACTGGCTCACTGAGAGTGACGCTGGACTCGATAGCCCCTCTAAAAAAGAGGATCATTAAGCAAAGGAGGCTCGCTCCATGGTACAACCCTCAGACCCGCATATTGAAGCAAGCATCACGGAAGCTTGAGGGCATATGGCGCTCCAACGGTCTGGAGGAGTCCCGGTTGGTTTGGCGGGATAGTCTGAGAACATATAAGAAGGCCCTCCGTAATGCCAGAGGAGCCTACTACTCATCACTAATAGAGAAAAACAAGAGCAACCCTAGGTTTCTCTTTAGCACTGTGGCCAGGCTGGCTGAGAGTCATAGCTCGGTGGATCCATGTATTCCTATAGACCTCAGTAGTAATGACTTTATGAACTTCTTCAATGATAAGATTATGGCCATTAGAGACAGGATCGGTGATCTCCTGCCCTCGACTACTGCCGGTCCATCCTCAGGTGGGATGGCCATGGAGGAGGCTGTGGGCCCTGCTGTGCGTCTGGATGGATTTTTTACCATCAACCTCGACCAACTGTCTTCAATGGTTTCTACTTCTAAATCTTCTACCTGTCTCCTAGACCCTGTTCCGACAAAGCTGTTTAAAGAAGTTTTACCCTTAATTTGTGCCTCTGTACTAGATATTGTCAATGGGTCTTTACTAATGGGTCATGTACCACAGTCTTTTAAAGTAGCTGTAATTAAACCTCTTCTTAAAAAGCCCACCCTGGATCCAGAGGTGTTGGCTAACTACAGACCTATCTCTAACCTTCCCTTCCTCTCTAAGATACTGGAGAAGGTAGTCGCAAATCAGTTGTGCGACTTTTTACATAACAATAGTTTATTTGAGGAATTTCAGTCAGGATTTAGAAAGCATCATAGCACAGAGACAGCACTAGTGACAATTACTAATGACCTTCTAGTTGCATCAGATAGGGGACTTGTCTCTGTACTTGTCCTGTTAGACCTTAGTGCAGCATTTGACACCATTGACCATGACATCTTATTACAGAGACTAGACCAGTCAATTGGTATTAAAGGTACAGCATTAAGCTGGTTTAAGTCGTATTTATCAGATAGATCTCAGTTTGTATTTGTAAACGATGAGGCCTCGATGACCACCGCCGTTCGTCATGGAGTTCCACAAGGTTCTGTGCTTGGACCAATTTTATTCACCTTATATATGCTTCCTTTAGGCAATATTATCAGAAAACACTCCATAAACGTTCACTGTTATGCCGATGATACTCAACTATATCTGTCAATCAAGCCAGATGAAATCCACCAGGTCACTAAACTTCAAGCGTGTCTTAAAGACATCAAAACCTGGATGACCTGCAACTTCCTGTTGCTGAACTCCGACAAGACTGTAGAAGTTATTCTACTCGGCCCAGAACACCTCAGAAATCAACTATCTGACGATATGGTTTCCCTGGATGGCATCGCTCTGGCATCCACCACCACCGTAAGGAATCTCGGAGTTATTTTTGACCAGGACCTATCCTTTGGCTCCCACGTGAAACAGATCTCAAGGACTGCCTTTTTTCACCTACGGAACATCTCAAAGATCCGGCACATCCTGTCTCAAAGCGATGCAGAAACATTGATCCACGCATTTGTTACTTCAAGACTGGATTACTGTAACTCCGTATTATCAGGCTGCTCCGGAAAGTCCCTTGGGTCTCTCCAGCTGATCCAGAATGCTGCAGCTTGTGTACTAACAAGGACTCGGAAGAGAGATCACATTACTCCTGTATTAGCTGCTCTCCACTGGCTTCCTGTAAGATCGAGAATCATATTTAAAATCCTCCTCCTCACCTATAAAGCCTTAGCTGGTGATGCACCATCATATCTTAAAGAGCTTATAGTGCCATATTACCCCACCAGAGCGTTACGCTCACTGAATGCAGGGTTACTTGTGGTTCCCAGAGTCTTAAAAAGTAGGTTGGGGGCTAGAGCTTTCAGTTATCGTGCTCCTCTTCTGTGGAATCAGCTTCCACTTTCAGTCCGGGGGGCAGACACAGTCACCTCATTTAAGAGTAGACTTAAGACTTTCCTCTTTGATAGCGCTTATACTTAGGGCTGTTTCAGGCTTATAGTTAGGGCTGGCTCAGGTTTGCCCTGGTCCAGCCCCTAGATATGCTGCTATAGGCCTAGACTGCTGGGGGACATCTTAGGATACACTGAGCTCCTCTTCTCTTCCTCTTTCGCTCCTCTTCTCTTCCTCTTTCGCTCCTCTTCTCTTCCTCTTTCACTCCTCCTCTCCTCTTCTTTCTCTCCATCTGGATAAACTATTGTCTCTTCAATGCACATTACTAACTCTACTTTCTTTTTCCATGGATTCATGGCTGCCTGGAACCGGTCCTGCCCCGGGTCCTTCCCCGGGTCCTGCCCCGGGTCCTGCCGCCCCCCCATCCACCCCTCCTGCCATGGATCCATGGCTGCCTGGAACCGGTCCTGCCTGCTGCCATGGCCCTGCTGATGGAACTGGCCTGGAACCGGTCCTGCCTGCTGCCATGGCCCTTCTGATGCCCCCCTCCTCTCTACCGCCTTCTGCTTCATGGATTATCAGGATCATGGACCATGCCTAATACTCATTATATGAATAATTTCTGTCATATTCATTGAATGTGCTGTAACTACGCTATTCATTCTGGCCACATGACATCTATTGCTTCTGTCCATCCGGGGAGAGGGATCCTCCTCTGTTGCTCTCCCTCAGGTTTCTTCCCTTTTTTCCCTGTGAAAGGGTTTTTACTATCTTTCTAGGGGAGTTTTTCCTGATCCGATGTGAGGTCCCGGGACAGGGATGTTATGTGTACAGATTGTAAAGCCCTCCGAGGCAAACTTGTATTTGTGATGTTGGGCTATATAAAATAAACTGAATTGAATTGAATTGAATTGATTGCATCTACCCGTATTATAAGTGTATATAAACATGTAAGTAACAAACAACAAAAGCGATGCGAAGGGCTGTTGATGTTGATTAATTAAATTAATTTACATCTGGCCAGAGGTGACTTATAAAGTCTTATAGCCGTGGACAGGAATGTTCTCCTGTAGCGGTCCTTGTGACAGCGGAGCTGGATGAGTCTGTTGGAGAAAGTGCTCCGCTGACCCTGCAGTAGGTGGTGGAGAGGGTGGTCCGGGTTGTCCAATATGGATAATCATTTCTGTCCTCCTCTCCACCACCTGTTCCAGATAATCCTGTTTGTAGCCGATGATGGAGCCGGCCTTCTTCACCAGTTTGTTAAGTCTGTTGGTGTCACCGGCTCCAATGCTGCTCCCCAGCAGACTATGGAGAAGTACAAGGCACTGGCCACAACAGACTGGTAGAACATCTCCACCACCACAGACTAGTAGAACATCTCCACCACAACAGACTGGTAGAACATCTCCACCACAACAGACTAGTAGAACATCTCCTCCACCACAGACTGGTAGAACATCTCCAGCACCACAGACTGGTAGAACATCTCCAGCACCACAGACTGGTAGAACATCTCCACCACAACAGACTGGTAGAACATCTCCACCACAACAGACTGGTAGAACATCTCCAGCACCACAGACTGGTAGAACATCTCCAGCATCTTGCTACACACATTGAAGGATCTAAGCTTCCTCAAGAAAAAGAGTTGACTCCTCCCCTGCTCGTAGACAGCGTTGATGTTGGCCTTCAAGTTTAGTCTGTTGTCGATGGAGACACCAGGTACTTGTACACTGGTGAATCATGGTTTATTGTTTGGGAAGCAGCGTACAGTCCGGGATGGCATGGCGGTGTGTTCACACAACTTTATATATTCTGTGACCACCTCCTCACAGTCCTGGCCCTGAGACCACCTCCTCACAGTCCTGGTGGCCACAGGCAGCCTCTGCACCAGAGACAATCTAAAATGACTGTTGCAGTGAGAACTTGCCAGACTTAATATTGTAATACGGTTGATCACAGTATTGCTATGCTGCATGGACAGCATTACTTAGGCTGGACTGCTATTTGATACCTGGAGCAACATGTGCCCACCAACTTGCATTAATGCTGTTAAATGTATTATAGTCTAAATGCTGAGTAAATCTTGAGAAAGTAACCAGTGTATGTAGTTCCAATGGAACAATGAAGCCAATAGAATGCAAAGGGCTATCATTTAGAAAAATGATAAATACTTAGAAAATATGTGTTATTACTATAGAGTTTAGGGAGGCTGGAAAATATTTGAGCTCCAGGCTAATGTAAGATTAAAGGAGCGAGAGGGTTTTGTGGTTGAGGGCCGTTACAGGGGTAGGGGGACCGCCATAAAACATGAGGCCATTATCGTCATGCTTTAATGCAGAGCTTAGTATTCAACACATCAGTTTTTATTCCACCACGACTTGGGATTCATTTGGAATTCAGTTACAGTTTCACATTACGGCAACGCAAGATGGGAGGAATAAGATAGAGAGAAAGAGAAAAAGGGGATGGAAAAGCAAAGGCCTTCAAGGCAAAGCAGTGATGGCGATAATGGCTGTAATCTTTTGCCACACACCCAGGGCGCATCAGCAGCAGGAGCACGTCTGCAGGTCAGCCATGTCCAAGAGAACGGAGGGAGGACTCGGGAGGCAGAATGAAGACCGGCTTGTAAGGGAACACACAAATGGATAAAGATCACATGTGGACGTGATGACCAACAAGCACTGCTTTCACATGCCCCGTAATAATCCGGTCATTCCCACCTTTCAGCAGTGATCTGGAATCTGGAATATCCATATATCCTTTTTTTTTTGTTGAAGTTTTTAGGTTAATTACATAGTTAAAGTACATTTACATGTAAACAAATAAATATGAGGAGTTTCCAGATTACGGTTATAGTCTTGCATGAGTAATCTAATAAAAGTATTCACAAATTGACACGCATTTTAATAGTAGAGTACTATTTAAGGGTTTCCTGTTGGGTTTCAACCTCTTGTAGTGTAATGGTTTTCTTTCGCCATGTCATGCATAAGGATGCATGCGCACATTATTACGTGATACACGTTCCTGCCAATGGTTCACACTCAGAACAAGACTGTTGTCACACGATTGTGAACAGGCTTCATTTACAATACTTTTTTATAAGAGAGGACAGTATTCAAGACAATTTTCAAGAGTTCAAGAACACACTCAATAAGTAATACTCAATTCAAACAAAGTTAGCTTGTTTGCAAGAATTATCCACAAGTATACGCAGTATACAATGTTTGCAGTAAGGTGTACTGAAGTATCAAAGATGGAGAGGTGAAGTATACACAAGATGCTAGGACTGTATACACTATTGGATTATTATGTACAACCAGCATTTCATTTGTATTTGCTGGTTGAACATTTGATTAAAAAACCATGGACATTAATGTGCTGCTCTGATGTACAGCCTCCACTCATCTGGTTTCAGGGTTACTCTGATGTTGGTACCTGGTTCCAGAAATGAACTCCCATTCAGCAAATTAGTGATTCCAACACTGATGTTGAGTGAGGACTGGCTTGTAGTCGGCATTCCAGTTCATCCCAAAGATGTGAAATGGGATTTGAGGTCAAGGTAGTGCAAACCAGTCAAGTTCTTACACATCTTGGAAACCCTTTTTATTGTGGACCTATACGTGTATAGTTTACCAGGTATTGAACGTTTTCAGAATACGGTTATAGTCCAGTTTACACATTTCAGAAATGTTTTACACACAGTTCACAACTGCATTACACTGAGCAGTCCAGTATGGTGAAATAAATATGAAGCTTGAACCATGAGCTTTTTAATAGTTTAGCCCAAAGTGGAAATTTCTTTCTTTCTTTCTTTCTTCCTTCAGCATTTTAGTTGAAGCCTCAAGTAATGCACATTTATCAAAAGTAAACTAAAGCACTACCTGGTGATGGCAAAGTCTTTGCTGCCATCAGACTGGCATCCCGAAAACAAAGAAAGCTTTTAGCATCAAGCTCAAGAATCATAAATGTTCTGTGAAAAATCACTTAAACAGTAAAGAAAAACACAAATAGTATAATATTGAAAACAGAGGTGAAGAGGTGGGCCTGAAGAGATAAGAGATAATTTGGTCAAGAACTAGCTTGCAAGGCCAAACAGGCTGCAAAGAGGTGAACCAAGCACAGTAATACATCCAAAGTCAGCTCTGTGGCCAGAGCTATAACTCATCAAAGATCCAGCAAAGGGAACACATGGTATGATGAGCTCACCAATACATACATTGGTTAGTGCATTATAACCCACCACCCTTGCATAAAATGTAGC
The DNA here is from genome assembly GCA_038501785.1 of Myoxocephalus aenaeus. Lineage (NCBI taxonomy): Eukaryota > Metazoa > Chordata > Actinopteri > Perciformes > Cottidae > Myoxocephalus > Myoxocephalus aenaeus. The sequence goes on along the minus strand of JBAMJR010000076.1, from coordinate 846,387 downwards.
ATTGACATCAGCCCACCATTTAACCTCCTGAGACAATGCATTGTTGTACACTGTAGTGCACATTATGTTTTTGCTAATTCCTCTCATACTACACATGCCACTCTATTGAGTCCTGATGTTCCTTAAAGAGGACAACTGTAGCTTTAAAATGACATCACATGTCATGTCATGTGTGGCATTGCCAACTTTCCTTTTCAAAATGGCAGCCTCCACAACAAGCACATTTTATGGAAAAAAGAAAGGTAAGCATTATATTCATATTTAAAATGTTTTTTTATGCTATATTTGGAATGTTTTTACTAAGTAAACATCTAAGGAGTAAGGGAGTGAGTTTTCAGAGCTGAGCTTATTTATTGTCATAGGAAAAACAACTAATTTATGAATGTACACTGTAGTGCACATCAGGACTTTGTACTATTTTTTTTTTAGTCCAGCTCCATGACAGAGGCAGAGAGCATTCTTAACCGGGTCATTGAGGGAGAGTCAGACCTTTTTTTAACATGTTAATTGTACTAAATTATAGAGTGTGCTTTGTATTTCTCTTAGGTTCATGCTGAGTTGGAAGAATACAGAATTGCACATGATGGAACCCAAATAAGCCGTAGAGACTGCAGCCACAGCAGTACTTCAGTACTTCAGTCCTTCAGCAGTACGCTGACTGTGATCTGTCCTTAACAAAGTCCTGTTGTACACTACAGTGCACATGTTATACAATTGTAATAAAGTAATGCTTAAAAAATGAATCTTTGCAATGTGTTTTTTACAACCCCAACACTTAATTTATAAAAAAATATTTAACATATTTTTTTTCCTGGGTCTCAGGAGGAGCAGAGGTCCGAGCAGTCATCAAGGTCATAGAAATGGGAAAGCAGCCAGGATTTACACCACACCAGCAGAGCTGCTAAAAGCTGACTTCTAAACTGCCTCCAAGGTGCTGATTGATCTTTTCTCCAAGTTCTGGAGAGGCAACACGTTACCATAGGACTGGAGAAATGGCCTCATCAGCAAAGTGCCAAAGAAAAGAAGGGTAATCTCAGTGACTGTGATAATTGGTGCGGTTTAAGACTCCTTTCAATCCCCAGTAAAATCTTCTGCGTGATACTCCTGAAAGGGATTGATAGCTGTCTAGATGACACATTCAGACAGGTAAAGCCTGAGGAAGAGGATGTATAGATCAAATCTTTGCCCTACTAAACATCCTTGAAAAAGGCTGGAGTGGATTAGCTTCAATTTCATTCACTTCAAGAAAGCATTCGATAATGTTCACCGTTAAAGCCCATGGAAGATCCTTGGAGCCTACGAAATACCTGCCAAGATTATACATCTTATTGATCAATTTGTGACGGAGTGGCTGAGAACTCACCCCTTGTCCCCATATTTATTTATTTATTGATTCGGTGTGGCATTTCATTACTTTATCATATCTAGTTACTTACATACCCAGCATGTGTTTCAGAGTCTAAAGGAGGAGGCGTCCATCCATTTCCTCTATTTATACCCTGAATGATGTCAGCAGTGACATCATGGGGTTAGTCCAAGGAAGGTCAAGTTTCTACTGCTGTAAGGGAGACCTGGTAGATCATCAAAATTAAGCTAACCATGCTTGGTGCATTCCACAACACTGAATATCTACAGCACTGGCCTAAAACATTTAGAATTAGAAACTGTTTATTGCTAAGTACGTTACACATACAAGGAATGTTGCTGGTGATTTGGTGCGTAACAGTAAAACACAACATAATAGACATGACATCATTTAAAAATAGAAAATATGAAAATGTACAATAAAATATGATGAACAAACTAATAATATACTTGTTTTAACATACTGTTATTTAAGTGTCTATAGTGTATATTAATAGATAAACGGGGTGTGTAACAGTATGAAATTGTCCCGGAGAGGTAGTGTCTGAGTCAGTGGGGGTCATGGACTTTATTGATGAACCCATCTGCGAACGAGAATGACAACCTGTATACGGTCACAGCCACAATATAGCCAAATAAATACCCGTTGCCATCAGATGGAAACCAATGGGGAGGCAAAATAGGACTACCAAAATCAACATCTGATCAGATGTGATGTATAAATGAAAATATGTCAAACGTAATGTTACATTACTTTTAGCTGACGCTTTTATCCAAAGTGACTTACATTGTTTCTAGACACAGCAACGGGGAGCAATTAGAGTTAAGAGTCTCAAGGACACATCGACATGGACTAGCGGAGCTGGGGCTCGAACCACCGATCCTCTGATTGAAAGACAGGCATGCATAAAAAATTATGAGTTAATCGAGTATGGCATGTCAAATTGGTGGCCTGCATCAAAAGTAGTTAGTTAAGTAAACTAAGGTTTTAAAGTCGATGGCAGCATGAACGTGTGGTTTATTCTGCTGACTCGTCTCAATCTGTGTGAAAACACAGAGCATGCTGAACAGTTCCAGCTGACAGCCTGCCGGCTTCTTTTATTATTGCATACGATTAGCAGCAGCACCATTCTGCGTCCTTTGGACTTTAAAAGCCATGCGACAGGGGAAACGGTGACATTGACTTCCTGTTTGTTTAAATTAGCTTACAATCAATACATTGATAGCAGTTGATCTTGTATTATCCACAGGGAGGGAAGAGTGAGGGTTTTTATTTTATTGAGAGGACCTTCCTATAAAAGGTCAGTGTGGACTGTTTGAGGCTTTAGCAGCAGACTCAGGATATGCAACTGAAGATGGCTGTCATACAGTGTAATGACGGCTGTATGGCAATGATTAATGTCTGAATTACTCCATTTGATTGACAATAAGTTGCTGGTGATACTACATATTCCATATTCAAGTACATAAGTAATTGTGTTTGTCTGTAGAAAGGTGTGAATGCATTGAATTAAAGAACAGTCTGATCCTGATCTCATGGACAGAAGATAAGATGATAGCAGTTCCCAAAGGACACAATGTTTTAGCAACTGCAGTAGTGTGAACTCTTTGTAGGTTAATGTGAGGTTCATTGAGAGTCAAGGCCAAGTTTAATGTCACATCAAACCTCATTCATTAGTAAAGAGCAGTGGACTCTGCAGTCAACAGCAGTGAATAATTCATCCACCTGTGCAGCGCTCAGAAATGTTTAAAAGGCCAGCATCAGCAGCCCCACTGGACTTCAAATGGAAAAACAAGCCTCTGACTTTAATTAAAACTGATCGATACGATGAAGTTGAGAAAATCAGTAGGAGAGGCTTGGTTCTTCTAACGTGAGGCATTAGAAATAGAGGCATAACACCAAAGTATGAATATCATGCAGGAAACTGGTAAAAAGATATTTTTGAATCCAAACCCATTGGTTCTAACTGAAGATGTAAATCCTTAGAAAATGCTAATAAATATGTAGTTTTGTTAAATTTGTATAAAAGAATCAGAAATTTCCTAAAACATTAATTATTAATAGTTATAGCCTAAATGTAGATTTCTTCTAAATATGTACATGCTGTCCAGACTGACCTTTTTGTTTCACGTCATTTATTCAGCCAGGAGTTATGTTCACATTAGACAATCTTTATTTGGAGCTGGGGATACGTACGTGGCCCTTTTTCTGTCGGCCTTTCTGAATTATATAATAATAATAATAATAATAATAATAATAATGTTGTTCATAAAATAATAATTTTATTTATAAAGCACATATAGCGATAGCTAGCTGTGTCGGAAGATGACATCCTGAGACACTTCAGGAACCACTGAAGCCTACAAGGCATGAGTCACGTTACCAATGTGACTAGCTGTAGAGCTAGCCTTGCTGATTGATGATGTTAATTAGTTTTTACTTTGAAAGGTATATAGTAATGTTTTGGATGGAGGTTTGCTTTCTTTAAGGACAGTGGTGTCATGTGCGTCTTCACTAAACTTTTTACTGACACAAAAAGCTAACAAGGCTACCAAAAGGAGCCTACTGTTCCCTTCAGATCTGTCTGCACTCCCTCATCTCTCCTCCTTCTTCATAATCCTACTCCTGCCATCTGATTGGTCAGTTGTTTCTCCAACAATGTGGCTCATTAATGTGTTTTTTTGCAAATGGGATTGTTAAAAAGTATAGCATGTTGCCTTTCGGTCACACATACTAGTGAAAGGGAAAAAAGGCCACCAGGAGTTTGCAGAGTTGATCTTTTTGACCCTCTGCCCTGGGAAGTTTTTCCTGAAGTGAACTCAGCCATGTGAGAAAGAAAAGAAGTGAGAGCATTTGAAGACAAGGACAAGATAGGACGAGAAGCATCCAGACAAGCGACCCAATCAGAACATGGACTCCCTGGCTCAATCATCTGTCAGGGGCAATAATTACTATACCCTCATCTTAATTAAAACTTGGCCTGGTAATTAAGAGTCATTGTTTACCTTGCAGGGCAGCATTGATATGCATGTCATCGCTCACTATTCCTGGCTTTCATTGACCTTCCTCTGCTTCAGGCTATGAGCCTGTCACTCTTCTCTTCTTGTGTTGATGCTCTTTTCCTGTCAGAGAGACACTGTGGGCTTGAGGGGAACCTCCACCAACAACCAATTATCCCATGTTTGCTGATTGTCCCCGAATGGACACCAGCGAAACCCTTTGTGTGGATCACCTTCCCAGGAGGTGAGTCATATGGAAGAGGGGTACTGGCGTAAGGCAAACAGGGGTCAGGAATGGTGCAGATGGAAGAACGGACATGGGATATGTGCATGGAGAAAATGAGTTAATGCTGGCAGTAGCAATGTCCTCATGCTCTTTTCTAGAAGATAATTTAGAGCAGGGGTGTCAAACTCATTTTAGTGCTGCCCATTTTGACCTCAAGTGGGCCGGACCAGTAAAATCACAGCATATTAACGCATACATAATGACAATATTTCTCCCTGTTTAAATCATTGGTGAAGGTTTTTGGATGATAAACTCTATTTTAAGGTCTTTCTTCAATAAACTAGAAACATAAAGACCAACAATTCAGACATCAGCCCACTGTTTACCTGCCTGGGCTCTCCTCTGCAGATTCCCTCGCAGTTGGGCAATATCTTCAGTAAAGTCAATTCTGTGATCAATTGCCTCTGTGGCTCGATGGTTACCATGCACGTCTTATAATCAGAGGATCAGTGGTTTGAATCTCAACTGAGGTAGTTTAAAAAAAAAAAAGATTCTTTCAAAATTTAACAGTTATCCCGCGGGCCGGACTGGACCCCCTGCATGATGTTAACTATGGTGCCAAAAGTCAAACATCCATCCATCTATTGGATGGATGTTTGAGCCCTACAGAGGAAACTCATCTCCTTACTCTATCTCTAAGGCTGAGCCCTACAGAGGAAACTCATCTCCTTATCCTATCTCTAAGGCTGAGCCCTACAGAGGAAACTCATCTCCTTACTCTATCTCTAAGGCTCTAAGGCTGAGCCCTACAGAGGAAACTCATCTCCTTACTCTATCTCTAGGCTGAGCCCTACAGAGGAAACTCATCTCCTTACTCTATCTCTAGGCTGAGCCCTACAGAGGAAACTCATCTCCTTACTCTATCTCTAGGCTGAGCCCTACAGAGGAAACTCATCTCCTTACTCTATCTCTAAGGCTGAGCCCTACAGAGGAAACTCATCTCCTTACTCTATCTCTAAGAGCCCTACAGAGGAAACTCATCTCCTTACTCTATCTCTAAGGCCGAGCCCTACAGAGGAAACTCATCTCCTTACCCTATCTCTAAGGCTGAGCCCTACAGAGGAAATTCATCTCCTTACTCTATCTCTAAGGCTGAGCCCTACAGAGGAAACTCATCTCCTTACTCTATCTCTAAGGATGAGCCCTACAGAGGAAACTCATCTCCTTACTCTATCTCTAAGGCTGAGCCCTACAGAGGAAACTCATCTCCTTACTCTATCTCTAAGGATGAGCCCTACAGAGGAAATTCATCTCCTTACTCTATCTCTAAGGCTGAGCCCTACAGAGGAAACTCATCTCCTTACTCTATCTCTAAGAGCCCTACAGAGGAAACTCATCTCCTTACTCTATCTCTAAGGCCGAGCCCGGCCACCCTACGGAGGAAGCTCATTTCGGCCGCTTGTAAAGTCAAACATTAAGGTTTTTTTTTTAATAGTGTGGACAAATTTCAGGAAAATTTGCTTTGTTTTTGCTTCACAGACTCTGGACGGACATACAGGCAAACACCAATTTAAAAAAATAATGATTTTCTTTTAATACAAACTTTTAGAATATCACTAAAATGCCAAATGATTATATGAAGCCGAACATATTCTGAAAATAAAATATTGCATGCCTAGCACGTCTTATCCCTGCTGAGCCCTCGTGAAAACCAGTGTTCACTTGAAGTAATACTCATCAAAGTCTACACTTGATTATGTATTCATTCACTTGGATCTCTATCAGATTGTTACCAGTGCAACAGTTACTCTTACTGGTGTCCATGGGAATAAATCACTTTAAGATAAACAACTGTTAATACAATAAAAGAAAACAATGCATATAATATAATCAGTGTAAACAGCACTGCAGCAGATATGCAAATAAATGTCCATGACCTCCCGGTCTACAAATACAATATGTATTGGAACTGACCCTGAAGAGGTTCTTTTATAAGCTCCCCCACTATTCTTGTCCAAAACTATGTTACTACTGCTGTGGGGATATTCCCTCTTTGAGACATAATCAAATAATGTGACATACCCAAACTAAGTAATAGATTTCCATCAACATTTTCCAATCCAGGTGGCCAATCTTCCTTAATTAAAAAAAAAAAGTTTTGTTATCTTATCCACATTAAAAAAAGATGACCAAAGCAGTTAGTTTTGGGGCAGCGACCCAGTGAGTCTAGTTGCAAATGAATGTGTATAATTACTAAAGTGGCTGAGGTTCAGTGGTGAGCACGGTCGTCCTTCAATCAGAGGATCGGTTGTTCGATCCCCAGGTTCGCTAGTCCATGTCAATGCGTCCTTGGGCAAGACACTTAACCCCAAATTGCTCCTGTCATACGGTGTGTGCATGTTAGCTAGTGGCACCTTACCATCAGTGATGAATGATAAGTATTGTTGTTTGAGTGGACGAAAGAGTGGACAGACCATATAAATCCTAATGTTACACCTCTATTGTCAGGTGTTCCTGTGTTACCCAAATATTCAATTCAATTCAGTTTATTTTATATAGCCCAACATCACAAATACAAGTTTGCCTCGGAGGGCTTTACAATCTGTACACATAACATCCTGTACCGGGACCTCACATCGGATCAGGAAAAACTCCCCCAATAAAGATAGTAAAAACCCTTTCACAGGGAAAAAGGGAAGTAACCTGAGGGAGAGCAACAGAGGAGGATCCCTCTCCTGATGGACAGAAGCAATAGATGTCATGTGACCAGAATGAATAACGTAACAGAGTTACAGCACATTACATGAATATGACAGAAATTATTCATATAATGAGTAGTAGGCATGGTCCATGTTCCAGATAACCACGATCCATGAAGCAGAAGGAGGGAGAAAGGAGGGAGGGGGGGTACCAGGCAATATATGTTGTACCAGGCATGAATGCAAATGTAGTTTCTCAAAAACAACATTGTTTATGCAATTAAAATGACACCCAACATGGTATGTATCGCAAAGTGAAAATGGAAGTTATCCCAACATGATGATTACTGCTGTAATAGATGCCAGAGATGCCACAAAAAACCTTGAAAAAAAGAAGAAACCTCAGGGAGAGCAAGTGAAGAGGGAACCCTCTCCCAGAAGGGGCAGAACTGCAAGATGTCAGTTGACAGAAAGTATACACTTAATGAGAATAGAGCACTAGGAGCACTAATATTAGCAGAAACATTATTACTACTACTAACAGTGGATATAATATGACAATGACTTCACTTCCTGTTGGCTTGAAAGGTGTCTGCCAAAGGTTGGCTTCCTTTTTGAAAACAGCCTCTCTTGCTGACCGTAGAGCATCGTATCGCTGTGTTTTCATTGGCAAGAACAAATGAAAGATAGATAAGGCACAAAGAGGAATGTTGATTGTATTGTAATGTGTTGAATTAGGCAGTTCCTGTGTGTGTTTACTAGCACCAGATTTCCTTCAGAAATCCTCTCATTTTACTGCAGCAATGCCAGTCTGCCTGCACAGTCCTGTTTCCGGTTCCCCAGTGCCTCCCTTCACTCCTGGGCCTCCTGCAGAGCAGCAAGGTGGTAGGATATGCATGTCTTGTGAATTCCTTAGTTTTGCCATTTCAAAACATCTTACAATACAACAAAGTAAAAAAATAAAAATCGCGTGATGTCGGCACTGAATATTTATTTTTTCGTAGGACATTCTGACACTTGATTTATGGGAACAGCCAGTTCAGATTTGTCCCCGTCCCAGGCAAGTCTGTTGGATGTTCTTGCTCTGTTCAGTTATCACCTTGGCAGCAGTGTTTGCCTGCAGCACTGGAAGCTTCCAGACTTGATGACAGAAGAAGATATTAGGTGTCCAGTAATGAGAACAAACCAAAGACAAATCTGGCAGCAGCTCTGGTCGTTTGTTCAGGCGCCTGTGGGTTTGTGATGGAGTGAGCGTTTGTGTGAGTTTTCCTCTGCGTGGTTCAGTAACAAGGCTATGGAAGCCTCCAAGGGACCAATTTCCTTCTGTTCTGTGGGCCATGGCGTGTCTTTGAAAAGGAGGCCTCCCTCAAAGATCACTCTTGTTGTTCTTTTACTCCTCTGAGACTTTGAGGCCAATAACAGAACTATAACAGAAAACACCGTCAGGATTTAGTTCTGCTCCCACCAAGTGGACTGCTCACATTTCAACAGAACCTCCCTAAAAAAACTGGCTGTTTTTTTGCCCTTTGGCCAGAGTTGAGAATTATTTTCGACCTTCACACCTGGACAGAGGTGTTGAGCTGCAACGGAGAAGGTCTCATTATAGAAGGTAACCATGAGGGTGAAGGTAACCTTGAGTGCTTCTGGATGCAGCCGGGAGGAGGGGAGATGTTAGGTGCCTCACACACAGGATGGGCCTGGGGTTTCCGTATACTGTAGTGCACTATAGGTACCTCATCCCGCTGACCCTGCTCACTAATAGTATACAACACAGTTAAGAAACACAATACTTCTGTAATTACACTGGAATAACTCAGGTCTGCTATGTTCATTTGTATTTTCCCAGCTGTTGTATTCCTGTAACATGGAGATAAGAATATCCTTGTGAAATGTAAGTTGCATGCAGGTCAGATTGACTTTCCCATGGCAGAAAACCACAAAAATCAACCTGCCAAAGCACCTGATGACTAACTAGTGGCAAAAGAAACTGGTCCCATTACTACAACCTCAGACTGAGCTCAAGGTGAGCAGAAAGTAACACAGAGAGAAAGTGACTGCTGAAGAAACACATCTCAAGTTCAATCAAAATGATCTTCATAGATTACTGTTAACAAATAGTGGAATTAAATGTGTTTTAAAGATGCATAATAAGACATTGGGAGCAATTTTATTGTCTCAACAGTTTTCAATGGCGCCCAACATGGCGATGCCTGAGCCGGCAGCTAGTAGCAGACTCTGATTTGTGTGCTGCTTTGAATTTGCGCCTGACTTTTAAATGGATAAAGAGACACTAATGCATCACGTTAATATTTCCTCTTGATATTCTTTCAATAACCGAGGCCTACTCAAGTTCAAGTCTCCAAGAAGCTCGGCTAATTGATCTGGCATCAATCTAATTGGTTTAAGGTGGACATTCAGAAGGCTGTCATGCTGTAACAGGCTACGCTGTCATCTGATGTAATTCATATTTATTTTGTGAGGACCTAAACGTGGCTATACTACTCATTCAGTTCAAGTCACTGTGCTTAAACTTAGCTGTGCGTAACAGATCTTACCGGTCACTAGAATAAAAGCACACTGCTTTCTTTCCATCTTGTGCACGACAGCGAGCGCTGACCTATAACATACAGATAGTATTTACATGTGTTTTTAACTCTGGGCTCTTTTGGAACGGCTGCCTCCAACAGGACTGGACATGCTACTCAGCATCATGTACTTGGATTTAAGTTATGACAGATATTCAGATACAACATCCTCTTATATAATTTATTGGTATTTTGAGGCCATTACTTGGAATCCGGTGCAATACAAAAATATTGCAGCGCTCAATCCATTCACCGCAGCGCTGCCTGTGCCGGGTTCACTCAGGCACTTATTCCAGGTTGGAATATGGAGGGAGAAAAAGCCTTGATTAAAAGTCCATTTCAATTCCTATACAGCTAAGAGAGCATGGAAACAGAATGTGAGGTCACCAAGCTTGCCTATTATATCTTGCACTTTATATATTTTCATTGCTAATGTATAAGGAAAAACTGACATGAACCAAGGTTCTGTGTAGCCATTGACCTTTTTTAAATTCTGTGACTTATTTAAAATAAGGCAGACATTAAATTCAACATTTGCTTAAATAATAATGACATCAGTCATTAGAGCCATAATGAGTTAGTTTTTTGGTGGTTTTAAGCATATCTGTGTCTTTCTCCACTACCTACACAGGGACAGCACACTTGATGATATCTTGGCAGTGTGGACATGTGTCATGATGCTGAGTAGCTGCTTAGTGGGCCTAATCTTAAGATGCTGACCTAAAAGCATAATGTCCATCTATAGGTCCACATCTTCATCATGAGAAATGTATTACATCTGCAAGGATGAGTCTACAGATGGACATGTAACAGGGTGGGATCCTGCAGCTGCTATCCATCTGGACATTTGATAGAACAATACTCTAGAGGGGTCCAGTTTGCACGTTTCCTCTGAGGAGAACGTTGAGCAGCTGAAGTCAGAATGGATGTGAGTAGGGTGGGGGGGGGAATCGATTCCCTCATGAACCGTGATGCAGAACATTCAATAATCGGATAGTCGCCCATTCTTAACGTTATAATCGCGGGTAACAATTCTGTGACCCCAGGCTGTCCGTTCCTTACCGCTGTCCCTGAACGCATCATGTTTATTTTCTAAGCTAGGCGAAATGGTAGCAGAGTTTTGGTGAGGAGCCGAATATGGATACAACCTGACCTGCACCCTGGCTTCAAAGCTAACGCATGGAAGCGTTTTGCTTCTTGTTTTGCCCAAATCAAGAAGTAGCATGACACTTTCTTTTTCAAAGGATTTGCACCCTCACAGTCATTGAGAATCTGAGTTCTCACGCTATGTTGCACACTTTGAACCCGAGATGCAACATTTTTACGGACACAGCGATACTCATCAACCAAACCAAAGCTAAAGTCATCGGATGGTCGTAACATCTGTTGCTACAGAATCTTAACCGCACACTTTCTCACTGCGTTTATAGTTTTTGTATAGTTTCACCACGTTCCAGAGAAAGCGGGATTTTTGTACGAGAGCTGAATGCTCATTACCTATAAACAGGGGGATTTGTTTGAAGAGAAGTCTAAACTAATTATTTATGAATAAAAGCAGCTTCTTATGTCAAATTATTCAGAACAAGCTGAATTGTGCGTTTTTACTTTGAGGCCAGATTGTATTTATTTTCTAGTTCTCTTTGCAATGCTTGGAAATGTAACCCCTCTAGTTGTCAAATAGACATCATGCTCAGACACATACTTTCATGATGCTGGATCTACAAATGAAGAATTAACTACTTACTTTTTTCAAAGCAGAAAACAAGTTGCTACGTTTGGATGTTCTACTCACCACCACGACTATCTGTGTTGCATTGTGTTTACAACGCGTCTTCCTTCACGAGGGAAACTCCCCTCGTCGTTTCATGTCCAACTTTCAGAAGTTCTGCTGTAGGCCTAGACTGCTGGTGGACATCTTAGGATACACTGAGCTCCTCTCTCCTCTTCCCTCTCTCCTTCTGGATGAATTCATGCCTCTTCAATGCACATTACTAACTCCTACCTCCTGTATCCTACATCCTGCCTCCTGTCTCCTACCTCCTGTCTCCTGTCTCCTGTCTCCTGCCTCCTGTCTCCTGTCTCCTACCTCCTGCCATGGCCCTGCTGATGCCCCTCCGCTCTCCCTCCTTCAGCTTCATGGATCGTGCTCCATGCGTATACTACTCATATGAATAATTCCCTCCTCACTTGCTCTCCCTGAGGTTTCTTCTTTTTTTCAGGGTTTTTTGTGGCATCTCTGGCATCTATTACAGCAGTAATCATCATGTTGGGATAACTTCCATTTTCACTTTGCGATACATACCATGTTGGGTGTCATTTTAATTGCATAAACAATGTTGTTTTTGAGAAAACTACATTTGCATTCATGCCTGGTACAACATATATTGCCTGGTACCCCCCCCACCCTCCCTCCTCTCTACCTCCTTCTGCTTCATGGATCGTGGTTATCTGGATCATGGACCATGCCTACTACTCATTATATGAATAATTTCTGTCATATTCATGTAATGTGCTGTAACTTTGTTACGTTATTCATTCTGGTCACATGACATCTATTGCTTCTGTCCATCAGGAGAGGGATCCTCCTCTGTTGCTCTCCTGAAGGGTTCTTCCTGTTTTCCCTGTGAAAGGGTTTTTACTATCTTTTTAGGGGAGTTTTTCTGATCCGATGTGAGGTCCTGGGACAGGATGTTATGTTACAGATTGTAAAGCCCTCAGAGGAGAATCTGTAATTTTTTATTCTGGGCTATACAAAATAAATTTAATTGAATGTTACTAAGTGTCTCAAAAAAAGAAAGAATACAATGGTTGGTGGAGTCAACATTATGTCTCTTTATTTATTAGGATGTGATCCAATATACAGACAAAATAATGGACGGCTAGAGAAAACACATCGTAATGAAGACTATAAAGGAGTTAGAGAGCATTATTTACACCTCCAACCCTTTTCCTGTGAACCTGAAGCCAACACTACAGAGGGAAAGTATAAACTCTCTGGCTCCGCCTCCCCCCGCCTTGCCGTCTGCCACCTCAACCACTGCAGGGATCCAGCGGGGTGGAAAATTGCATCTTGTCATTTAATTTAAAAAAAAAGAAAAAAATCCTTTGTTTTCACAGTATTAATCTTTCTGCTTTGCTCCACTTAAGATGAAAGCTCAGCAAAATGAAGCCGTCTGTAATCTGCAATCTGTGGGGACGAGTTGGAGAAGATACACAAAGATGAATAATGATCAGCAGCCTTTTTTGCCTACATGTTAGTTTGCTCCCCAGGGGAAGTCATACATTACCTTCCCAAGGCTTCACGGTACTTGTAAAATGCATTATTATTATTAAGAAAATAACAAACTAGTTTGCTTCCAACAGGGCTACACTGTACCACTTTGTTCCATCAACCCATTGATGAACCCAAGCCTTTTTTAACACATTGCAAAATAATCTTGTCTTGTTTAAATGGGTTTTAAAGCTTCACCTACTTATGTAAGAATATATATATATATATATATATATATATATATATATATATATATATATATATATATATATATATATATATATATGCTTAATGTTTTGAAGGCCTATTACACTTTGAAATGTGGTGTATTATATTGATATCTCTCTTTCTCTAGTTGACAGCTTTCTATGGGAGGAGTTGCACACCTGTGTGCAATGTCATCAGTGGACTCCTGCTGAGAGCAGCTGTGGAGGGTCTTTAGTAGTAGTTTCATTGTGTGTGTGTGTGTGTGTGTGTGCTAGATGCTAAACAGTCTTTCTAGTCTTTAGACCGAAGCCCTCTAACATCAATTCATACAACGGAGGTTACCAGTAACTCCTCCCCATGCAAGGTGCCTTCTGCCTACCTAACCACTACCTAACCACTATTCATACCCAAACAGAGTCAGTGGAAATATATGGGGATACAAAAGGAGAACCTGCGCTGGGAACCGAACCGTCGATCCTCTGATTAAAGGACAATATACTACTGGGCCTCAGTGTCTCCTACCGATCAACATGCTTAATGGCCTCTTAAGGGGAAAAAACACTTTGAATGACTACTGATTTCTGTAATTTTACATTAATTTCTTCTTTATCATAAACACACAAAACATATACATACACACAGATATATGTATATGTGTGTGTATATATATATATAGTATAATAATTGAATCTTAAATCATGGTTAATTACCTGTAATTATAATGGCACACTTTTAAGTTACTGCAAATATATGTAATTCTATGGAAATGGAATAAAACAACTCTTATAGAACACTTCCTTTTTCAACTACATTAGTCATTTATATTATAGCGGTTTTCACCTTTTAATAAATGTCTATATTGTATTGTAAACTGTATTTACACGTCGGCAGTCATGACTCCTGTATTCGCCACTCGGAGGTTATTAAAGTTCATGTGGAGTTGGTGTGGATAGACACAAACACAATGTTTTCTCTGTTCCTCTCCCAAATGTGACCAATGATGAGATACTGTATATAGCCGCATGTCATCATTCCACGGCTGGTGTCCAGCAGATAATATGGGCTTTGTAGATATTTGCCAGACTTTCTGGGGAAATCCTGGTCTGCTTAGGAGTGACGGCTGATGCTGAGTCCAGGCGGCTGATCTGGGACCAGTTGTTTCACCAGGAGTTTCTCCGCCGTAGTTCTTCTCTCAAACGGGTCTTGGAGGAGAGATTTGATCGAGTTTGGGTTGAGTCTTCTTAAAGAGTAGCGCTTGTGCTGGGATGTCTTCCGTCTCCCTTGGGCAAAATCGATCTGGTCCCACGACGTGCACGAGCAGCAGAGACGTGCACTAGCAGCAGAGATGTGCACTAGCAGAGAGGACAAGCAGGAAAAGCATATATTTTGAGCAGATATCCCATTTTACAAATATTACTGGGTATATTCCATAGCTCAAAAACACAAATATTGACAATTTGTATAATTTATTAATATTATTATAATTTTTATAATTAATAATATTATAAATATATTTTTTTGGGTGGCTCATGGTGGGTGGGGCCAGGCCCCGTGGCCCTCTATTGGCCGGTCGCCACTGGTACTGGGAGAGGACGTGCACATGGTGGAGGAGTACAGGTACCTGGTGTCTCCATCAACAACAGACTGAACTGGAAGGCCAACATCAACGCTGTCTACAAGAAGGGGAGGAGTCAACTCTTTTTCTTGAGGAAGCTTAGAGCCTTCAATGTATGCAGCAAGATGTTGTAGATGTTCTACCAGTCTGTTGTGGAGATGCTCTACCAGTCTGTTGTGCTGGAGATGTTCTACCAGTCTGTTGTGGTGGAGATGTTCTACCAGTCTGTTGTGGTGGAGATGTTCTACCAGTCTGTGGTGGAGATGTTCTACCAGTCTGTTGTGGTGGAGATGTTCTACCAGTCTGTTGTGGTGGAGATGTTCTACCAGTCTGTGGTGGAGATGTTCTACCAGTCTGTTGTGGAGATGTTCTACCAGTCTGTTGTGGTGGAGATGTTCTACCAGTCTGTTGTGGTGGAGATGTTCTACCAGTCTGTTGTGGTGGAGATGTTCTACCAGTCTGTTGTGGAGATGTTCTACCAGTCTGTTGTGGTGGAGATGTTCTACCAGTCTGTTGTGGTGGAGATGTTCTACCAGTCTGTTGTGGAGATGTTCTACCAGTCTGTTGTGGTGGAGATGTTCTACCAGTCTGTTGTGGTGGAGATGTTCTACCAGTCTGTGGTGGAGATGTTCTACCAGTCTGTTGTGGTGATGTTCTACCAGTCTGTTGTGGTGATGTTCTACCAGTCTGTTGTGGAGATGTTCTACCAGTCTGTTGTGGTGGAGATGTTCTACCAGTCTGTTGTGGTGGAGATGTTCTACCAGTCTGTTGTGGAGATGTTCTACCAGTCTGTTGTGGTGGAGATGTTCTACCAGTCTGTTGTGGTGGAGATGTTCTACCAGTCTGTTGTGGTGGAGATGTTCTACCAGTCTGTGGTGCTGGAGATGTTCTACCAGTCTGTTGTGGTGGAGATGTTCTACCAGTCTGTTGTGGCCAGTGCCTTGTACTTCTCCATAGTCTGCTGGGGAGCAGCATTGGAGCCGGTGACACCAACAGACTTAACAAACTGGTGAAGAAGGCCGGCTCCATCATCGGCTACAAACAGGATTATCTGGAACAGGTGGTGGAGAGGAGGAGACTGAAGAAATGATTATCCATGTTGGACAACCAGGACCACCCTCTCCACCACCTACTGCAGGGTCATCCAGCTCCGTTGTCACAAGGACCGCTACAGGAGAACATTCCTGCCTACGGCAATAAGACTTTATAATAAGTCACCTCTGGCCAGATCCTCCGTCAATTGATCAACATCAATAAGCCTGGCACCGCTTTTGTTGTCTAGTTAGTCACTGTACATACTTATATACACTTGCATTTGTGCATTTTCTTTATTGTTTAATTTCCTAAATTAATCCGCTCTGCTGTTTTGTTGTATATATTGAGTATTTTTCATTCCTTATATTTCCATGTAACTTTGCTTGCTACTGTGACAAACGCATTTCTCCTTGGGGATGAATAAAGTATCTCTCTCTCATGGAGAATTCAAATACGACCCAACCATCCACCACTCAACACCAACCTTGACAACCTCTCACAGTACTCGTCCTCTGATCTCAGCAGAGGAGAGCACAGGTGAAAAAGTGCAATCAATCCTGTTAGGTCCCCTGTAGCCTCATTAAAAGGAATGTATTTGATCCGGTCAGGATCTCTCTCCCTAGTGCCTCACTAAATAAATCAATTGGTACGACCAACAGCAAAAGACTCATGTTTCATGAAAAGATAAATAAATACCTGTAGGTATCCATTCAAGCACAGGGCGGGGATCAGATGGGCTCAAGATATCAACCAGGGAGTGTCTGGAAAAGAGGGTTACACTTATTAACCTTTCTGAAATGGCTTATCAGCTGACTCTTTATTGATGCCCTGGGTTATGAAGTCACAATGATTTCTCTAGGAAGCTGAAATGAAAGGTTAAACTATTTGCATTAATTGCTCTACCAGGTTGCTTATCAACAGGCCCTTGAGCTACAGCCAGCATGTTGAGAAGAGCGCGGACAGAAGGAAGAGGTGGCCAGGCATCTGATGTTGCTGAGAGTTGTGAACAAACTCTTTTTTTTGATAGCGTCAAGCTTTCTAAAGGGCCTATGAATAACTCAGGCGGTAGGCGCTGACGAAAGCAGTCTTAAACCTCAGAGGATTCG
Source organism: Myoxocephalus aenaeus (assembly GCA_038501785.1). Classification (NCBI taxonomy): domain Eukaryota; kingdom Metazoa; phylum Chordata; class Actinopteri; order Perciformes; family Cottidae; genus Myoxocephalus; species Myoxocephalus aenaeus. The sequence goes on along the minus strand of JBAMJR010000076.1, from coordinate 829,278 downwards.
ATTTTCAATGAATAAAATCACTGGGGGAATTGAAATCGCCAAATTCAATGCATTTGCACATAAATGTGCAGCTCCCACTGCTGGGGACCACGGCAAAGCTGCTACTCGTTGTCTATCACGTTACACAGCACTCGTGTATGTCTGTATGCACAAAACATGTCGGATTACACCGAACATGTGTTTGCGAGACTGCATGGTCTACAAAATAGTATGGTTGACAATGTAAGTGCAAAGGTGACCTAATAAAAACAGGTGGCAACATGGACTCTTTGTCTCCTGGCAGTCAGAACACAGAGTGTGTGATCCCAACGTGCATGTCTGTGTTTAAAGCCAGTTCTACGTTAGGGTACATCGGGATAGCAAAGAGGATGCTGAGAACCTGTGCCTTTGTAGAGCAAAAACTAACGTGTAAATTGTGGCAAAGCCAGCTATCCAAATATCATGACTACAATAAACTCAATGAATAGCATTGAATCAAATCAATACGAATACACTGACAGGAGTTTAAGTAAGACTGTCTTGCTATGCCATGTCCCATTACTGTGCTAATGCTGTGCGTCTAATGGGGGATTCCTTTGTTAGCTGGTGATTACCTCCATGGTAGAGACTGGGAGAAGTTCAGGTTCTGATGTGAAAAGATGCCACCGTTCCTGTGCTGTGTTCCCATGGTGCTGATTGGAGGAAAATCGGTCGTTCATTCATAGTTAAGTTAGCAGCTTGGTGCTATCTACAAAATAGATAGCAGATTTTGGTGTGTGTGTGTGTGTGTGTGTGTGTGTGTTATGCTAGTTGTGAATAAAGAAGCCTGGAGTCGCCATCCTGAAGCAGAATTCAGCAGGGTTACATAGGTGTGGGAAGCTCACTTCTTTCTAAAGCCTAATTTATGGTTCTCCGTCACGTCGACGGCGTACCTACGCCGTCGATGTGACGCCGTCGTTGAGCATTCGAAGTTCTGCGTCGAGGGTCCGCGTTGCTCTGCAATTAACCGCCATGCCGCCAGGGGGGTGTGCCTGTGTGGCTGTGTTTTGCGCGATTTCTCGCCATGAGTTTAATGTCATTTTGCAGTCTTTGTAGTCCCTCGAAGAAAAGTTATAAAGGTGGTCGTATTTCCTGACCTCCTCGATGATTCGTTCTTCTGTTTGGTCCATTGTTACTACCGGTCTACAAGAACTTTAAAAATAGCGGTGTAGGAAGACAAACCGGAAAGAGCAACCGCCGGAAATTACGTTCTGAGCGGACCAATCACAGCGTTGCGGTCCGCGTCAACGCGACGCGTAGTTAGGATTTTTTGGAGGTGCGCGTCAGGCTACGGCGTAGGGGTCTGCGTCGACGCGTAGCTACGGCGTAGGGGTCTGCGTCGACGGCGTAGCTACGGCGTAGGTACGCCGTCGACCTGACGGAGAAGCATGAATTAGGCTTGACTCCTCACTTCCCTCCTTTTCATCTTCAAACCTGTAGACTTTACTCCTAAAAGGCCACTGACCTGTGTGCGCTCCCTTCAGGATATCACGTGCATACGTATGTGTGTGCATGGAGAGCAGCAATAAAGGATTGTTTATCTGTTTCGTTGAACAGAGAGTTCATATCTGGGCTGGGCAAACACCAAGCACCAGCGCCTGTTCTGAGCCTCTCCCACTGACAACCTGGTATCACTGATGTAACTATTTCATTTTCTACGCCAAAGATGAGGCTAACGCAGCCCCAAAATGACCAATAGGCTACGACGGGTGCTCTGGTACCGACCTCCCCCTAACCCTTCAAGTGGGTCCTTTGTAATGGAAAATGTCAAGAGAGAAATAAACTAATGAGAAGTTATAAGATTACACATTTATTATTCAAAAATGTTGTTGGCGTCGATGATGCCAGTGCCCCACACATTGTTATACATCATACATTTTAATTTCAAAATGCCCATTTTCAAAAGTCTGTTTTATTTCATTGTGGTACTGTGCAATAACACGTTTGTTTTGTAACGCCGCTGTAACAAGCTCCTGTTACCGTCCCGAGTTTCCCCCCAGTACCAATGACAAGAGCACAAGTTATTGTTTTTACAACGCTTTCATTGTGACCGACACGCTCTGGCAGACTGTCTCTCGGTCCTTCATCCCTACTGGGGTTAATATAGGGAAGAGACACAAAACACCAGATCAGTCCCATCTCAGGCCCGATAGGCCTCTTCCCGGCACCGTTCCCTGAGCCACTCCCCTCTGCAGCTGAGCCTAACCACGCCCCCGCCACCACAGTCACATGTGTTTCATTCTTTCTGATACCATGTTTATTATTATTTGAACCAGAGAGATGTAGAGGTAAAATCAGCAATATAGCAGCTAATAAAAGCAGCAAAACACTAAATGTAAGCTAGGGCAGAACAGTTCTCCTGACCATTGGAAGAGCTGTGCACAGATCGACAGAGCAGTACTTGAGGATTGAAACATGAGAACTGCATCTACAGCGGGTCAATGTTGGACTCTCAAAAGATGGAGCATCCATTTAGATAGATATAATGAAAGTGCTTCAACATGAATTGTAATTACCAAAAATATAATTGTTAAGGTTTTACAATTGCTGAGCTTTGATCCAATGTAATGTAATATATTCATCCAGTCTACAGAAATGTGTGTGTTTGAACAGTGGTGGGCCGTCAGGGCCTGCTAAGCCTTCTCTGCTGGCCTAAACAGAATCACAAAGTTATAGCTATTTTATAATGTAATTGTTTTTCACAAATACACTACATGTATTATAATTATTTTTCCCTATCAGCTTATTTTCTCATTGCACAGCTCCTGTCTTCCTCTGTTGCTCTGCCTGCAGTCTTCAGCCTGCAGCATTGCAGCTTGTTTTAAGGAGAAGTTTTCATCCAATCAGATTTTTTCTCCTCCTGTGTCTATGGGAGCAAACATTAACATGCGCTGTGATTGGTCAGTGTGTCAACAGAAAGCTATATTGCTGGGTTCTTCCTGCCAGCACAAGCAAAATGCAGGCTGAAACAAGAAAAGTTGTAGTGTTTTGCTTGTTTTAACACTTAATGGCTGAAGGAGGAGACAGCTGGGAGTTGCACTGCTTCTGCGGCTGCAGAGAGGTGCAGTGTTTCAGAGCCGCAGTTTAGTTGGATTGTTGTGTCATGTTTTGTTATAACGCTAAGCTATTATATTGAGTACTTGGACAGTTCTCTACAAAGCAGTGTTCTGATGTAAGTTTCTGGGGCTTTTATTGTGAAGGGAAAAACGGAAAGAGAGGAAATGTTTTAGTGAAGTGTGGAACGAGAATAAAAGTTGTTTCTGTCTTGTGCAAACTATTAATAAAGTGAAGTATAGGCGCAAGATAAACCCTTGGATACATAACTAAATGTGATGTTCTTGTTGGTGTGAACTACATGCATCGTCCGTTAATGACGCAGCATCCTGTCATGCGCGTATTTATGTAAACAATATCAGACGGCACTGAAGGCCCAGGTCCAAAATACACGGCCCGCCACTGCATTTGAAGCTCTCTCTCTCTCTCTCTCTCTCTCTCTCTCTCTCTCTCTCTCTCTCTCTCTCGTGTGCCTGTGAACAGCAGGTGAAGTGAGGCGGAAGAATGTTTTCTTTGTTCCAGCTCCTGTTTACCAGGCGAACATTGCTTCCTAAGATGTAGTCATTGTGTTTATTCTCCTCCTCTTCCTCTTCCTCTCAGGCTCACATTGAGCTCACTGGCTTCACAGAGACTTTGCTGTGTACCTAATGTCTGCTTCTGACTGTTAACAAGCACAGTAATTGGTTTGAAGGGTAAAACACATCTTGTTTAGGGGCCCAACATCACGACACTTCAGAAGAGCAGGTTGCTCTCTGAGGCTATCTCTAGTTATCTCTAGTTCATCCATAGCAGCTACCCTCAAGATGTCCTCGTCCAATCACTCCCCTTTAATCACTTTTAGTACTGATTTATGCATCCATAGTTTATAAATTATTCTTCGATTTTGGTTTATTTGCATCAATTGTAAAGAATAGACAATTAATGTATTTATTTATCTGTAAATTACTCAATTATCCATAGTTTTTATCATCTCATATTTGATTATTCATTCCGTTTTTTTATTTTTTATTCAATCTACTACTTACGGTATACACCATTTACTAAATCTTTATCATTCAAAGATGTACTCGGTCCTTCTGTCACTGTTTCCCGTTCTAACTTCCTTTTTTGTCATATATTTGTCTTTTTTACAAACATATTTCATATTTGCAGCCACAGGTTTGTCACATTTTACTGAGTAAATCCAGTGTTGTTCATTTGAAAAGCATTCCAGCTTCAAGCAGCTGCTGTGGCTCGGTGGGGAGTCATGTCAGCGCTCCTGCGTGGGGCTGATTAGGGCTGAAGCGAGAGACGTCAAAGCAAATCAGATATGAAATATGGCATTAGGCAGCCTTAATGGAGATTAAAAGCTCTCGGTGTCAGCACTGCCTTACCTGCAGTCACCTCCACTGTGTTCACGTCTGACCAAAAAAACACTAAAAGCCTCCAACTGCAGCTCCATCAAGGTTGCACTCTAAAGAGGGTCAGTTCCCCTGTATCTCTGCCACGAGAAGGACACAGGCTTTTAGACTGTGTGTGTGCGTGCGTGTGTGTGTGTGTGTGCGTGCGCGCGTGTGTGTGTGCGCGCGTGTGTGTGTGTGTGCATGCGTGCGTGCGTGTGTGTGCGTGTGCGTGTGTGTGTGTGTGTGCGTGCGCGTGTGTGCGTGCGTGTGTGTGTGTGTGTGTGCGTGCGCGCGTGTGTGTGTGCGCGCGCGTGTGTGTGTGTGCGCGTGTGTGTGTGTGCGTGCGTGTGTGTGCGTGTGTGTGTGTGTGTGCGTGCGCGTGCGTGTGTGTGCGTGCGTGTGCGTGTGTGTCTGTGTGTGTGTGTGTGTGTGTGTGTGAGGAAGCTCACTGTATTTGGTGATCTGGGCTTCCAAGCAGACTGCTGGTTTTGGTTTGGTCAGAAGAGTGACCGAAAGGACCCGAGTATAAGAACTGGATATATATGAGACAGGGATTTATGTTTGTCAATATATATATTGTATGTCTGTTAGTCTGTTACTGTAGTGGTCTGTTACTGTAGTGGTCTGTTACTGTAGTGGTCGGTTAGTCTGTTACTGTAGTGGTCTGTTAGTCTGTTACTGTAGTGGTCTGTTACTGTAGTGGTCGGTTAGTCTGTTACTGTAGTGGTCTGTTAGTCTGTTACTGTAGTGGTCTGTTACTGTAGTGGTCTGTTACTGTAGTGGTCTGTTACTGTAGTGGTCTGTTAGTCTGTTACTGTAGTGGTCTGTTACTGTAGTGGTCCGTTAGTCTGTTACTGTAGTGGTCTGTTACTGTAGTGGTCCGTTAGTCTGTTACTGTGGTGGTCTGTTAGTCTGTTACTGTAGTGGTCTGTTACTGTAGTGGTCCGTTAGTCTGTTACTGTGGTGGTCTGTTACTGTAGTGGTCCGTTAGTCTGTTACTGTGGTGGTCTGTTACTGTAGTGGTCCGTTAGTCTGTTACTGTAGTGGTCGGTTAGTCTGTTACTGTAGTGGTCTGTTAGTCTGTTACTGTAGTGGTCTGTTAGTCTGTTACTGTAGTGGTCTGTTACTGTAGTGGTCCGTTAGTCTGTTACTGTGGTGGTCTGTTAGTCTGTTACTGTAGTGGTCTGTTACTGTAGTGGTCCGTTAGTCTGTTACTGTGGTGGTCTGTTACTGTAGTGGTCCGTTAGTCTGTTACTGTGGTGGTCTGTTACTGTAGTGGTCCGTTAGTCTGTTACTGTAGTGGTCTGTTAGTCTGTTACTGTAGTGGTCCGTTAGTCTGTTACTGTAGTGGTCTGTTAGTCTGTTACTGTAGTGGTCCGTTAGTCTGTTACTGTAGTGGTCTGTTAGTCTGTTACTGTAGTGGTCTGTTAGTCTGTTACTGTAGTGTAGTGATGTGTCCTTTCGTGTCGAGGCTTCGATGCGCGTGTCGAGTAATCCAGGTAGATTTTGGTGAAGCGCGTATCGAGGCTCGTGTCGATGACGTATGTGGTGACGTTCGAAGCCTCGCGAGCCGGCCGTACCACGTGACTGATTCAGAAAATGGTTCGTGGATTCGTGGGTGCGATTTGAAATAAGGGGCAGCGAAACTCAATGGATTTCCCCCTTCCTCTCTGTACCCCAGCGTCATCTGTGCCTGTGAAAGGGTATTTTATAAAGCAGGCAAAATAGTCTCAAAAAGCCCAGCACTGTGGAAAAGTTCTTATTTAAAAAAAAAAAAAATTAGACACATCAACATGGACTAGCGGAGCCGAGGCTCGAAACACCGATCCTCTGACTGAAAGACGGGTAATCTAACCACTGACCCACAGTCACATCACAACTTTTTTCCCAATTTGTTTCCACCTTTGATTTTGACCCCGCCATTATATCATAAAGATAGACACAAGTTTTACATGTATGTCCACTTGGTGGCGCAGTGGAGCAAATGAAGCCCCATGAAGCTTCGGCCCATGACCGAACCAATTGGATGGAAAGCTTCAATGCTTCAGGAAGCTTCATCTCGCCATCACTACTGTAGTGGTCTGTTACTGTAGTGGTCTGTTAGTCTGTTACTGTAGTGGTCTGTTACTGTAGTGGTCCGTTAGTCTGTTACTGTGGTGGTCTGTTACTGTAGTGGTCCGTTAGTCTGTTACTGTAGTGGTCTGTTAGTCTGTTACTGTAGTGGTCCGTTAGTCTGTTACTGTAGTGGTCTGTTAGTCTGTTACTGTAGTGGTCTGTTACTGTAGTGGTCCGTTAGTCTGTTACTGTGGTGGTCTGTTACTGTAGTGGTCCGTTAGTCTGTTACTGTAGTGGTCTGTTAGTCTGTTACTGTAGTGGTCCGTTAGTCTGTTACTGTAGTGGTCTGTTAGTCTGTTACTGTAGTGGTCCGTTAGTCTGTTACTGTAGTGATCCGTTAGTCTGTTACTGTAGTGGTCCGTTAGTCTGTTACTGTAGTGGTCCGTTAGTCTGTTACTGTAGTGGTCCGTTAGTCTGTTACTGTAGTGGTCTGTTACTGTAGTGGTCGGTTAGTCTGTTACTGTAGTGGTCGGTTACTGTAGTGGTCTGTTACTGTAGTGGTCTGTTACTGTAGTGGTCCGTTAGTCTGTTACTGTAGTGGTCTGTTACTGTAGTGGTCTGTTAGTCTGTTACTGTAGTGGTCTGTTACTGTAGTGGTCGGTTAGTCTGTTACTGTAGTGGTCGGTTAGTCTGTTACTGTAGTGGTCTGTTAGTCTGTTACTATAGTGGTCTGTTAGTCTGTTACTATAGTGGTCTGTTAGTCTGTTACTGTAGTGGTCTGTTAGTCTGTTACTATAGTGGTCTGTTACTGTAGTGGTCTGTTACTGTAGTGGTCCGTTAGTCTGTTACTGTAGTGGTCTGTTACTGTAGTGGTCTGTTAGTCTGTTACTGTAGTGGTCTGTTACTGTAGTGGTCGGTTAGTCTGTTACTGTAGTGGTCTGTTAGTCTGTTACTATAGTGGTCTGTTAGTCTGTTACTATAGTGGTCTGTTAGTCTGTTACTATAGTGGTCTGTTACTGTAGTGGTCTGTTAGTCTGTTACTATAGTGGTCTGTTAGTCTGTTACTATAGTGGTCTGTTACTGTAGTGGTCTGTTAGTCTGTTACTGTAGTGGTCTGTTACTGTAGTGGTCTGTTAGTCTGTTACTGTAGTGGTCTGTTAGTCTGTTACTGTAGTGGTCTGTTACTGTAGTGGTTGGTTAGTCTGTTACTGTAGTGGTCGGTTAGTCTGTTACTATAGTGGTCTGTTAGTCTGTTACTATAGTGGTCTGTTACTGTAGTGGTCTGTTAGTCTGTTACTGTAGTGGTCTGTTACTGTAGTGGTCTGTTAGTCTGTTACTGTAGTGGTCTGTTAGTCTGTTACTGTAGTGGTCTGTTACTGTAGTGGTTGGTTAGTCTGTTACTGTAGTGGTCCGTTAGTCTGTTACTGTAGTGGTCTGTTACTGTAGTGGTCCGTTAGTCTGTTACTGTAGTGGTCTGTTACTGTAGTGGTCTGTTAGTCTGTTACTGTAGTGGTCTGTTAGTCTGTTACTGTAGTGGTCTGTTACTGTAGTGGTTGGTTAGTCTGTTACTGTAGTGGTCGGTTAGTCTGTTACTGTAGTGGTCTGTTAGTCTGTTACTATAGTGGTCTGTTAGTCTGTTACTATAGTGGTCTGTTAGTCTGTTACTGTAGTGGTCTGTTAGTCTGTTACTATAGTGGTCTGTTAGTCTGTTACTATAGTGGTCTGTTAGTCTGTTACTATAGTGGTCTGTTACTGTAGTGGTCTGTTACTGTAGTGGTCCGTTAGTCTGTTACTGTAGTGGTCTGTTACTGTAGTGGTCGGTTAGTCTGTTACTGTAGTGGTCTGTTAGTCTGTTACTGTAGTGGTCTGTTACTGTAGTGGTCGGTTAGTCTGTTACTGTAGTGGTCTGTTAGTCTGTTACTATAGTGGTCTGTTAGTCTGTTACTATAGTGGTCTGTTAGTCTGTTACTATAGTGGTCTGTTACTGTAGTGGTCTGTTAGTCTGTTACTATAGTGGTCTGTTAGTCTGTTACTATAGTGGTCTGTTACTGTAGTGGTCTGTTAGTCTGTTACTGTAGTGGTCCGTTAGTCTGTTACTGTAGTGGTCTGTTACTGTAGTGGTCCGTTAGTCTGTTACTGTAGTGGTCTGTTACTGTAGTGGTCTGTTAGTCTGTTACTGTAGTGGTCTGTTACTGTAGTGGTCTGTTAGTCTGTTACTGTAGTGGTCCGTTAGTCTGTTACTGTAGTGGTCTGTTACTGTAGTGGTCTGTTAGTCTGTTACTGTAGTGGTCTGTTAGTCTGTTACTGTAGTGGTCTGTTACTGTAGTGGTTGGTTAGTCTGTTACTGTAGTGGTCGGTTAGTCTGTTACTGTAGTGGTCTGTTAGTCTGTTACTATAGTGGTCTGTTAGTCTGTTACTATAGTGGTCTGTTAGTCTGTTACTGTAGTGGTCTGTTAGTCTGTTACTATAGTGGTCTGTTAGTCTGTTACTATAGTGGTCTGTTAGTCTGTTACTGTAGTGGTCTGTTAGTCTGTTACTGTAGTGGTCTGTTACTGTAGTGGTCCGTTAGTCTGTTACTGTAGTGGTCTGTTACTGTAGTGGTCTGTTAGTCTGTTACTGTAGTGGTCTGTTACTGTAGTGGTCGGTTAGTCTGTTACTGTAGTGGTCTGTTACTGTAGTGGTCGGTTAGTCTGTTACTGTAGTGGTCTGTTAGTCTGTTACTATAGTGGTCTGTTACTGTAGTGGTCTGTTAGTCTGTTACTGTAGTGGTCTGTTAGTCTGTTACTGTAGTGGTCCGTTAGTCTGTTACTGTAGTGGTCTGTTACTATAGTGGTCTGTTAGTCTGTTACTATAGTGGTCTGTTACTGTAGTGGTCTGTTAGTCTGTTACTGTAGTGGTCCGTTAGTCTGTTACTGTAGTGGTCTGTTACTGTAGTGGTCTGTTAGTCTGTTACTGTAGTGGTCTGTTACTGTAGTGGTCTGTTACTGTAGTGGTCTGTTAGTCTGTTACTGTAGTGGTCTGTTAGTCTGTTACTGTATATTGGATTGAATGACTTCCAGTTTCTGTTAATTCAATGATGCATGAAAATGTCCAGCTTCATAGTTCATAAGAAAGTGCTATTGTTGATAGTTTATCCTGAGCAATTTAAAAATAAATAGCTTGGTTTATTATACATCCGTGAGATAATTAGTGAAGTGTTCAAATGTTCTTTGATATGTTAGAATTTACAAACCTTGGTTGTGGATTTGTGTCCAAACTATGTCTGGGTCTGTTTGAGACAAAGTGTAATTGTTATTCTAAAAAGATACCATAAATAAAACCAGTACTCTGTGAATTACCATCTAGGTAATGAAGTGCCATCTAGGATGCCCTCCCACAGGAGGAGTCACCTGGTGCCCTTTTTATATGTGTTGCCCCTCAGACTGCCGGAGTCGGCTTTGATCCACCGGACCTTCAGTTCCTCAACATTGTCTCTCCTTCAGTAGAGGGATTTAATGACCAGACCCCATGGAGAACTCCACATTGGTGTCGGTATTATCTCTGTGTAAACTGTGAGGGGTAGATGTCAATCAGGACTGGATGTAGCGGTGTGTGTGATGATTAAAGCTTTTCACTCCAGGATGCATTCAGAGACTAATCAGAATAATCACTTTAATGATGCCTCTTTCCAAGCCATGCCACAGAGCACCAGGGAGACTTCCTGTGTGGTCCATTTGTATTTTGCCTAATGAGATGAGAGGTGGATGAAACCCAGACATGCCAAACGACAAATTACTTCAAGGTGGAATGAGAACCGGCTCTTTGAACAAAATTAGCACCTATAATATAAATTCATTATTATTAATTAATCATATTAGCACGGGTCTTAAGTGTTGCTGATCCTGGCCAGTCTGCACCTCAATGGATGCTGGGATCTTTTGCGGTCTGGATATCTGCTGAGATCATTCAACACACGCATCATTCACTCGAGTTACCGGTTTGTCTCATAGCAAATATACATATTTGCTTGCACGGTCTCATTCTTGACACCACAATCAGATGGCACCAAAGTAAACATAACTAAATCCTGTAGTGTCTTTTGCATTTGAAAGTAAATGTTTGACAACATTTTTGTTGGCCTGTCTAATGATCAAGTAGAAACGGAGAGGCTTCATTTGGAGTTGAGTTTACCTGAGGAGTGGAAGCTCCTTTAGCTGGGGTTTGGTATGAACAACTCCTGAGAAAAGATATCTGTCTCTCTAGCTGTGAATTGCTTCACTATGTTCACCATCTACCTTTTTCCACTTAAAGATGTGTGCCTGCTGCTGGAAACAAGATTGATCACAGAGGTGAGATAGCATGAAAGCACTTTGTAGAAAAACTCAAAATGTAAATCTTTCTGCTGCTTAAATTTACAGTTGCTTCTTCCTATAATGACAACACTGTTATTTTTCTAAACCAGAATAATGCTGAATAATACTTACTTGAAGGCACCTGGTAGTGGATGTTGTGCAGCATGTTCACAAACACCAGGACTGCTTTACAATGTAAATCTAAATACTGTCTAGAAAACTGACTTGACTAGTTTATATAGAAATGAAAAAATACAGTCTTTATAGAGTCTTTAGTGACTTAATAGAGACATGAGTCTTTAGTGACTTAATAGAGACATGAGTCTTTAATGACTTAATAGAAGTGAGTCTTTAGTGACTTAATAGAAGTGAGTCTTTAGTGACTTAATAGAAGTGAGTCTTTAGTGACTAATAGAGACATGAATCTTTAGTGACTTAATAGAGACATGAGTCTTTAGTGACTTAATAGAAGTGAGTCTTTAGTGACTTAATAGAGACATGAGTCTTTAGTGACTTAATAGAAGTGAGTCTTCAGTGACTTAATAGAGACACGAGTCTTTAGTGACTTAATAGAGACATGAGTCTTTAGAGACTTAATAGAAGTGAGTCTTTAGTGACTTAATATAAGTGAGTCTTCAGTGACTTAATAGAGACATGAGTCTTCAGTGACTTAATAGAGACATGAGTCTTTAGTGACTTAATAGAGACATGAGTCTTTAGAGACTTAATAGAGAAGTGAGTCTTTAGTGACTCAATAAAGAAGTGAGTCTTTAGTCACTTAATAGAGACGAGTCTTTAGTGACTTAATAGACGTGAGTCTTTAGTGACTTAATAGAGACATGAGTCTTTAGTGACTTAATATAAGTGAGTCTTTAGTGACTTAATAGAGACATGAGTCTTTAGTGACTTAATAGATGTGAGTCTTTAGTGACTTAATAGAGACATGAGTCTTTAGTGACTTAATAGAGACATGAGTCTTTAGTGACTTAATAGAAGTGAGTCTTTAGTGACTTAATAGAGACATGAGTCTTTAGTGACTTAATAGATGTGAGTCTTTAGTGACTTAATAGAAGTGAGTCTTTAGTGACTTAATAGAGACATGAGTCTTTAGTGACTCAATAGAGACGTGAGTCTTTAGTGACTCAATAAAGAAGTGAGTCTTTAGTGACTTAATAGAGACGAGTCTTTAGTGACTTAATAGAGACACAAGTCTTTAGTGACTTAATATAAGGGAGTCTTTAGTGACTTAATAGAGACATGAGTCTTTAGTGACTTAATAGAAGTGAGTCTTTAGTGACTTAATAGAGACATGAGTCTTTAGTGACTTAATAGATGTGAGTCTTTAGTGACTCAATAGAGACGTGAGTCTTTAGTGACTCAATAGAGACATGAGTCTTTAGTGACTTAATAGAGACATGAGTCTTTAGAGACTTAATAGAGAAGTGAGTCTTTAGTGACTCAATAAAGAAGTGAGTCTTTAGTCACTTAATAGAGACGAGTCTTTAGTGACTTAATAGACGTGAGTCTTTAGTGACTTAATAGAGACATGAGTCTTTAGTGACTTAATATAAGTGAGTCTTTAGTGACTTAATAGAGACATGAGTCTTTAGTGACTTAATAGAAGTGAGTCTTTAGTGACTTAATAGAGACATGAGTCTTTAGTGACTTAATAGAAGTGAGTCTTTAGTGACTCAATAGAGACGTGAGTCTTTAGTGACTTAATAGAGACATGAGTCTTCAGTGACTTAATAGAGACACGAGTCTTTAGTGACTTAATAGAGACATGAGTCTTTAGAGACTTAATAGAAGTGAGTCTTTAGTGACTTAATATAAGTGAGTCTTCAGTGACTTAATAGAGACATGAGTCTTCAGTGACTTAATAGAGACATGAGTCTTTAGTGACTTAATAGAGACATGAGTCTTTAGAGACTTAATAGAGAAGTGAGTCTTTAGTGACTCAATAAAGAAGTGAGTCTTTAGTCACTTAATAGAGACGAGTCTTTAGTGACTTAATAGACGTGAGTCTTTAGTGACTTAATAGAGACATGAGTCTTTAGTGACTTAATATAAGTGAGTCTTTAGTGACTTAATAGAGACATGAGTCTTTAGTGACTTAATAGAAGTGAGTCTTTAGTGACTTAATAGAGACATGAGTCTTTAGTGACTTAATAGAAGTGAGTCTTTAGTGACTTAATAGAGACATGAGTCTTTAGTGACTCAATAGAGACGTGAGTCTTTAGTGACTCAATAAAGAAGTGAGTCTTTAGTGACTTAATAGAGACGAGTCTTTAGTGACTTAATAGAGACACAAGTCTTTAGTGACTTAATATAAGGGAGTCTTTAGTGACTTAATAGAGACATGAGTCTTTAGTGACTTAATAGAAGTGAGTCTTTAGTGACTTAATAGAGACATGAGTCTTTAGTGACTTAATAGATGTGAGTCTTTAGTGACTCAATAGAGACGTGAGTCTTTAGTGACTCAATAGAGACATGAGTCTTTAGTGACTTAATAGAGACATGAGTCTTTAGAGACTTAATAGAGAAGTGAGTCTTTAGTGACTCAATAAAGAAGTGAGTCTTTAGTCACTTAATAGAGACGAGTCTTTAGTGACTTAATAGACGTGAGTCTTTAGTGACTTAATAGAGACATGAGTCTTTAGTGACTTAATATAAGTGAGTCTTTAGTGACTTAATAGAGACATGAGTCTTTAGTGACTTAATAGAAGTGAGTCTTTAGTGACTTAATAGAGACATGAGTCTTTAGTGACTTAATAGAAGTGAGTCTTTAGTGACTCAATAGAGACGTGAGTCTTTAGTGACTTAATAGAGACATGAGTCTTCAGTGACTTAATAGAGACATGAGTCTTTAGTGACTTAATATAAGTGAGTCTTTAGTGACTTAATAGAGACATGAGTCTTTAGTGACTTAATAGAAGTGAGTCTTTAGTGACTCAATAGAGACGTGAGTCTTTAGTGACTTAATAGAGACATGAGTCTTTAGTGACTTAATATAAGTGAGTCTTCAGTGACTTAATAGAGACATGAGTCTTTAGTGACTTAATAGAGACATGAGTCTTTAGTGACTTAATAGAGACATGAGTCTTCAGTGACTTAATAGAGACATGAGTCTTTAGTGACTTAATATAAGTGAGTCTTTAGTGACTTAATAGAGACATGAGTCTTTAGTGACTTAATAGAAGTGAGTCTTTAGTGACTCAATAGAGACGTGAGTCTTTAGTGACTTAATAGAGACATGAGTCTTTAGTGACTTAATATAAGTGAGTCTTCAGTGACTTAATAGAGACATGAGTCTTTAGTGACTTAATAGAGACATGAGTCTTTAGTGACTTAATATAAGTGAGTCTTCAGTGACTTAATAGAGACATGAGTCTTTAGTGACTTAATAGAGACATGAGTCTTTAGTGACTTAATAGAGACATGAGTCTTTAGTGACTTAATAGAGACATGAGTCTTTAGAGACTTAATAGAGAAGTGAGTCTTTAGTGACTCAATAAAGAAGTGAGTCTTTAGTCACTTAATAGAGACGAGTCTTTAGTGACTTAATAGACGTGAGTCTTTAGTGACTTAATAGAGACATGAGTCTTTAGTGACTTTATATAAGTGAGTCTTTAGTGACTTAATAGAGACATGAGTCTTTAGTGACTTAATAGAAGTGAGTCTTTAGTGACTTAATAGACGTGAGTCTTTAGTGACTTAATAGAAGTGAGTCTTTAGTGACTTAATAGACGTGAGTCTTTAGTGACTCAATAAAGAAGTGAGTCTTTAGTGACTTAATAGAAGTGAGTCTTTAGTCACTCAATAGAGAGAAAGTAAAGTTAATGTCAACCATGTATTTACCCAAACCTAACTGATTTGTTTTGTTTGTTGGCAAAAACCTAACTTTCTGTTGAGATGGAAGTTCATTTTAAGAGAACACTTTGCTATGATGAGCATATATTTACATGCTGTCCCCCCTTAGAAGGGTAGCTTTGGTATTTGACGAGTTGGGACTGAGAATGTGTCCATCCGTTTTTTTCCCTGTGAAAGGGTTTTTCCTATCTTTTATTTGGGGGAGTTTTTCCTGATCCGATGTGAGGTCCCGGGACAGGGATGTGTACAGATTGTAAAGCCCTCAGAGGCAAACTTGTATTTGTGATGTTGGGCTATATAAAATAAACTGAATTGAGTCAGTCCCCTCAGTCATAGCGCCTGGTGTAGATGTTGGATTAAAACGGTGATCAGTCATACAGGCCTAGGTCTCACTTTTTGTCTTGTTGACCCAAACCATGATGTTCTCTGGACCATTTCTATGTCGCTATTTTAAACCAAAACATAATGTTTATCAGGAGTTTTTGTGCTTCAACAAAACCAAAACTCTGCCTCATACATGTTCAGTATGTATATTGGTCGAACCCTGATCACCTTTGATGTGCATTCATTTCCCACGGCTGTGTGTGGAGGACGAGGAGCAGATGAAGCCCTTTAATTACCCCGCGGCACACATCAATCATGTGTCCATAGGACCTTGTGAGCCACAGAAAGGCAGACGAGACGAAAATCCGTTTGACCTGTCCAGGACTAAATTAATTATCCAATTACTCCTTTCCGAGTGACTGTGCTGCCCAGATAACTTGGGCGCTATTTACAACAGACTGCCTTGCGAAGATAACGTGGTGCCAGTTGCCGTATAATCACTTCACGTGGTAAACGATCAGCACAAAACTCCTGAGACTGCCAAAAACTCCCTAGACCTCAGAGAAGTCATCAGCATATTTTATTTTTTCTGTCAGTGACTGATGAAAGGGTAATGAACAAAAATACCCGGAAAAAACGAAGAAAGTCGAACGAAATAAGACATCCCAGAGGTGATGTAACTCAACAAAATGCACATGCTCATTTTCTCTCACGTTCATCTTGAACCCATTTCCAGCCGGTTGTTTCATTACTATTGCCTCCATCCATTTTGTCTTTATCTTGCCCAAAGCCCTGAGGAGGAGGGGCAGGAAACGTGTGGCTGCAGGAGCCGGTATCGCCCAATTACACCCTGTATCCACTCATCACCTTGGCAAGAGGAGTAGCTGTGTTTTAATCCGGAGTTTTCACTACAGCCAAGGACGCCGGGCAGCAGAGAGATTTATCTGAGTTCTGTAACAATCTTGATGGATCAAAAGCGCTCTGCCAGATATCGCCTCTCTGGACGGCACAATACGGCTCCCCTTGTTGTTTCCTGGATAGAAATATGCTCACTCCTGGACAAGAAAGGAAAGAGCTCCATACGTATTTTCGCTGTGTGGAAACAAGTGTCAAAGGCTGCTGTCTGTTATCTTTCTCAGAGCACCGAGGCTCAGTCCTCTTCTTACATATGCTAATAAAACCTGTGTCCTTGCTCCCTGTCTCCTTGTGTCTTTATTTCTTACTTTTCTTTATCTCTATTTCAAAAGAAAAGTCTGCCTCAAAAGGACATTTAAGATGTGGAAGTTTCATAAAGAATCACTAAGAAAAGAATAGACTCCACACGCTAAAGACAGAATGATGAAAGTTAAATCAGCAAACATGAATCATATTTAGGCTGGACCTCTGCCAATCACATGGGAGGAAGGACATTTGGCCTCAAAGGTCTCTGCAGTGCTCGACATGAAGCTGGGAAAAGGGGCCGTGAGATCAATATGGCATGTCAGTGGCCCGCAGCACTGACAAAGACATCAAGAGACCCGGCTCGACAGATGAGGGGTGGAGGCAGGAAACTGCAACACAGCTGACTCCATCAGAGCCAATGTCAACCAGAGGTGGAAAGAGTTCAAATACAGAAACATAATTACTGTTTTGAACCGCCAACCCCTCGAATGCTCTCCGGCACTAATGTGTATTCATGACTGCCAAGCACAAAGAGGCCAGGGTGTGGGAGAATCCACACACACTCACACACACATTATACAGTAGTTAATCTGCGCTTTGATGTGTTGACCCTTTCATAGTGCTGTGAGGCAGGAAAAAAACACAACACAAGGACCCTGATCATAACCCTGACCTCTCCTTTGAGACCAGAGGCAGAGCAAGAGGAGGATCCATGCATAAAAGAACGAAGCGCTGGCCTCATGTGTCCACACGAGATGCTTCGAGTCGAGGCTGCCACCTGGAGACACGGCTCCATCCACTGCGTGGGAGACGGACTCCATTCCATAGAAATGCTCAGCATAGTGGTTTTGTGCTGCTCTTTTGTTTGAAACACTTCTCATAAAGCATCAATCTCACTTTGGGTCTTGTCAAAGTTTGTTGTAGAGTATTGAATGTTGCCCCCTACGGTACATGGACTCTACTTGTAAAGCGCTTTAACACTACATGACATCATTCACCCATTCACACTGATGGGAGGAGCTACCATGAAGGTACCACCTGTCCATCAGGACTAACTAACATTCACACTGATGGGAGGAGCTACCATGAAGGTACCACCTGTCCATCAGGACTAACTAACATTCACACTGATGGAGGAGCTACCATGAAGGTACCACCTGTCCATCAGGACTAACTAACATTCACACTGATGGGAGGAGCTACCATGAAGGTACCACCTGTCCATCAGGACTAACTAACACTCACACACTGATGGGAGGAGCTACCATGAAGGAACCACCTGTCCATCAGGACTAACTAACACTCATACTGATGGAGGAGCTACCATGAAGGTACCACCTGTCCATCAGGACTAACTAACACTCACACACTGATGGGAGGAGCTACCATGAAGGAACCACCTGTCCATCAGGACTAACTAACACTCACACTGATGGGAGGAGCTACCATGAAGGTACCACCTGTCCATCAGGACTAACTAACACTCACACACTGATGGAGGAGCTACCATGAAGGTACCACCTGTCCATCAGGACTAACTAACACTCACACTGATGGAGGAGCTACCATGAAGGTACCACCTGTCCATCAGGACTAACTAACATTCACACTGATGGGAGGAGCTACCATGAAGGTACCACCTGTCCATCAGGACTAACTAACATTCACACTGATGGGAGGAGCTACCATGAAGGTACCACCTGTCCATCAGGACTAACTAACATTCACACACTGATGGAGGAGCTACCATGAAGGTACCACCTGTCCATCAGGACTAACTAACATTCACACTGATGGGAGGAGCTACCATGAAGGTACCACCTGTCCATCAGGACTAACTAACATTCACACTGATGGAGGAGCTACCATGAAGGTACCACCTGTCCATCAGGACTAACTAACACTCATACTGATGGAGGAGCTACCATGAAGGTACCACCTGTCCATCAGGACTAACTAACATTCACACTGATGGGAGGAGCTACCATGAAGGTACCACCTGTCCATCAGGACTAACTAACATTCACACTGATGGAGGAGCTACCATGAAGGTACCACCTGTCCATCAGGACTAACTAACATTCACACTGATGGGAGGAGCTACCATGAAGGTACCACCTGTCCATCAGGACTAACTAACATTCACACTGATGGAGGAGCTACCATGAAGGTACCACCTGTCCATCAGGACTAACTAACACTCATACTGATGGAGGAGCTACCATGAAGGTACCACCTGTCCATCAGGACTAACTAACACTCACACACTGATGGGAGGAGCTACCATGAAGGTACCACCTGTCCATCAGGACTAACTAACATTCACACTGATGGAGGAGCTACCATGAAGGTACCACCTGTCCATCAGGACTAACTAACATTCACACTGATGGGAGGAGCTACCATGAAGGTACCACCTGTCCATCAGGACTAACTAACATTCACACTGATGGAGGAGCTACCATGAAGGTACCACCTGTCCATCAGGACTAACTAACACTCATACTGATGGAGGAGCTACCATGAAGGTACCACCTGTCCATCAGGACTAACTAACACTCACACTGATGGAGGAGCTACCATGAAGGTACCACCTGTCCATCAGGACTAACTAACATTCACACACTGATGGAGGAGCTAGCATGAAGGTACCACCTGTCCATCAGGACTAACTAACATTCACACTGATGGAGGAGCTACCATGAAGGTACCACCTGTCCATCAGGACTAACTAACATTCACACACTGATGGAGGAGCTAGCATGAAGGTACCACCTGTCCATCAGGACTAACTAACACTCACACTGATGGGAGGAGCTACCATGAAGGTACCACCTGTCCATCAGGACTAACTAACATTCACACTGATGGGAGGAGCTACCATGAAGGTACCACCTGTCCATCAGGACTAACTAACATTCACACACTGATGGGAGGAGCTACCATGAAGGTACCACCTGTCCATCAGGACTAACTAACACTCACACTGATGGGAGGAGCTACCATGAAGGAACCACCTGTCCATCAGGACTAACTAACACTCATACAACATTCAGCTGGGGACCGAACCGTCGATCCTCTGATTAAAGGACCACCCTGCTCCACCACTTTGGCTCACTTTGCCAATGAATATGATGTTGAGAGGACTAATCCTCTATATAAACTAGTTAGTTAGAACAATAACAAGCTCCTATGTAATACTCCTATGAATATTTTAGTTGTGTTAAGTTGCTGGTTTGGGCTCAACTGGTACTCCGGTGTCTGTGAGCATGCAGAGTGGCAGTGCTATTCAGACAAGCTGACGCATTCGAAATATTCAGTAAGACTGACAATGCTGTGTTGTGGCAAAGCCGGTCCTCTTGTCGTCTTGGAGGCTGTGACTCACCTCGCCCCTCCCCCAGCGGCTGGCACAGTCTGAGTGAATTAATGAGTGAAAGCAGCTCCTGTAGAGGATGCCAGAGCGCGTTATGGCTGCTGCCCCATCCAGGTAAGCGGTGCTGAAGGCTGCAGTCTGATCCAGTGAGGACACTCAGGCTGGAGGATCTGGAGCGGAGGAAGGGAGGAGGGGAGTTTGAAGGGGATAAAGCTGATACCTGCATCTGCTGCAAACACCACCTGTGTGCAAAGTACAAACATTACAACAAAAGGCTCAGAGGAGCACCAAAGAATGGATCTCTATTATTTATAGGGAGAATCGATTACATAAAAATGTGTAAAAAAAACACAATATACTTGTACATTATCTATAAAGATGAATTAAGGCAAAGCTATCCCTCATCATGAAGTGAATGTTAATGATTTGGTTTGTTGAAAAGTTGTCAAACATATCAATATCGCAAATGAAAACACAAAACTAGACAAAAGTCTCAAAAATAAATATATTTGATGTATTTAATTTAGTCAGTTAATTGCTTAGATACCCTTCTTGACCCTCTCCCCCTCGTAGGGCTCCCCAGGTTGGGAACCACTGAATATGTTTTGGGGAATGTCTATTTGTCAGAATAGTCACACGGCAGCTATTCGGCTATTTTTTTATTTTGCCCGGCGAGTTTTTGCCAAGGCGTTTTAGAGGCGACTGCGCTTTTAAAAGTCGCGTCTGGTGTGAACGGGCCCTAAGTTTGCTGTATGTGTACCATCTAGGTTTGGTCACCGCCCCTTTAAGAGACTAGCAGCAGCTGCAATGGGAAAGGTAAACATGGGCCGTTTCTCAATCAGCGTTCTTCTCTGTACTCGTGTTCTCGTGGACTCGTGAAACGTCATCAGTCGCGGCCCAAGTTCTGTTCCAATTCAAAAGTCCGCTTCTCGCCAAGCTCGGTGAAAATGCCCGGATGTGACTTGATCCTCCCATTTTACCCAGGATGCATCAGAGCAGACTTGAGCGTACTTGAGAGAGCCAATATCCCAGAATGCATTTCGGACCAGCAAACGGGGAACAATGGCGGATGAGAAAACTCACAACTGAAAGTTGACATTCTATAAATACTACCGTTGTTGAGTCACAAAATGTAATTTTAGGATGTTTTCAGACGAGAAGTTATTTGTTTAAGGATCAAATCTGTGGTCGGTTGGTCCAGACTCATCTTATTTAAAAAGATACGCCGACGGGTTGAGGTCCTGCTGAGGGACCGTGATTCCCGTCATCACCGGGCCGTCAGCGCTGTGCTGCCCGCCGACAGCAGCTTGATCTCGGCTGGACTTTTAGAAATGATCCGCTGGCTCCGATGTCTCCGTATCGATTAAACATGAGATATAAATCGACTTTGAGGATCTAACGAGCAATCTGTATTATTTATTCAGTCACATTAAATCAGTTTGACTGAGGGAAAGGTTACGATTTATAACTTAAGATTTTAATTTAACTTTTACTTTGAATTACAGTCTTATTACTTTTGACCGAATTGTTTGCAATTATATGTGTATCTATATAAATATGTAAGTATATATATAACATTTATAAACATATTATATATACAATTATGTGTATCTATATAAGTATATAAAATACATATTTATAAACACAATATATATATATATATATATATATATATATATATATATATATATATATATACACAAGGATATGTGTATCTGTGTATATATATAATATATATTTATAAACACAATATATATATATATATATATATATATACAAGGATATGTGTATCTGTGTATATATACAGTATATATATAATATATATTTATAAACACAATAATATATATGTACATACAATGATATGTGTATCTGTGTATATATATATATATATATATATATATATATATATATATATATATATATATATATATATTTATTGTGTGCATACATATTATTTATGCACACAATATATATATATATATATATATATATATATATATATATATATATATATATATATATATATATATATATATATATATATATATATACACACACAATAATATGTGTATGTCTGTGAAACCAGTGCAAAAAAAGCAGGGTTGTCATATTTTGTTTGACTGTAAAAATACTTTACAGTGAAGAATCAGAGTGGTGACGTCATCAAGTCAGCTGCTGTTCCAATTGCCGAAAGACGTCCTGCGTCCTCCGTCCTTGAGAGTCTGGACTCCAAACTCCAAAAGTACTTGGTATTGAGAAACGGCCATTATGACCCATTCTTTTGCTCCATAGACACCACAGTAAATATTGGACCAATTGTACACAAACCACATAGATTCCAAACATTCTGGCAGTAAGATGGCTTTTTACTAACCGACAAATCAAGAGAAAATCTTCTTTGTTTGAGACCTTTCTGCCTCAGAGACAGGGGCAACGGGGCTGGCCCCACCCACCTTGAGCTCCCAAAAACAAGAAGAAAACAATAATAATTAGAAAAATATTAATAAATTAGACAAATTATCTATATTTGTGTTTTTGAGCTATGGAATATACCCAGTAATATTTTTAAAATAGGATATCTGCGCCAAATATCTGCTTTTCCTGCTTGTCCTCTCTGCTCGTGCACGTCCTCTCTGCTCCAGTAGTCTCTAATGCGCGTGCACGTCTCTAACTAATAAATGAATGACATCCAATTCATCCAATCAGCGCCCTGAAAAAGACTTCCGGGAGGGGTATTCTCATCGAGCCCAAGGCTGCGCGTTCACGTGTCTCTGTCTCGTCGCGCGCCACCATGATAACAACATGCAGCAGAGCAGGAGCCACTGGTCTTCACAGGAAACCAAACTACCTCTGATCATCTCTCCTCCAACACCGTTAGAGAGAAGACCTTTGGCTGAGAAACTACAGGTGAAACACCTGGTCCCAGATC
The DNA here is from genome assembly GCA_038501785.1 of Myoxocephalus aenaeus. Taxonomy (NCBI): domain Eukaryota; kingdom Metazoa; phylum Chordata; class Actinopteri; order Perciformes; family Cottidae; genus Myoxocephalus; species Myoxocephalus aenaeus. Next base: position 806,781 of record JBAMJR010000076.1, on the reverse strand, counting down.
AGCCAAAGCAATGCACATTTCTTTAAATACTGTGTAATGTTGCACAATACTAAAAAGGTAGCGCGGTACCCGTACGTTAAAAACGATATGATTTTGCATATGTTTAGTATCATACTTAAAATAGCGCGGATCAAAGGCAGAGACGGGCTCAAGGGGGCGGGGCTTAAGGGGGCGGGGCTGCAGCGCGCGCCTCAGAGTGATCTGGGGAGACATGCACGAGCCGTGCTGACCGTCTCTGCTTGTTGGAACAAAGCTCTCCAGTTGGTATGATGATGATATGATGACGTCATGACGTGATGACGTGTAGTCCAGTAAAGCAGCAGTTTGTAGTGGACTTCTGTTGCACACGGTCCCATCAGGCCACCTGATGCTGTGTCTGTTCTTTTTTAAATATATATTGTTTATAGTTTGAAGTTAAAAAGTTTGAAGCTGTAGTTTGAAGTCAAGTGTTTTGTATTTATTTATTTATATTTAAAGTATACTTTAAATAGTTAAGGTATTGTTCAATTTGAAGAAAAAAATAACAAAGTACGGCTCAGGCACCGTTTTAGCACCGGTATCGTTATAAAAGTATCGGTTTAGCACCGGTATCGAAAAGAAAAGAAAAACGATGCCCATCCCTACTTATAATATACTGAATTGTTGGAATACATGTTAAATATTTAACTGCAAAGTAGTAATGCGTGATACCTTTTTTTGCATTGAATCATACTGGGATTAGATGGCCCCACCAAAATAAATTGCCACCAGCCGCCACTGCTCAGAGACATACTCTCGCAAATTAGGATGCCTGTGGCTCAGTGGTAGAGCGTTCGATTCCCTGGTCCGTGCCGAAGACACTTAACATTCGGCTGTTCCTGCGGTGTGTGAATAATGACATGGTGTAAAAAAAGTGCTGTAAAAGTCTATTTACCATCTAGCAACTAATGTTGGCAAACACCCTAGCTAACACATTGTCCTAATACTAATTACAGTATGGGTGTAAGATAAGAAAATACAAATAGAGTATGCAAATATAACTTAATCTGCTTTAATCCATCCACATGATGATCGTTTGTGGTAAACGGACAACATCAGCTGCCATAGCATGACTGGCCACACGGTTACAGGAAAGAGGAAGATGAAGATGAAGAGGAGTCATTGGACAATCATCATTTGCTTCTTCACACACTTTGCCTTTCATTTTTTGTATGTCTTGGAAAATCTCTGTGTCAGACAGCAATTGTAAAACACTATGTAGCTCTTCATAGAACATTGGTTCTGTCACTGTTCCGTGTTTCCCATCATACCATACCATGCCGTGGTGGGATGACCCTGAGGGCTGCAACTATGATCAATGCATGCTCATTTAAATCAGCTGGCACTTTCCTGCTTCCTAAACTCCCATGAATGCACACACCCCTGCGTCTTTCAACCATAATCCAATCCATGGCTCTTGATCATTAACCTGTCTATGGTCAGCAACATTTTAAGTCTGTCTGTCAGTTCATTCCCCAAACTGCTCACCCTGTTTAGGGTCGCGGGGCTGAGGCAGCCGCTCCCATCTGACATTGGGCGCTGTAGTGTCACGGGTTGTCCCCAGGGCGGGCTAGAGTGGGGCCGTGCAAAAGAGAGTGGAAAACAGGCACAATCAGACGTTATAAATAAAAGTGAAGGTTTATTTTCCGTCCCACCAGGAAGGTAATTTCCATAAATAAATAAAAAGTCCATTAACAAACATAAAGCGTCCCGGAGGAGAAAGTGATTATTTAACCAAAACAAAACACTGCATCGTTTAGGTTACAAGGTCCTCCTCTTCGTAGTCCTTCTCTTCCAAGTAGGTGTTGGTTCACCTTCTGCTTGTCCAGCTCCTTCCTCCCACGCGCTCTCCGCTTTGCCCTTTAGCAAGCTCCCCAGCCTCAATTAGGGGTTAAGCACCTGCAGCTGGGTGAGTGATGAGGCAGTCTGGGAGATGTAGTGTCGACCCTGGTGGCCATTTTGTAGTGTGGGCGCTGATCATGAGTTGGAATAGCGCCCCTCCACTACCTGTCCCCTTGTGATGCCACAGCACATATAGAGACAACCATTCACACTCACACTCACGGGCCATTCAAGAGTATTCAATTACCCTAGGCTGCATGTCTTTAGACTGTGAGAGGAAGCCGGAGAACCCAGAGGGAACCCAGAGGGAACCCACGCTGCCACGGGGAGAACGTGCAAACTGCACACAGAAGGACTGCAAACCCTATTGCTGTGAGGCGACAGTGCCACGACACCACCTGCAGCACTAGCAGGTCATATGTGCACTGACATAGGATGTGCTGTGTTATCATTCTTTCTGTCCATACTGACCATTTACAGTTATTTTCCTAATGTACTTTTAATGTAAGTGATGGGGGGGAAATCCACAGACCTTGTTCTGTGTTCAAATACATTCCAACATGTATCTGGCTAATAAAAGGCTTCAGCAGTCAGTTAACTGGATATATTATATATAGTTAGTGTCTTTACGCTGAATAAGTGTGGATGATATTAACACAAAGCATTTGGGAATTTTGTACTTAAAATACTGTAACTTTGAAAGATTAAGTTAGAAACGGTGTCCTGTCTTCCCTCTGTTTTATGTCAGACTAAAGAAAAAATAGATACAGTATGCAAATAAAACTATCTGCTTTAATCCATCCACATGGTGTTGACTTTCCCTCTCTCCCTGTGCGAATGCTGTTATTCTGCTGTTGTATATGTGTCCTTGTCTCTCTCCATCTTTGTGGATGTGTCCTTGTCTCTCTCCATCTTTGTATATGTGTCCTTGTCTCTCTCCATCTTTGTGGATGTGTCCTTGTCTCTCTCCATCTTTGTATATGTGTCCTTGTCTCTCTCCATCTTTGTATATGTGTCCTTGTCTCTCTCCATCTTTGTGGATGTGTCCTTGTCTCTCTCCATCTTTGTGGATGTGTCTTTGTCTCTCTCCATCTTTGTATATGTGTCCTTGTCTCTCTCCATCTTTGTATGTGTCCTTGTCTCTCTCCATCTTTGTATATGTGTCCTTGTCTCTCTCCATCTTTGTATATGTGTCCTTGTCTCTCTCTCCATCTTTGTATATGTGTCCTTGTCTCTCTCCATCTTTGTATATGTCATTGTCTCTCTCCATCTTTGTATATGTGTCCTTGTCTCTCTCCATCTTTGTATATGTGTCCTTGTCTCTCTCCATCTTTGTATATGTGTCCTTGTCTCTCTCCATCTTTGTAAATGTGTCCTTGTCTCTCTCCATCTTTGTATATGTGTCCTTGTCTCTGTCCATCTTTGTGGATATGTCCTTGTCTCTCTCCATCTTTGTAAATGTATCCTTGTCTCTCTCCATCTTTGTATATATGTCCTTGTCTCTCTCCATCTTTGTGGATGTGTCCTTGTCTCTCTCCATCTTTGTAAATGTGTCCTTGTCTCTCTCCATCTTTGTAAATGTGTCCTTGTCTCTCTCCATCTTTGTGGATGTGTCCTTGTCTCTCTCCATCTTTGTGGATGTGTCCTTGTCTCTCTCCATCTTTGTAAATGTGTCCTTGTCTCTCTCCATCTTTGTAAATGTGTCCTTGTCTCTCTCCATCTTTGTGGATGTGTCCTTGTCTCTCTCCATCTTTGTGGATGTGTCCTTGTCTCTCTCCATCTTTGTGAACGTGTCCTTGTCTCTCTCCATCTTTGTAAATGTGTCCTTGTCTCTCTCCATCTTTGTGGATGTGTCATTGTCTCTCCATCTTTGTGGCTGTGTCCTTGTCTCTCTCCATCTTTGTAAATGTGTCCTTGTCTCTCTCCATCTTTGTGGATGTGTCATTGTCTCTCCATCTTTGTGGATGTGTCCTTGTCTCTCTCCATCTTTGTGGATGTGTCATTGTCTCTCTCCCTGTGTAAATGTGTGGACAAATGTCACACCTGGAAGTTGCTTGTCATTGGCTTTAGGAAGTATGCCACTAGGATGAAGGCGTTACAACGTACACAAACGTATACAAAGAAATGAGGCTAAACATGTGGGTGCGTTACAACGTACACACCCACATGTTTAGCCTCATTTCTTTGTGCTGTTGAAAGAAAAGTGGACAAACCGAATGTGTGCAATGAATATGTGGTGTGAAAGAGACTTGACGCATGTGAGCTGTAAAAAGAGAAGGGGCGGCGGAAAGAGAAAGTCAAAAGAAAGGAAATGTGTTTTGTGGAATGAACAGGGTGTTGTTGTAAAGGAAGGTAGCAGCCTGAGTGTGTTCTTCTGTGTGAGAGGGTTGAACAGATATAATCAGCGTCTGTGGATGCAGAGGTAATAACTCCACAGGGGAAAAGCTGGAGAAGTGAATCTATCTCTGTCATGAAGACTTGGAGCAATCAGGAAAATCCTCAGCAGCCAGAGAGGCACATGGGCCGGGACTGCGTCTGGTCCACTGGGCAGTATACCACATAAGTCTATGTGGGCATTGTGATTTGTTGCCATGTACATGTTTCCTGTGTAGGTTGCAAATTGCATCAACGTGGGCTTCAGGTTTTGCCCATGTGAGCAATAGTCCTCAGGAGTCTACATGTTCTTTAATTAGCCAAATTTTTTAGGACATTTGAGTGCCATATCAGGACTCTGTATTTTGTGCTTATCTTTTGTTCATGGACATGGGGCCTACCGTATGAAGTCTACTATATAGATTTGTTTTGATTTTGACGAGTTATATTTAAGAACGGACGGCAGTAAAACCTGAAGGAAAATGTGTTTGTTTTGTGTATTTGTAGATCTTGTGCCTTTTGTAGTGGGGTTATTAGCAGGATATCCGGGCTCACCCTCTAACCGTTCCACTTAAATTGACAGGTTAGAAGTTACAATACTACATTCTTCTCCTGTCTGGCGCCCAACTCCTACCTTTAACGGTTTGAAGGGAAACCTACGCTACAGCCTATAAGGGCCTCTTTAGGTGTTTATTTTGTTCTCACACCTTTCAGTTTGGTTCATTTGGTGCAGACCAGGTTAAAAAAAGAGCCATTGTTGTTTTAGTTCTCGTCCTTTGTGTCCATGACTTTTCACAAGACGATCAAGATGAGTGAACATGAAGTCGGATAGACCGACGCGGATGATTGGTGATCCTCATCCTCCATCATGAACCCATGTGGAGAAACTGAGCTAGGGACTGGCAGCAAGTCATGCAGACAACACACCGGTTTTCATTTATTTTCATTCTCATCGATCAAGGGACATTCATACACTCTGTGCTGGCACATTCATGAAGGTTACCACCATCACAAAACCCTGGGTTAGGTCACACATCCCACAGGGTAGAAGCAGCCCAACACAACTTCCAAGCGGTCTGGTTATTTCATTTGCAGTTTTTCCTCCATCAGAAGCAAATGGAACCACTCTGATGTGATTCACATGAACTCTGGAAACACAGCAGAGTTCATGTGAATCACATCAAACAGGTGAGTTTAATCTGTGATCGTCTGGTATGAAACTCCAGCGATCAGTCCGCTCAGCTGCAGCGTCCAATCACATAACAGATGAACAGTGAGGGGGCGTGTCCAGCGTTAAAACACTTCCTGGAAGCCTGCTCTCGGGGTTCCTCGATCATGACTCCTCCTCAGAGATCCCTCCTTGCTCCTCAGAGGAGAATAAGAGCTTTGGGACGGCCGTCAAGATGGTGGCAGAACCACTTCCGGTTCAATCGAGGAGCGAGGAAACGACAATTTAGAGACTTGAGATGCACCCATGGTGTGGCTTATATATGGTGGCCCAAACTAATTGGGAACCAGGAAGTAGGAGGGGCTAAGGCCTACAGTAGCCCAGGAGGAACATTTCATGAGACGGCCACATGTACTATTAATGTGTTATTGTGTATTTTACAAGCCGCCAAGTCCCGTTCAGTGTCGTGTCAAATAAGTGTTGTGCTTGTTGCTTCTGTAAGAGTGTTGTCCACACTGCTTTGCTTTGCTGTGTTTAAATCTGCCTGGGAGGGAAGTCAGCTAACTGTACTTCATCAGTTCAGATCCAGAGCCAGACAGGCCTCTGTGATACAGTCACTGTTACTGTGTTTTACTAGCTAGTTTTGAGTGATTTATTAGGGTCAGAGCGACTGACGTAGTCGGTCCGAGCGACTGACGTAGTCAGTCCGAGTAGGACCCTATTGAAATTGCCGGGATTATTATTATTATGCCATCTTTTTATTTTTCCCATTTGGACTGCTTTTGGGGGACATCATATTCGAAAACTCACCAAATTTGGAACACTTGTCAGGCCTGGTGAAAAACGCAATGTATTAAAGCCGGAAAAAAAGAAATAAAAAAAAAATGACTCTCTAGCGCGCCCTACAAGTTGGACCGGCGACGCCCCTCGCCCAGAATGTTTTTTCGACTCGAAAAAATTCACACATTCCACCTGCTCTACGAAAAAGCCTCTCAGACCCATAAAGTCCGCCTAGGAAAATATTCCGCCATTTTTAATTGATGAAAAACACATTATTGTAGTTTATTCCTAAACTTCTTTATCTCATTGCGTTGAGGAGATATCGACCAATTAACCTCTTAGGGGCGTGTCTTGTTTTTAAACACTCATAACGTAACATAAAACTATTTGGACAAACGACTCCAAACTTGGGGTATATGTGCACATCGCATCCCCTAACTTGCAATAAATCAGTTGTACGATTTAAACACTAGGGGGCGCTACAGTAATTCGGCCAATTTGGCATTTTCGGCCCGTTTATGCAAATTTTAGCCTATATTTGCATTTCTGCCAAAGACTACTCCTCCTACAATTTTTATGTAATCCACTTTAATTCGGTTC
>JBAMJR010000076.1:777500-795000 GCA_038501785.1 Myoxocephalus aenaeus | reverse complement strand
TGCAGGTCCAAGAGAGAGAGACCTGCAGGACCAAGAGAGAGAGACCTGCAGGACCAAGAGAGAGAGACCTGCAGGACCAAGAGAGAGACCTGCAGGTCCAAGAGAGAGACCTGCAGGTCCAAGAGAGAGACCTGCAGGACCAAGAGAGAGACCTGCAGGACCAAGAGAGAGAGACCTGCAGGACCAAGAGAGAGAGACCTGCAGGACCAAGAGAGAGAGACCTGCAGGACCAAGAGAGAGACCTGCAGGTCCAAGAGAGAGACCTGCAGGACCAAGAGAGAGAGACCTGCAGGACCAAGAGAGAGAGACCTGCAGGTCCAAGAGAGAGACCTGCAGGTCCAAGAGAGAGAGAGACCTGCAGGACCAAGAGAGAGACCTGCAGGTCCAAGAGAGAGAGACCTGCAGGACCAAGAGAGAGACCTGCAGGACCAAGAGAGAGAGACCTGCAGGACCAAGAGAGAGAGACCTGCAGGACCAAGAGAGAGAGACCTGCAGGACCAAGAGAGAGACCTGCAGGTCCAAGAGAGAGACCTGCAGGACCAAGAGAGAGAGACCTGCAGGACCAAGAGAGAGAGACCTGCAGGACCAAGAGAGAGAGACCTGCAGGACCAAGAGAGAGACCTGCAGGTCCAAGAGAGAGAGACCTGCAGGTCCAAGAGAGACCTGCAGGACCAAGAGAGAGACCTGCAGGTCCAAGAGAGAGAGAGACCTGCAGGACCAAGAGAGAGAGAGACCTGCAGGACCAAGAGAGAGAGACCTGCAGGACCAAGAGAGAGAGAGACCTGTAGGACCAAGAGAGAGAGAGAGACCTGCAGGTCCAAGAGAGAGACCTGCAGGACCAAGAGAGAGACCTGCAGGACCAAGAGAGAGAGACCTGCAGGACCAAGAGAGAGAGAGACCTGTAGGACCAAGAGAGAGAGAGAGACCTGCAGGACCAAGAGAGAGACCTGCAGGACCAAGAGAGAGAGACCTGCAGGACCAAGAGAGAGAGACCTGCAGGACCAAGAGAGAGAGACCTGTAGGACCAAGAGAGAGAGACCTGTAGGACCAAGAGAGAGAGAGACCTGCAGGTCCAAGAGAGAGAGAGACCTGCAGGTCCAAGAGAGAGAGAGACCTGCAGGACCAAGAGAGAGAGACCTGCAGGACCAAGAGAGAGAGACCTGCAGGACCAAGAGAGAGAGACCTGCAGGACCAAGAGAGAGAGACCTGCAGGACCAAGAGAGAGAGACCTGCAGGACCAAGAGAGAGAGACCTGCAGGACCAAGAGAGAGAGACCTGCAGGACCAAGAGAGAGACCTGCAGGACCAAGAGAGAGACCTGCAGGTCCAAGAGAGAGAGAGACCTGCAGGACCAAGAGAGAGAGAGACCTGCAGGACCAAGAGAGAGAGACCTGCAGGTCCAAGAGAGAGAGAGACCTGCAGGACCAAGAGAGAGAGAGACCTGCAGGACCAAGAGAGAGAGACCTGCAGGACCAAGAGAGAGAGACCTGCAGGACCAAGAGAGAGAGACCTGCAGGACCAAGAGAGAGAGACCTGCAGGACCAAGAGAGAGAGACCTGCAGGACCAAGAGAGAGACCTGCAGGTCCAAGAGAGAGAGAGACCTGCAGGACCAAGAGAGAGAGACCTGCAGGACCAAGAGAGAGAGACCTGCAGGACCAAGAGAGAGAGACCTGCAGGACCAAGAGAGAGAGACCTGCAGGACCAAGAGAGAGAGACCTGCAGGACCAAGAGAGAGAGACCTGCAGGACCAAGAGAGAGACCTGCAGGACCAAGAGAGAGAGACCTGCAGGACCAAGAGAGAGACCTGCAGGACCAAGAGAGACCTGCAGGACCAAGAGAGAGACCTGCAGGACCAAGAGAGAGACCTGCAGGACCAAGAGAGACCTGCAGGACCAAGAGAGAGACCTGCAGGACCAAGAGAGAGACCTGCAGGACCAAGAGAGAGACCTGCAGGTCTCTCTCTCGGACCGGATCGAGGCATCAGAACTATACACACATCAGATGAATCACCTGTTGCACATTCTGCCATAAACAGACCTCTCCCTGTTTTCAAACTGCCATCAGTGTGAGGACGCCGCTACCCAGCGCCTGCACTGAAGAGACACACTGCCCTCTAGTGCTCATGTCCCTCAGTTAAGGTGTGGAGAGGGACCCGTACGGGTCTGTACGGGTCTGTACGGGTCTGTACGGGGTCTGTACGGGTCTGTACTGGGTCTGTACTGGGTCTGTACGGGTCTGTACGGGTCTGTACGGGTCTGTACGGGTCTGTACTGGGTCTGTACGGGTCTGTACGGGTCTGTACGGGTCTGTACGGGGTCTGTACTGGGTCTGTACTGGGTCTGTACGGGTCTGTACGGGTCTGTACGGGTCTGTACGGGTCTGTACTGGGTCTGTACGGGTCTGTACGGGTCTGTACGGGTCTGTACGGGGTCTGTACGGGGTCTGTACGGGGTCTGTACGGGGTCTGTACTGGGTCTGTACGGGTCTGTACGGGGTCTGTACGGGTCTGTACGGGTCTGTACGGGTCTGTACGGGGTCTGTACGGGGTCTGTACGGGGTCTGTACGGGGTCTGTACTGGGTCTGTACGGGTCTGTACGGGGTCTGTACGGGTCTGTACGGGGTCTGTACGGGGTCTGTACTGGGTCTGTACTGGGTCTGTACGGGTCTGTACGGGTCTGTACGGGGTCTGTACGGGGTCTGTACGGGGTCTGTACGGGGTCTGTACTGGGTCTGTACGGGTCTGTACGGGGTCTGTACGGGTCTGTACGGGGTCTGTACGGGGTCTGTACGGGGTCTGTACGGGGTCTGTACGGGTCTGTACGGGGTCTGTACGGGGTCTGTACGGGGTCTGTACGGGTCTGTACGGGGTCTGTACGGGGTCTGTACTGGGTCTGTACGGGTCTGTAGGGGTCTGTAGGGGTCTGTACGGGTCTGTAGGGGTCTGTAGGGGTCTGTAGGGGTCTGTACGGGTCTGTAGGGGTCTGTAGGGGTCTGTAGGGGTCTGTACGGGTCTGTACGGGTCTGTACGGGGTCTGTACGGGGTCTGTACGGGGTCTGTACGGGTCTGTACGGGTCTGTACGGGGTCTGTACGGGGTCTGTACGGGTCTGTACGGGTCTGTACGGGGTCTGTACGGGGTCTGTACGGGGTCTGTACGGGTCTGTACGGGGTCTGTACGGGGTCTGTACGGGGTCTGTACGGGTCTGTACGGGGTCTGTATGGGGTCTGTACTGGGTCTGTACGGGGTCTGTACGGGTCTGTACGGGTCTGTACGGGGTCTGTACGGGTCTGTACGGGGTCTGTACTGGTCTGTACGGGTCTGTACGGGTCTGTACCGGGTCTGTACCGGGTCTGTACGGGTCTGTACGGGTCTGTACGGGTCTGTACGGGGTCTGTACGGGTCTGTACGGGGTCTGTACGGGTCTGTACGGGTCTGTACGGGGTCTGTACGGGTCTGTACGGGTCTGTACGGGTCTGCATGTCTGTTTATTCATTCCTTCATTTAAGTTGAGCTCAGATCATCACAAGGCATCACTACAGTCCTTTGAATTTAGGAACAGGAAACAACTACACATTTATTTATGCAGATCAATCAACCGATTGAACTCAAAGGTTGAAAGATTCAAACAATTGTATATCAGGGGAAATGTATCAATATTTAATAGTGTATTTATATAAAAGAATACCTACTTGGGTTGAAATTAACTGCGGTGTAAAGTATGCAGTACCTAAGGTCTCTACGGGGAACAATGGCTCACTGCAATGGTGGTGAGGAAAAGGACGAGATAAAGAAGCCACCAGGAGACTGGCAGGTGGTTCAACACCCAGGAGACGACAGAATACAGACCAAGAGCAGACTCACGCACGACACGCTCCAATATGAATATGATGACGTCAATAAACAAAGAGTCATACCAGGTACTAGAGGTAGGCAGCAGGTTGGAGCTGAACGGCGCTGCAGTGACGGTGAACTTCTGTAAACCACTGCCACCCATCAGGAAGGCAAAGCCGCCATGAGGAACCCTGGAACTGTCACGCAGAGACGTTCTTCACTCATTCAGAGACAGAACACGGTTTCTATTTCAAGAGCTTCAGAAGAAAACACTCAGACCAACCTTCCAGTGACAAACTGAAGCAGAAGAACCCGTTCCTCCTGGGAGAGACCGTTCACCACCTTCCAGAACCACTGCAGAACCAACGGAGAACGGTTAACAGAACCAACGGAGAACAGTTAACAGAACCAACAGTTAACAGAACCAACAGAGAACGGTTAACAGAACCAACGGTTAACAGAACCAACAGAGAACAGTTAACAGAACCAACAGAGAACAGTTAACAGAACCAACGGTTAACAGAACCAACAGAGAACAGTTAACAGAACCAACAGAGAACAGTTAACAGAACCAACGGTTAACAGAACCAACAGAGAACATTTAACAGAACCAACAGAGAACAGTTAACAGAACCAACAGAGAACAGTTAACAGAACCAACAGAGAACGGTTAACAGAACCAACGGTTAACAGAACCAACAGAGAACAGTTAACAGAACCAACAGAGAACAGTTAACAGAACCAACGGTTAACAGAACCAACAGAGAACATTTAACAGAACCAACAGAGAACAGTTAACAGAACCAACAGAGAACAGTTAACAGAACCAACAGAGAACGGTTAACAGAACCAACAGAGAACAGTTAACAGAACCAACAGAGAACAGTTAACAGAACCAGGTGAGACGCAGGGTTCACACACATCTTGACCAATGGGTTTCAGGACTTTTCCAGGACTTTAAACCAAATGTCCATGACAAACATTTAGTGAAATCTGGGTGTAAACAGTAAAAAGTGAGTAAATGTAGTATTTAAACTAACAATGAGAACACAAAGCATACAGTAAACCTTAAATGACTCAAATGAATGAGACAATAGTTTGATTAAAAGAATAAACATTTATATAGATGCCTGTATGTATGCCTGCTTATATTCTGAGTCTTTCTTTTAAAAGCATATTCATTATTTCAAACTCAGCGTAAATGAACGTCATGAACACATGAATATAACTCATTTACATGACTTTTACTAAACTTTTGGGGTTTTATTTATTTCAAGGACTTTTCCAGACCTGGAAATAAGCATTTTAAACTCCATGACGGTATGAACCCTGGTAGACGGTTCGGTTTGTCCACAAAGAAGTTGTTGCAAAATGAGATGAATATAGATCTGCCTGCTCTGTGGGAGAGAAGAACAGTCAAAAACCACCTTTTTCATATTTAGTTGTTTAAACTATGCTCAACATGAGCGCTTTAGGAGGAACCTGCTATGAAGGTTATGGTGCATTTTAGATTTCACGGTTATCATTCAAATGTGTCGGGTTCATACATGTATTTTGATGTCTATGATTTGTTCTTGTGTTTGCATGCTGCAAAAGCCCAGTCTGCTCTGATTGGTCGATCGATCACCATCTCTCCATAGCTTCAATCTCATTTATTTTGTAGAGCCCAGCATCACACATCGGCCTCAGAGGCTTCCGGCCTGTACACATACGACATCCTGTCCCTGGAGCGCAGTGAGGAAGAGATACACAGCTAACACGTTAGCATGAATACACCTTTTCACTCTTCAGTAAGTTAATGCCATATTCATGCTATGAAATGTAGATTACGTCTGAAACTAGGGGTGGCGACCTCAGACAGTAAACTGTGTGGCTGTCCTGGTAAGGGGCGGCTGTAGCTCAGGGGGATGAGTGGACCGGTTCGATCCCCAGACCCCCCATAGCTCACATGTCGAAGTGTCCCTGAGCAAGACAGGATCTACGGTGTATAGAGCAAAAATGTAAGTCGCTTTGGATAAAAGCGTCAGCTAAATGAAATGTAATGTAATCAGGGTTTAAAACCGCCCACCCTTATGTCAGACGCTGTCAAAATGATGGAGGGAATATTCTAAAATGAATATTGTCATCTGGTCACTCCAATAATGACGATGTACAGATAGTGTGTTATGTACCTGGATTTAAAAATGACAAAAACCCTCTTTAAAAAGAACGCTCTTTATTCATAGATACTGAAATATACATTAGGGACACTTAATGCAAAACGTTGCAATTCAATTACATTTATTTTGTAGAGCCCAAAATCACACATTTGCCTCAGAGGGCTTTCTGCACACGCTCCATCATGAAGGCTTCCTCCGGTTGTGTAGAATGCTGATGGAGCTCTGAGGTCAGAGGTCATCCTGGCTCGTCTTCTGGCTTCAGGAGCAGCTCATCAGGACTCAGATCACCTGTAAACATATTACAGTATACTGGTATGGAATAACATCAAGGTAAGCAGGGAAGTTATAGTTTACTACAACATCGTCATCGTACAGGTTTATGGCAATAAATCAGTTGTATGAAGTCCACAGGGCGTTTGACTGGAGTGTAAAGCAAAAGCTTGTAAACTCTATGACAGTCTTTCAACATGTATGTTACATGTATGTTACACTGGAACTGATATTACTAATAGACTAATATTATATGTATCTTTACACACTGTGCAGCTGGTCGCTACAGACCGTGTTATTACACTTTTACATATGATTTAGTCAACATGAAGTATTCACGTTGCAGAGTTCATAATGGAGAAGCGCCGCAGAGACTTTACACATTTTACTGTTATTTTATGCTCCTGTGAGGTCACCAGGTGGTCTGTGAGGTCACCAGGTGGTCTGTGAGGTCACCAGGTGGTCTGGGTGAGATGTATGTGTTGTTTTATGTTAATAGTGATAACGTCTCCAGTCGATCTTTTCTCCTCTCAGGATGTACGAGTTTGAATCCTGCGTGTTTCTCTTTTTGGGCTGAATTTTTATTCTACGTGACCGTATGTAGAAACTTTATTATTATTATTATTATTATTAGAGCTACACTCACAGGAAGTAAAGTTTGCTGCTGTTCAAAATGCAACTGCGTTTTGGACACGTGTCTTCAGAGACAAATCACATATGTTTTGACATCGCACAGACAAAGTGAACAAGGAGGCATTCTCTTCTCGAACCACAGACACAATGGCTGAAAGCGGCCAGTTAACCGGATCGCTTGATAAAGGGAAACACCGCTGTTCTCCACTAAACAGAGCTAGCTTAGCTGCTTTACAGCGCAAAGTTTCACAAACGGCAACAAGGAAAAAAACGGTGACCCACATCCGAGCTACCGCTGTCGTTGTTTAACTGGCTTCATATGAGACTTAATGTCCACACAGCGTGTCTCTGTATTACCTCAATACTATATCACCCCAGTCTGTGGAGCTACAATGCAAGCTAGCTGCACTAGCAGCCAAACAGTCTGCTAAATACACAGGAACTAAAATAACATGAAAATGGCAAAACTTACGGCTCCCAGCTTGAAGACAGCCAGCCGGTCCGGATCCGTCCAGATCTTCAGTTTGAGGTGAATCCTGCGTAACGTAACTGAGCCGGTCGAGCGGAGGCTGGTTCCACTGTTCCACAGGGAACCCGTGTGACATACGGCGACGAATGTCGACAATTCATGACCCTTTTTCTGGTCCGCTCATTTTTTTTCACGTTTTCAGAAAGATGGAGAGAGAGGGAGATCTTTTCTGACACTGGGGACATATGTATGTTTAAAGGCATGAGAAAGTGCCTTTTGCATAATCGGCGACCTTTAAATATGCAAAGCGTGATCTATAAAAGCTGTGTGTAAACGCTGTCATGCTAGTGTCACATACAGTGGTGAAGATTGAAGGAGCGAGCAGCGACCTGATGTTTTACCTGCCGTCAGACTCTGGGAACATAATCTGTGCTGAAGAAAGACGAACATATTGCATCCCTTTTGGCATAAGCAATTCTGATCGTGTTCTTTCTGGTCTGACATCTAAAAAGTTCACAATACCCCCGCATCGCTTGTGAAATGTTACTTTCCTTGGCATTTTTTCAAAAGTAATCCATAAATGCAATAAGGCAACAGTCTGCGCCTGAGGTTTGGAGACCATAACTGGTTATGTGAGACATTAATGTGCAGTTCTGGAGGAGTCAGTCGCACCTGGATGACTGGCTCCTGAGGGTCGTAGCCGCTGGTGTACTCGGTGTTCCTGCACCAATCCTGCACATCGATCTCTGGCATCCCTGACAACAAGAGCTCCTGCAAAAAAACAGACACAGCATGAACAAAAACTACAAATAAAAACATGTTAAAATTAGTCAGAGCATAAATCCCACAGTTTTGTAGCTAATCAACCAATTCTGTCCACTTCTAATATGATGAATATGTGGCCGATATCTAAGACAGCCCTGTAGCTGCATTGATTCTCAGGGATTCTGCTCTCATCATACCAATATCCAAAGCTCCACTTTGTAATGCGTCTGCCAACAAGGAGTATTGATAGCAGCTCTCTGGTTTCCTTAAGAGCCCGCAGCTCTTTTTTCCTGTCTCCTCAAATGAGAATTTCTAAACTAAAACTGTGCTTTCTCATCATCCACAGTTCTGATTTTAATTCAGAACAATTGCTAAAGTACCGTAACCCTTGTGAGAAGAGACAGGTTTTTTTTTAAAGATCGTTAAGTTTTAATAATTCCGGAAACTCCTTAAAATGCCTAAGCGATTATAAGGTTTCACTAAAACATTCAGAAGCTTTCAGTCACAGACATCCCTGTAACCTACGAGTCTGTGGGAGTCTAATAAATCAATCTAGATCATTCTGACCAGTAGAAGTGTCTCCAAAAGGTTTTTTTTGCTTTTTTGGGGTGTTCTGAGATCCTGCGATCTCATTGGTCCTCAGACTCTTCTGAAAGCGCGTCAGACGGGACATGAGGAAGGAGACATTTACATATACTGTTTGTCAAGGAAAGGCTCAAAGTAGGTCATTTTTCAATTTCTGAACCGAAAAACACGGTTTTTGGACTGAATATGCTTCCTAACATGTCAATGCTTGTGTTTATTGTGATTATTATTGCAGATCTAGATGCTTTAGGTCTTAATCTTTCTAAAGATGTGCAGTATTACTCTGTGGGTTGATGGGAAGGCAAGGAGTTGAGTTCAAGGACAAAAGGGTCTGGTCTTCACATCGTGGTCATATGAGCTGCAGAACTCTAGAGTCGGACTGTTAAAGCTGCACAATTGGAAATTCAAAAAGCATGGTTCTCTTATCCTGCAGCCTCAAGTAGAGATATACTATTTGGGATCCAAGGTTGTGTGTGTGTGTGTGTGTGTGTGTGTGTGTCTCTCATTTGTGCTTGTCGATTTTTGACAGGGATTTGCTGCCATAAGTTAGCAGGATACATTCATTGTTTGTTTGACTTTGCTCATGGAATTCTTTGTCAATAAGATAGATGTATAATATTATGTCCTTTAAACTGCAGGTACACAAACAGAGAGAGTGAGAGTGAAAAAACAAAGCAGGCTGTTCACTTGTTTGCTGCCTTGCAATGACAGCATGGCCGAGGCATGTCCAACAAAACCGAGGTGAGATAACCATCGTGCCACACTATTGATCCTCGCACAAGTGAGGACATGAAATCTGCCGACACCAGCAGAAAACCCCTTAATACAGTTGGAGAAGAGGGATGGACTTCAAGGTGACCCAACCAGACGTGGCTAATCAACCCTGCGTCTGGGCTAAGCGGGCAGGAGAACAAGGAGAACAAGGAGAACGGCAACGGAGGAGACAAGGGATGAGAGGGGGAGGAGGAGGAAAGGCAGGAGGAGACGGGGTGACTAACCAATTCATATTCGTCAAAGAGCTGGATGAGCGAGGGCAGGATGAAGGTGTGGAATCCTTGCAGGAAGGCGTTGATCTGAGGCTGGATGGCTCGCGTCATCCTCAGCTCCGTCACCAGCTGGACGTACTCGGCCTGAGAGGACACACACACACACACACACACACACACACACACACACACACACACACACACACACACACACACACACACACACGATTATTCCATCGGCTCCTGTTGGACTGCAACCTGCTTTACAGGACAGTGCCATCTGCAGGAACGCTGCAGTACTGCACTCTCTAATTGGGACTCTTCCAGCTAGATCAATAGGAGCCCGAGAAGCATGAACACACAAACATCCTGAAGTCTCCACACCTGTATTCATTAATCACACATCCACTAGTGATATTCTATGCATCTCACATCCTCTTGTAAACGGTTTACAATCTTGGCTGCCACACATTTAAAATCAAAACAACAGATCTATAACATTTGACAAAGTAAAGTATTAAGTAAGCTGGTTTCAAACACAGAATATTTCAGTGTCTGGGTACAATTGACCGGCTGCTAAATACTCTACTGCTTTAAAAAAAAGGGATAGTTTGACATTGTGGGCTTCTAGATCAGATTGCCATTCCTGTCAGGTAAATATGAAGTTGGAGTCAGAAGCAAACTACTTAGCATAAAGGAAATAGGGGTGAAAGGAAAAAGGCTAGCTCTAGCTACAGATACTGGAATCCACCTCTAACGCTCACTAATTAGTACGTTAGCGGTCATTCCTTTAATCCGTATGGAAAACTAAAGTGTGAAAATGTCAATTTGGGGTTTTATGCGAGGTTCCCAGGCAACCACATCTTATTGTGTACAATCTGTGATCTTAGAGAAAAATAGAAAATATATTCATAGCCAATTCTATCAATTGCATTCAGGCATTTCCTTATGATTAACATTAACACACTTTGTATAAAATCCTCAGTATGCAGACAAGATACGACTGGAAGATCAGGTTACTGAGAGAAAAGATTTAGGTTTACTAGGGTGACCAGACGTCCTCTTTTTCCCGGACATGTCCTCTTTTCGAGACCTAAAAAAAGCGTCCGGCAGGGATTCCAAAAACGTCCGGGATTTTGCTACGTCAGGGAAAATAGTTATTACCCCCTTACAAGTTTTGGAAATGGTACGTCCGGGAAAATAGTTATTACCCCCTTACAAGTTTTGGAAATGGTACGTCCAGGAAAATAGTTATTACCCCCTTACAAGTTTTGGAAATGGTATCTCCCTCACGTTCCACCTTCTTGCGCAAGCTCTGACTGTAGAGAGAACTGTCATTGGTCGACCGATCTCAACGTAAATGTAAGTTCACGGCATGCTACACACTACTGCTGCTACACCCCCCCCACCGACGAAGTGTCCTCCTCCTCCTCCTCCTCCCGGAGCGAAGTGTCCTCTTTTTCACAAACTCAAATCTGGTCACCCTAGGTTTACAGTGTAATGACCACCAGCTTACTTATTTCAACTTAGTGATGCTTGACGCTGCATCACGAGCGCACATTCAAAGAGCACAATTATGTTTTCAACAAATGTGTCTAAATTTAACTAATACCGTACAAGCCGGGTTACAAGCCGCTACTACCGTCGGTGGTTGTTCCAGCTGTAGCAAGCTAGCGCTGCTGCTAGCTCCTGCTGCTGCTGCTAGCTCCCACTGCTGCTGCGGCTAGCTCCCCGCTGCTGCTGCTAGCTGCTGCCGCTGCTGCTAGCTCCCCGCTGCTGCTGCTGCTGCTAGCTCCCCGCTGCTGCTGCTAGCTCCCCGCTGCTACTGCTGCTAGCTCCCCGATGCTACTGCTGCTGCTGCTAGCTCCCCGATGCTGCTGCTGCTGCTGCTAGCTCCCCGATGCTGCTGCTGCTAGCTCCCCGCTGCTACTGCTAGCTCCTCGCTGCTACTGCTAGCTCCCCGCTGCTACTGCTAGCTCCCCGCTGCTACTGCTAGCTCCTCGCTGCTACTGCTAGCTCCCCGCTGCTACTGCTGCTGCTGCTGCTAGCTCCCCGCTGCTGCTGCTGCTGCTGCTGCTAGCTCCCCGCTGCTGCTGCTGCTGCTGCTGCTAGCTCCCCGCTGCTACTGCTGCTGCTGCTGCTAGCTCCCCGCTGCTGCTGCTGCTGCTGCTGCTGCTAGCTCCCCGCTGCTGCTGCTGCTAGCTCCCCGCTGCTGCTGCTGCTAGCTCCCCGCTGCTGCTGCTGCTAGCTCCCCGCTGCTACTTGCTGCTAGCTCCCCGCTGCTACTGCTGCTAGCTCCCCGCTGCTACTGCTACTGCCCGCGTCCCCTCTGCCCGAGTCAGGCGTCGAGCCGGGGCTGGTCCCACTACTGTCGGTGGTTGTCGGGGGGAACTAGCGAGAGCTAGCGGAGAGCTAGTGGAAGTTAGAGGGGAACTAGCAGCAGCGCTAGCTGGCTACAGCGGGGAACTAGCGGGGACACCCACCCAACATAGTAGCGGCTTGTAACCCGACTTTTACGGTAGTCAACTGTTCAGTGGATACCAACTCATTTAGACTTTGAGAGCAGCAGTTGCCAACCGCATTGTCATTTGTTTTATATGAACAAGGCAAATACAAGAAGAAGAAAATGAAATGTCTGAAACATTCACATCATTTTGTTTAGCTGAATCTAGTGTTTTTTTATTATAAATTCCCCCCCTAATAAACAACTCACGACCCCCTCTGGGGAACCCGAGCCCCAGGTTGAGAAACCATCGTAACGTTTTATCTAGAATTAGAAACGTAGTATAATCTATTTAGCAGGACACCTATATGTCCAATAAAGCGCACAAATACCTGACCTTGCCCGTCGTTGCGTTATGTTGACACTGTTTGCGGTGACTGACCTTGTTGTCCTGGGTAACCAGGATGCCGGTCCCCTCCGGGTTTGAGCGGCACTTCCTCCATCGCCCCGAACACGTCCGTCTCTACGGAGAAGGTGAGCTCCAGACCCAGATCACTGATGTCGTTATCCAAGATCCACTGCAGGTTCTTGGCATACTCTGGATCAATGGACGACACGTCCTGGTAGCTCACCGGGATGCCTGGTGACACATTTTAATACAAGTAATAATGGATGTAATTAATCACTTTTATTATCTTCTAATGCATCAATGGACTGAACCATCCTGTACCTGTGATGGATGTATTGACCTCTGTGTTCCCAAACAACCAGCCCAGTAGACACCAGCGCTACATAAACGGCACTATTAGCTTTAGGCTAACACACAGGGCACAACCTCCCATACATCCATGATCTGTGGTGTATTATACATCTGTTTCAGAAGTACGTCATCTCTATAAACTCACACATGGAAGCTTTAGGCAACGGGCAGATGTTTTGCTGGCATCCTTTGATAATCTGGTAATCACAATGGAACAACCAGTTAGCTTTCACTTTTGATTAATGCAAGTTCTTTGATGACATCTCCCCTATCAAGAAATCTTGAAAAGAAGGATTTGGGCCAGTCAGAGCAGTTAAATGAGCTGGTAATCAGCTGGTGGTTGACCCTCCTCCTAACCAACATATGGAAGCATCCACTGAGACATGCGAGCAGTTCTTCCACCACTTGTGGGAGAGGAGACTCGGCTCCAGACCACACCGACGACCAGAAAGCTTTGCATCAGTTTGCTCACCTCAACAGAATCTCAGTGAGAGAATAGTCAGTGAATCTCCCACTTTACTCCCACAGACTGTGTTCAGACACATTCTCTCTTATCAACTGCTCATCATCCACCTAGTTTAAATGCAAGAGTCTGACTCTCCTGAAGAAACCTACAACAGTGTTTTTCAACCTTTTTTTGAGCCGCGGCACATTTTCTACAATAAAAAAATCCCGCGGCACACCAACAACCTAAAACGTTACAAAATGTCACATTGTAGCATAACACAGCATATATGGTAGCTCATTATTATTAATGTCACATTGTAGCATAACACAGCATATATGTTAGATCATTATTGCGCTACCTACTGGCATGGAAGAGTATTCAGTGTTTCAAGTAAACCAGATCGCTCCATCAGACAAAAAAAAAGTGTTATCACTTTGTTAGAAAAATGAAAATAAAGTTATGCAAAAAATAACTACTACTAAATATCTTATTGTGGAAAACAATAAGCTATTGCAAAACAAAACGGAATGAGTGCAGATGTGTGAGCATCAGGTTGTATCAGCATTAGTGGCTGCAGTGAGCTGCTTTCCTCTACACATCTTTTTAAAACGGGGTTGTAGATTTGATACGGCTCTCAGTTCATGCTCCATGATGAGAGACACAACAGCAGAAAGCCGACCTCACGGAGATCTCATAAAGATCGGCTTTTGGCGAAATGCCAAGAATCGGCGCATGCGCAGTGTAACCTGTTAACGGCGGACGGTGAACATTTAAATTCAGCATTTCCTCTTGCACCACACCTGTAATAAATACCTGTAATAAAGGTATTACACCTGTAATAAATACCGCCCAGTTTGATAAATACTGACTTAAAGGAAACATGGTGTTCATTTATTTTAATGATGACCACAAAGTGAGCAGCTTTATCACTGCAGGGTGTTTTTCAGGCTTTTGAGCTCCAGGCTGTTTGTCTTGACCTGCAATATCTCTCTCTCTCTCTCTCTCTCTCTCTCTCTCTCTCTCTCTCTCTCTCTCTCTCTCTCTCTCTCTCTCTCTCTCTCTCTCTCTCTCTCTCTCTCTCTCTCTCTCTCTCTCTCTCTCTCTCTCTCTCTCTCTCTCTCTCTCTCTCTCTCTCTCTCTCTCTCTCTCTCTCTCTCTCTCTCTCTCTCTCTCGACGCAGAGTTGTAGACGCGACCCAGAAATGACATGCTGTGTGGATAAGATCAATAACATCCGGCCGTTTAGTTTGTTTAATAGCAGAACATGTTTAGACTTATCTTTCTCATCTAAAATAAATGTATTCAGTTGGATTTGAATTCTGCATTTGATATGGTCGATGTATGCACTTGCCTGGTTTCACTCCCGTGTTTCTGACATGTTTTTCTGTCTCTTTGTGATTTTGAAGCAGGAGCCGAAGTTATAAGCCGTGTCTTTTTCATAAACAGAGTTCAGACACATTTTGACCAGTGGATTTCAGGACTTTTCCATGACTTTAAACCAAATGTCCATGAGCAAACATTTAGTGAAATCTGGGTGTAAACATGAAAAAGTGAGTAAATGTAGTATTTAAACTAACAATGAGAATACAAAGCATACAGTAAACCTTAAATGACTCAAATGAATGAGACAATAGTTTGATTAAAAGAATAAACATTTATATAGATGCCTGTATGTATGCCTGCTTATATTTTGAGTCTTTCTTTTAAAAGCATATTCATTATTTCAAACTCAGCGTAAATGAACGTCATGAACACATGAATATAACACATTTACATGACTTTTACTAAACCTTTGGGATTTTATTTATTTCAAGGACTTTTCCAGACCTGGAAATAAGCATTTTAAACTCCATGACGGTATGAACCCTGGTAGACGGTTCGGTTTGTCCACAAAGAAGTTGTTGCAAAATGAGATGAATATAGATCTGCCTGCTCTGTGGGAGAGAAGAACAGTCAAAAACCACCTTTTTCATATTTAGTTAGTTAGCAGTGTGGTGCATGTGCGCTCATGTTGCTAACTGGATCAAGCATAATTGAAGGGTTAAAGGCAAATGATCCCATATATTACATATTATCAACCATCAAATAGTCTGACTCACATTCACACGTGTGCCGTGTTCTTACCCAGAATGTGTTTGTAGAAGGAGCGCGTGAAGTAGATGTTGACCAGCTGCCGGTGGTACAGAGCCAGACCCAGGACGTGACCTGCAAACTGGAAGTAGTTCAGATGGTCCGGGTTCACCGAGGAGTTGCTGTTGGGCTGAAACGTCGTACCTGTAGGTCACACGCACACAAAGCACACCGTCTTTCTACATGATGAAGTTCTGCTCGTCACGCTGAATAATATCTCAGTAAGGACGACGCCGTGTACCATCAGCTGACTGAGTGAACAGAGCGTAGTCTGGGTTGATGATCTCATTGGACAGGATGTCAAACCACTCCCGGACCACACCCATGCCCTGTAACACACAACGCAACACAGCTCAGGACTGGAACAGGCGCTTTATTACTAAATATGAATGTAGAAACCCACCATGCCCTCCTCTCCATGGAAGCGAACAGCAATGCCCTGTTTGAGTTTCTCATTGCTGGACTTGGACACCATCTCACAGCTGCTCCTGAATATGGTATCTGTTAGTGAGAGAACTAAATCATTAGTTGGCAACATGCAAGTGTGTATTTATGGTAGATTACTCGACAAAAAAGTACTATGAGATATTCATGAAACGGCTTATCTTTTTACTTTTCCATTATCTGACTAAAATAAAACAGGCCTCTACCTGCAGCTGCCAATCTAAACAATAAAAGCAGCCTTCTGCTGCATGTCTGTTTGAGCATCAACGTGGTCTAAATGTCCGCCTCTGCTCATCCTGTGAGCATTTCATAAGCCAGGCAACATGACTCTGGAGGGTTTTGGTGCGATCTTCTCGCTCTGATGGCGTTCTCGGAGGAGCTTCGTACCTCTGTGGATGAGCAGGATGTCGTTCTCGTTGACCCGGACGATGAACCATGTCCGAGTCCGGCTGGCCGGCCAGCAGATGCTCATAGAACCACTCACAGCGATCCTTGAAGGGCTGACAGAGAAAATACAAACTTCATCCCCGACTGCACAGCACTTTCCGAAACTAATTACCACTTCGCTGTGTTTTCTACTCTCAGACTGAATTCCTCTCGACCGACGGCTCGGAAAGCCTTCAGTTCTGAAATACTCGTCTGTAATACAGAGATGGGGTCTATTTGCATAATATATGCCTTTGTTCTCCAAGCGTTGGAGGAGGAATGAGGGATGCGCACGGAAGAGACAGAAAGGCTTTTCCCCTGGGCCGCACAGAGGAATCAGGAGATGGAATCGGATTCACCAGGTTAAAGTCTGTAATTAAAACAAGGGCCTGCTCCCAGGCGAGCCATCATCCATGTGTAACGAGGCTCGAACGCCGCAGCTCAAATATGAATACTGAAGAGTAAGGGAACAGCACACAACTCGGAGCGGCACTTAAAATTTATGAAGCCGTATAAATGGAACTTAAGACGAGTATTATCGCCACGGCTGTAACGTTGTTAAATGATCCTGAAGTGAAGACAGGACTTTCAAAGTCACTTTCCATTAAGTCCCTGGAGACGCAAACATAAAGACACAGCGGGACGTCAAAGTAGAGAATAAAGTCTGAGGTTAAAGTCTTGTGTATTTTTGGGAGCTAATAAATGATGCTGATGGTACGAGGCTCTGACAGGATAGACGGTGAAAAGAACCTTAGTAGAAATAGAGGGTTACCTCTCCCTGCTGAGGACAGAGCTGACCATAAGATACACTGGAAACGTTGATATATCAGTCTATATTTAAAGTTAATTTATCAGAGACTCATCATCATCTGCATGTGGGCCGAAAAGTAACAAGAAACTGCAGTAAAGGAATTCTTAACCTTATAAACACGACGTGAGGGTCTTAACCTTTTTTCTCCCAAAAATGAGAATTGTGTTTTTTCAAAACTAAAACTGTGCCATCTCCTCATCCACAGGGTCGATTGAAAAGTGTCTCCACATTGCAAAGCAAGAACAGAGTTTTTGTTTTGTTTTTTTGGGGCGTTCCGAGATCCTGCGATCTCATTGGTCCTCAGACTCTTCTGACAGCGAGTCAGACGGCACATGAGGAA
>JBAMJR010000076.1:637500-772500 GCA_038501785.1 Myoxocephalus aenaeus | reverse complement strand
CTCTGTGGAGATGAGCACCAACCACTCATCCAGGGAGTGCCACAGCAGCTCCAACGGCTGCAGACACACACAGGAAGTGAGACAACCAAGGTCCATCCATGAAAACACCACTCCTGTCTTCATTTGGTGAACCGACCCGTTACAAGCAAACATCACTGCTGCACCAGCAGTGATGTTTGCTTGTAACGGGTCGGTTCACCAAATGAAGACAATATATATTTGACTTGTGTGCTATCTCGCAACACAAAGTTGTGTAGTCTTTGTCTCGTTTCTCTGCTTAATCCACATGCTCTGGTCTGTGGGTTGGAGCTACAGAAGTAGTCCCTATGAAAACTCATCATCTGGAAGACAGGAGTCTCAAAACCAAATGAAACCAGAACTATCTGTGTGGTTTTCATAAATACATGATTAGAGTGTTTTTTCTTTATGCCACAGCAGAATTTTGTTACATCCCACAACAACAAGGGGTTTTTCTAGAAATGTTCCATATGAGCAGTGAAATAAAAAACCTGCAGACTCTAAATTGCAATATTGAGATAAACAGTGTAGTATGAAACATGTTATACTTCTATACAATCTCTACAAGTCACCGCCGCTTTAACTTGTGTTAAAAGTGTTGGAAATCTGCTTGATAACTATATTAATGACGTAATAGCATGAAAGACAATTGTATTAATATTGCCCGACCCTGACCTCGACCAAACCACCACAGTACCACAGTGACAATCATTTTCCAATGCAACATTAAATATCAGAGTTATTCATCCTTCAGGTGTTCATACATGCAAACACCCAGCTACCTTGACGATAGTAAGTATGATTATGAGATTGCAGGTTTCCAGAGATCATGTTTCCCAAATTCCAACTGCAAATGATAAAAATGTCCATGGCTCACATCAAAGACAGCAGAACCTGTCCAGGAACATTCATCTTTTTGTACCGTCTCCACCTCCATCTGTCTCGCACACATCTGCAACCAATGGAGTCAATTCTTATTGGGGCTGTTTTAGTTGAAAGGACATACAGTCAGGTCAGTATGATCAAGGTAGCATGTTCACTGTGTACCAGGGGTCCAATCAACACAAAGTCACACTGCTGCCCACCACGACATGTTGGAGCCCACTTTAAAACTGTTTTCAGATAAAAGATCACATGACTATGTGTTGTGTAAAAGGAGAAAGACTTTCTATGCTCGTTGAATATTAATATTCTGGATAATGGTTCCTGAAATGTGGTTCTTAAGATTAGTGACATGTAGTGAGCAGGACATTCTAAATAAACATGTTAGTGTTCTGACAGACTTTGCATTGAAACATTGTTTCTAAATTTCAACGGGATTTCTGCAGAGACATTTCCTGTTACTTCATCGCCAACATAGACTGCATGCTGATACTGATATATATATATATATATATATATATATATATATATATATATAAAATATTGGTGGATGCATTGGTCCAAGTGATGCAGTCAT
This sequence comes from Myoxocephalus aenaeus, assembly GCA_038501785.1. Classification (NCBI taxonomy): domain Eukaryota; kingdom Metazoa; phylum Chordata; class Actinopteri; order Perciformes; family Cottidae; genus Myoxocephalus; species Myoxocephalus aenaeus. The sequence continues at coordinate 771,023 of JBAMJR010000076.1, read as the reverse complement.
GACGCCACTGGATCTTTTAAAGTCTGTTTATCTTATTGTTTTACTTCTCAAGTGTTGTCACCTGTGTTTGATAAATACTCCATTGTTCCCTGAATAATCAATAAAACAATATTGGAAAATGTTATTACAGGGTTCATACACATCCTGACCAATGGATTCATGACTTTTCCATGACTTTAAACCAAATGTCCATGACAAACATTTAGTGAAATCTGGGTGTAAACATGAAAAAGTGAGTAAATGTAGTATTTAAACTAACAATGAGAATACAAAGCATACAGTAAACCTTAAATGACTCAAATGAATGAGACAATAGTTTGATTAAAAGAATAAACATTTATATAGATGCCTGTATGTATGCCTGCTTATATTTTGAGTCTTTCTTTTAAAAGCATATTCATTATTTCAAACTCAGCGTAAATGAACGTCATGAACACATGAATATAACACATTTACATGACTTTTTATTTTATTTTTTCCAAGGACTTTTCCAGACCTGGAAATAACCATTTTAAAACTCCATGACTGTTCCAGGTTGTCCATGCAGTGAGAACCCTGCCTGAGCCTTGATATCCCGGTCCCAGAATGAAGCATTGCCCAGATCATAATTTGAATTGGTTGGTTTAATCTCACAACACAGAGCATACTTCCATTCCAGCAGCCTCCGTGGTTCTTCCAGCACCTGCAGATTACAACGCACAGCTCTACTTACCTTGAACACCTGGCTGCGGGGCGTCTTGTTGCCATTGTAGCCCATGTCGTTGCCGTTGCCGGGGGATGAAGGGCCCAGGCGGAACACATGGCAGAAAATACGAACGATTCTCAGCAGACTCTTCATTTGAGCTTCATAACTGCTGGACAGGCTGAGGATGGACAAACCAGGGATGATGTTCAGAATGTAAACACAGATCTTCTAAACCTCTCTCCTGACCACCAGGGGGCGACTCCTCTGGTTGTATAGAAGTATATGCTTCATGTGTTAAAGCTGCATTCTCTCTCCTGACCACCAGGGGGTGACTCCTCTGGTTGTATAGAAGTCTATGCTTCATGTGTTGAAGCTGCATTCTCTCTCCTGACCACCAGGGGGTGACTCCTCTGGTTGTATAGAAGTCTATGCTTCATGTGTTAAAGCTGCATTCTCTCTCCTGACCACCAGGGGGTGACTCCTCTGGTTGTATAGAAGTATATGCTTCATGTGTTAAAGCTGCATTCTCTCTCCTGACCACCAGGGGGCGACTCCTCTGATTGTATAGAAGTCTATGCTTCATGTGTTAAAGCTGCATTCTCTCTCCTGACCACCAGGGGGTGACTCCTCTGGTTGTATAGAAGTCTATGCTTCATGTGTTAAAGCTGCATTCTCTCTCCTGACCACCAGGGGGTGACTCCTCTGGTTGTATAGAAGTATATGCTTCATGTGTTAAAGCTGCATTCTCTCTCCTGACCACCAGGGGGCGACTCCTCTGGTTGTATAGAAGTCTATGCTTCATGTGTTGAAGCTGCATTCTCTCTCCTGACCACCAGGGGGTGACTCATCTGGTTGTATAGAAGTATATGCTTCATGTGTTAAAGCTGCATTCTCTCTCCTGACCACCAGGGGGTGACTCCTCTGGTTGTATAGAAGTATATGCTTCATGTGTTGAAGCTGCATTCTCTCTCCTGACCACCAGGGGGTGACTCCTCTGATTGTATAGAAGTCTATGCTTCATGTGTTAAAGCTGCATTCTCTCTCCTGACCACCAGGGGGTGACTCCTCTGGTTGTATAGAAGTCTATGCTTCATGTGTTAAAGCTGCATTCTCTCTCCTGACCACCAGGGGGTGACTCCTCTGGTTGTATAGAAGTATATGCTTCATGTGTTAAAGCTGCATTCTCTCTCCTGACCACCAGGGGGCGACTCCTCTGGTTGTATAGAAGTCTATGCTTCATGTGTTGAAGCTGCATTCTCTCTCCTGACCACCAGGGGGTGACTCCTCTGGTTGTATAGAAGTCTATGCTTCATGTGTTGAAGCTGCATTCTCTCTCCTGACCACCAGGGGGTGACTCATCTGGTTGTATAGAAGTATATGCTTCATGTGTTGAAGCTGCATTCTCTCTCCTGACCACCAGGGGGTGACTCCTCTGGTTGTATAGAAGTATATGCTTCATGTGTTAAAGCTGCATTCTCTCTCCTGACCACTAGGGGGCGACTCCTCTGGTTGTATAGAAGTCTATGCTTCATGTGTTGAAGCTGCATTCTCTCTCCTGACCACCAGGGGGTGACTCCTCTGGTTGTATAGAAGTCTATGCTTCATGTGTTGAAGCTGCATTCTCTCTCCTGACCACTAGGGGGCGACTCCTCTGGTTGTATAGAAGTATATGCTTCATGTGTTGAAGCTGCATTCTCTCTCCTGACCACCAGGGGGTGACTCCTCTGGTTGTATAGAAGTCTATGCTTCATGTGTTAAAGCTGCATTCTCTCTCCTGACCACCAGGGGGTGACTCCTCTGGTTGTATAGAAGTCTATGCTTCATGTGTTGAAGCTGCATTCTCTCTCCTGACCACCAGGGGGTGACTCCTCTGGTTGTATAGAAGTATATGCTTCATGTGTTAAAGCTGCATTCTCTCTCCTGACCACCAGGGGGTGACTCCTCTGGTTGTATAGAAGTCTATATAAATGACTCTACTTCTCTTGATGTATTCCCTCAGTAAACATTGTAAACATGAGTTTATGTCTCAATCTCTAGTTTCAAGTCTTCTTCAATACAGCATGATGTTCATTTAGTAAATTATGGTCATTTAGAGTCAAACGCTTTAGGGCGGGGCTACAAGGTGATTGACAGGTCGCCACCACAGCGTCGTAAAGTCTGGGTGTTTCTCTTTGACCTTTTGACCTTTCCCAGTGAGTTTTCAGTTTATTTAAGTTCATTATAACATTTTGGCCAAATAAAATGTCATATTTTCACTTAGAAAGAAAGTGAACTCCAAAACTATACAATTATGAATCAGTTAAAAACAGGTTCTGTATAAAATGATCAATATGTACACAACATGAAATAAATAAGGAAAAGAAAGCAAATATGTGAATAAAATATGTACGATTCTACCTGAGAAGCTTGTGTCCATTAGTGGTCGCCACTTCAGCCAGACCGGTCAAGATCCTCAGGTAATGACCGTCACTCTGCTGAGAGACGTGCTCCAGAACCTGCCTGAGCTGCGCACACACACACACACACACACACACACACACACACACACACGTCAATGGAGGAGCACTCACAGGCTCATCAGTGAGAGGAACCGGTCGTACCATGCTCTCCTTCATCTCATCGTTCTGTGTCATCTGGATGAGGGTCTGGAAAAGCCTGCTGTGGTGCTGGATGAGGATCTCACAGGTCTCCCCGTAGCCACCCTGAACACACGAGAGGCGGGACTGTAACACACGAGCTGAACAACACTAGCAGGAACTAGTGTAAAGGTGGTTAAAACAAGCGCACCTGCACACAGAGATCCAGAGGAGTGATTCCATTCTTGTCAGGGAGGTATTTGGCACCTCGAGAGAGCAGGATCTGTGCCGTGTCTCTTTGGCCATGGCTGCAGAATAACACAGTGATGGAGCGTCATGCACTGCAGGGTTCATACACACTCTGACCAGTGGATCCAGGACTTTAAACCAAATGTCCATGACAAACATTTAGTGAAGTCTGGGTGTAAACAGTAAAAAGTGAGTAAATGTAGTATTTAAACTAACAATGAGAATACAAAGCATACAGTAAACCTTAAATGACTCAAATGAATGAGACAATAGTTTGATTAAAAGAATAAACATTTATATAGATGCCTGTATGTATGCTGCTTATATTCTGAGTCTTTCTTTTAAAAGCATATTCATTATTTCAAACTCAGCGTAAATGAACGTCATGAACACATGAATATAACACATCTACATGACTTTTACTAAACTTTTGGGATTTTATTTTTTTCAAGGACTTTTCCAGGCCTGGAAATAACCATTTAAACTCCATGACTGTTCCAGGTTTTCCATGAGCGTAAGAACCCTGTCCGGCTCTTCAACGGGTGTTTTAGAACATTTGAATCCCTAATATTCTGGGTTACTTTAGTATTCTGACACGAGAATGAATGGTTTGACTATTATGAAGTGCACACGCGTCAGCGCATGTCTACTCCTGAAAAGTTAAGAGGAAGCAGTGAAGGCCTTTATACTGCCTGCGAATGTTTTGCATGTGAACTATTGATACCAACGGCGATATGTCGTTTCATTCAACGTCTGAAGTAGTTTCCTCAGCCAGAGGACAAACTCCAGATCCTAGACTCAGAGCAACCACCGTATAGTCCAGTGGTTCTCACTGTGGGGCGCGGAGGTATTACAGGTGGTGTGAAAGGGGGCTGTTTTTTATTTATTTATATAATCCTTTATTAATCCCACAGTGGAGAAATTATTCTCTGCATGTTACCATCCTGAGTAATGAAGGAGCAGTGAGCTGCTGTGAAGCTCTGGGGCTTCAGGGTCTCATCAAGGACTCTTCAACATGAAACTATGAGAACAGGATGAACGCTACCTTGTGGTTTCAGGACGAATTCTCTCCATGAACATGATAACTTTACATAGTACAAAAGTACAAAGTACACGGACATAAAACATCATTAATAAATACATGGAGAAATGCCTGTACTTTCATGGAAATGTTTAGTTACTCCGTTAACAGGTTACGCTGCGCATTCTTGGAGTTTTGCTAAAAGCCTCCGTGAGATCTTTTCTGCTGTTGTGTCTCAAAACAGAAAATAGATCTCAGCTCAACATTGAGCATTAATTGAGAGCCGTATCAAATCTACAACCCTGTTTAAAACATACGTGTAGAGGAAAGCAGCTCTGCAGCCACTAATACTGATACAACCTGACGCTCACACATCTCACTCATTCTGTTTTCACAGGTTGAACGTTATTGTTATTATCTTGAAAATATATTCAGTGCAAAACAGGTTATTTGGAGCCACAATAAGTAATTTATTTGCCAAATATTAGTTATTTTTTGCAGAGATAGAACTTTATTTGCGTTGTTCTAACAAAGTGATTGCACATGTTATTAGTTTTTGTCTGATGGAGCGATCTGGTTTACTTGAAAGGGATTTACATTTTCTTCATTCTATTATTTGAGAAAGCACGGATGGAGGAGTCACAAAGTTGGACCATTACGTTACCATGTTGGTGGGGCGGTGGGGCGCGAACATTTTTCTTCCTCCAAAGTGGGGCGTGACAGAACAAGTTTGAGAACCATGGTATAGTCTAAGCTTCTGTGATATTCTATTGAGTTTACTTTTAGCCAAATATCTAAGGCTTCTATTGTGAAACGTAAGACCTGGTGTGCGCTGCTTTGGTCGAGGTGGAAAAGACGAATCAAATGATCTGTTTTGGTTGGGACTTTGTAGCTTCCGTGTTGTTGTACATGTAGTGTATGTTTGAATAGAAACTCCACACAACAGAATTGGCGGCTGCATATATGAACAGTGCGAAAGCTCCGAAAAATCCATCTAGTACTAGCCTTCTCTTTGAAAGTTTACGTGGTAAACCAACAGAAACATATTGACGTGCAAATCAATCAAAGACGGGGAAATGTCCGTCAGAGAGGCTGAGAGCGCACTGCAGACGGGCACCTGCAGGCGAAGTACAGAGGCGTGGCTCCAGAGACGTTGGGCCGGTTGATGTCAGCGCCGCTGTCCAGAAGACACAACACCGTCTACACACACACACACACACACACACACACACACACACACACAGCATGTTAGAAGCAGAGGCAGGTTCCCAAAAGTGTAAACGTTTCTTACATTGACTCTGTTACGTCACTGTCTCTCAGCTTTAGTCTCTTTAGCTTGTTCTGTGCTCTCTGTCTGTCACGGTGTGTTTTCATGCTGCGGCCCGTCTTTACCAGGTCTCCCTCCAAAAAGACATTTCATCTCAATGGGACTCTCCTGGTTAAATAAATCAATAAAAAAATGTTCACTCGGAAAATATTTCACTGGGATAAAAAGTAGTAAAAAAAAAAAATGTAGAACAGTTTCCAGATTTACTGAAATGACTTATCCGTCTCATGGTGCTAGGCAGTGGATCGGACGAAAGGTAAAGGAGACATGAAGAACAGCTGGTGTTGTGCTTTTAAAACCTCTGCAGGTCTTTTTAGCTCCACTGGGTAAACATGGTGTGGAAGCTATTCCTGCCTGATAGCATCAGGTTCACATCCAAAGACCGGCTTTAACACTATTTCACAATATTAGAAAAGGAACATTTGGAAAGGAAAAACCGAATGAACCAACAACCTGCTGGATTCTTTTCTAAGGGAACTGTGTAGAGAGCAGCTGCATTACTGGGGACGTAGTAAGAGTTCCTCTTAAGAATGAAATGATATCAGATTAAACACAAGACTCTGTTACTGTCATAAAACCTATGTCATATACATTACACTTTAACATACTTACAGAACACTGGTTTACATTATTGATATTTGTTTGTCTGAGCACTTTATTTAATATCTATTGCACTGTTGTTGTTGATGTTGATGGTCTCGTCTAATGTACTGTACAATGTTATGCACCGTCCGCCAAGAAAGATTCCCTGTTTGTGTGAACATACCTGGTGAATAAATGGTTCTGATATTCATCATTAAGCTGACATATAACTGCAGAGTATCTTAAATACTCACAATATAAAAGGTAACTAGGAATAGGAACCACTTGTATACTCGTATAGTCCAGTGTTGAGCCCTGAAGGCCTGAACCACAAGAAGCTGCTCCTGATGAACCCGTCTGCCTCCAACAGCTCATGTCAGACAGAGAGATGTAAAGTGGGCTCACAGTTTTGTGTCCGTTCTGACAGGCGACGTGCAGAGCGGTCTGGCCCATGGCGTCCTCCACGTCCACGTTGGACACGTGCTGCACCAGATCATGGAGGAGCTCCGTGCGCCCGTTCACCGCCAACCAGTGGATCTGCAGCAGAGGTTCACCGTCACTCTCCTGACTGCAGGACTGAAATAGCTCAGCGTGTGTTGGTCAGTGCACACACACTCTGACCAGTGATCCATGACTTTAAACCAAATGTCCATGAGCAAACATTTAGTGAAGTCTGGGTGTAAACATGAAAAAGTGAGTAAATGTAGTATTTAAACTAACAATGAGAATACAAAGCATACAGTAAACCTTAAATGACTCAAATGAATGAGACAATAGTTTGATTAAAAGAATAAACATTTATATAGATGCCTGTATGTACGCCTGCTTATATTCAGAGCGTCTTTCTTTTAAAAGCATATTCATTATTTCAAACTCAGCGTAAATGAACGTCATCCAATATCCCTGAACAAACGCAAGCCACACACACACACACACACACACACACACACACACACACACACACACTTGACATGATTACATTATTTTTCTTTCTTTTGTTGTCTATCTAATGCATATTTCAATTTATGTTTGTAATTTTGTAAAATTTTAAATATTATATAGGTGGAGACTTCAAATAAGCCCAGTTGGCTTTTTGTCTCTTCCTGCACTCTGATATTCATTTTCTGTTATGATTTTATTTTATTGTTTGAATTGTGCAAAATAAATACATTTAAAAAAATAAATGAATATAACACATTTACATGACTTTTAATTTTATTTTTTTCAAGGACTTTTCCAGGCCTGGAAATAACCATTTTAAACTCCATGACTGTTCCAGGTTCTCCATGACCGTAGGAACCCTGTCCGGCTCTTCAACGGGTTTTAGAACATTTGAATCCCTAATATTCTGGGTTACTTTAGTATTCTGACACGAGAATGAATGGTCTGACTATTATGAAGTGCACACGCGTCAGTGCACTTTTCCAGGCCTGGAAATAACCATTTTAAACCTCCATGACTGTTCCAGGTTATCCATGAGCGTGAGAACCCTGGTTGATTAACAATGAGGATTACAATGCTTTAAGACAATCAATACAACATGAAAAACAGCCAGAGGGTTCAAATCAACTCACAGCAGTCAGGCCCTCGTTGTTGCAGATGTTGACATCAGCATTATATTCCAGTAGTTTGCCCATGCACTTCTTTTGTCTGAAACAACAGTGAAGGCGAGTGTTAAGCAGCAATGTTGTCACTCACATCTAACAGAAGTCTAATAAGCATAATGAGAAACATCTGAGATATGGATCCAGTCAGGTCCATTTCTCTCTATGGACAGCAGAAATCCAGGAAAGATGTGAATGTTATTTGCCGCTGGGTGGCTGGTGTAGGATTACAGAGCGTGTTGTTACAGAGCAGCCTTACAGGCTGGAGGTTGTGTCGACAGCACAGATTACTGGAATGATCAGCGAGGCCAGAGAAAGGATCTCGCCACCCGCTAATCCCACTGGAAGCCTTTCTAGAGGAGTTCAAAGTATCCAGCAGTGTTTGTTTGTTTCTTCTACCTTTAGTAGCGCTGTGGTTCGTCTTGTGCATGAATACTAGTACGTGCACGCGCATGCATGTACACGCCTGCACAGGTTTTACACGAAAGACGACAATGTGCCACCAAACGGCAGGGAAGAGGGCTTCAACACGTGGCTTTGCAAATGAGGAAGGAAATGCTTTCAACATGTTTGCTGGACACAATGTGTTCAACTCAAAAAGTGTGTAACAGTGAAATCTGTGGACCAGGTTTCACCAGACCTAGAGCACAAACTGCATGAGGCTCGTACCCGTTCCTAGCAGCCAGGTGCAGAGGGGTGCAGCCAGAGATGTCCTGGTAGTTTGGGTTGGCTCCTCTCTTCAGCAGCAGAACCAGACACTCCACTGAGCCACAGCTGGACAGACACACACAGAGCAACACAGGCCACATCAAGACTGCAGGCAAATCCCATCAGCTTCTCTAATCAGCTCTTTAGGACAGACTGTGACGAGATCGCTGTATCCAGAGGGTTCAAGGGTCATTTAGTGTCAGAATGCAACACAACATTCAATTGTAGCCCATTTTCAACACAACAAACTAAACTAAACCAGTAGTGTGTTTATTGGATTAGCATCATTAGGAATGTAAACCGCTGCATCAGAAACGATTCTCTGGGCAGAGAAGACGGCCAATATGTTCTCGTCTTCACATGAGACAGGAGGAAGACGTTGCCCATGGAGCTCCCTCTCCTCCCTGAGCCGTTTGGTGCAGCAGGTCTCAGTCTGCTGCACCTGGATCCAATCCCCACGCTTCCCTTCCAGGTCACGTGTCATTATGACAGCAGCATGTACATGTGCTGCTATTGTAACAACCTGTGATGTCATCTGCAAAGTAGTGTGTGTGTGTGTGTGTGTGTGTGTGTGTGTGTGTGTGTGTGTGTGTGTGTGTTGCAAGTGAAGCATTGGACACTTTGGAATCTAGTGTTCATTATTTTGTGACCTTTTCCAGTTGAAAAGTGAACTGCAAAAGGTCTGATGGAGTAACTGTGAAGGAAGACCCAGTTTCTAAACGACCTTCACCGATACATCTGCACTAAGCTAACGTCGTCTGGCGCTATGAACCCCTGTGTCGTCACACACTGCAAAGGCACAGGGCCACAAACCCACATGTTCCTCCAACCTACTCGCCCATCGCTGTTGACGTTTGTATTTAATATGGCGGACAGGAAGGAGCTTCTTGAATGAGAATGGAGGGAACGATATCTTACTTGGCAGCGATGTGTAGCAGACTTCTCTTCACTCGTCCGAAGGCGTAGTTCACATCAAACTTGGAGTTGAGCAGTAACTCTGAGACTGACCTTTTAGAGACAGGACGGAACAAGTAAAGCCTTTGTCTCTGTACACAACCATCCAGACCCCCTCCACCTCGGCCGTAAGAAGAACGACGACAAGCAAACGCACAAGTGTGGCACAACATGTGCGTTCTAATGGAGCACCGACACACTTCTGGTGCTCTCCGGTCTGGTTTGATGCTTACCTGTGCTGGTCAGCCATGACCATTGGCATAAGTGTGTATACTGCAGTTTCATTGTCTGTGGAAGGAGAAATGGGATATATTATAAATATATTAGACATGAACCGAACAAAACACGTATTACACATGAGCACACCGTGAGCACCTGGACTCCAAAGACCTTATACAAGTGTTCGGAGATACACGCTTCTAGAAAACCCACAACTTAAAACTGTAATCAGAACATGATTAACATAAATAACAATAAATAATAATGAACCTGTAAAAAGCCCATGGCAGATGTAAAAACTGTATAATTCACTTCTTCATTTACTCATAAGCAGTAACATATAGACTGATATTTACACATCTGAACACACAACTCACATGATGCTCTTTTATTATAACACAACATTATCCAGACAGCCCTAGTGGTTGCAGAGATACACCTTCTTTAGTTTGGGTATGCGGTTTGAGCAGAGGCCTAAAAATAGGCGGGTTTTCAAAAGGTTAATTATTGACAAAAAACTTGTATTCAATAATTCTGTGAAGGTTACAGCAACTAGCTGGAATACGGACTAACAATGTCTTCCTTCACGCCCAATACAAACCTCAGGATGATTCATTACAAAACCATCCGGAGAACAAATATAACTCCATATAAAACTGAGAACACGGGACAGGAGGCCAGACAGCGCAGGGCGGGCTGGTAGGGTGGTGAGCTGAGCTTTGTGAAGCAACAACAGGAGGGGAGGGTCAAAGGGCGTTCTGCTGAGAAGCAAACGCTTTGAGTTACAGTAAGATGCAGCGCACCAAACATGATCAACACACGAGAATATCTGGAGGAAACAATCATCATTAGTGGAACGATGCCATCATGTATGATGTTGTATTCACAAGATCAATATCTTTACACTGCCTTACAGCCTCTAGGTGACACCCCTGGGTGACCCCATTCTGTACACAGCCTCTACGGTGACACCCCTGGGTGACCCCATTCTGTACACAGCCTCTACTGTGACACCCCTGGGTGACCCCATTCTGTACACAGCCTCTACGGTGACACCCCTGGGTGACCCCATGCTTTACACAGCCTCTACGGTGACACCCCTGGGTGACCCCATTCTGTACACAGCCTCTACTGTGACACCCCTGGGTGACCCCATTCTGTACACAGCCTCTACGGTGACACCCCTGGGTGACCCCATTCTGTACACAGCCTCTACTGTGACACCCCTGGGTGACCCCATTCTGTACACAGCCTCTACGGTGACACCCCTGGGTGACCCCATTCTTTACACAGCCTCTACGGTGACACCCCTGGGTGACCCCATGCTTTACACAGCCTCTACGGTGACACCCCTGGGTGACCCCATGCTTTACACAGCCTCTACGGTGACACCCCTGGGTGACCCCATGCTTTACACAGCCTCTACGGTGACACCCCTGGGTGACCCCATGCTTTACACAGCCTCTACTGTGACACCCCTGGGTGACCCCATTCTGTACACAGCCTCTACGGTGACACCCCTGGGTGACCCCATTCTGTACACAGCCTCTACGGTGACACCCCTGGGTGACCCCATTCTTTACACAGCCTCTACGGTGACACCCCTGGGTGACCCCATGCTTTACACAGCCTCTACGGTGACACCCCTGGGTGACCCCATGCTTTACACAGCCTCTACTGTGACACCCCTGGGTGACCCCATTCTGTACACAGCCTCTACGGTGACACCCCTGGGTGACCCCATTCTGTACACAGCCTCTACGGTGACACCCCTGGGTGACCCCATTCTGTACACAGCCTCTACGGTGACACCCCTGGGTGACCCCATGCTTTACACAGCCTCTACTGTGACACCCCTGGGTGACCCCATTCTGTACACAGCCTCTACGGTGACACCCCTGGGTGACCCCATGCTTTACACAGCCTCTACGGTGACACCCCTGGGTGACCCCATGCTTTACACAGCCTCTACGGTGACACCCCTGGGTGACCCCATGCTTTACACAGCCTCTACGGTGACACCCCTGGGTGACCCCATGCTTTACACAGCCTCTACTGTGACACCCCTGGGTGACCCCATTCTGTACACAGCCTCTACGGTGACACCCCTGGGTGACCCCATTCTGTACACAGCCTCTACGGTGACACCCCTGGGTGACCCCATGCTTTACACAGCCTCTACTGTGACACCCCTGGGTGACCCCATTCTGTACACAGCCTCTACGGTGACACCCCTGGGTGACCCCATTCTGTACACAGCCTCTACGGTGACACCCCTGGGTGACCCCATTCTTCACACAGCCTCTACTGTGACACCCCTGGGTGACCCCATTCTGTACACAGCCTCTACGGTGACACCCCTGGGTGACCCCATTCTGTACACAGCCTCTACGGTGACACCCCTGGGTGACCCCATTCTGTACACAGCCTCTACTGTGACACCCCTGGGTGACCCCATTCTGTACACAGCCTCTACGGTGACACCCCTGGGTGACCCCATTCTTCACACAGCCTCTACGGTGACACCCCTGGGTGACCCCATTCTTCACACAGCCTCTAGGTGACACCCCTGGGTGACCCCATTCTTCACACAGCCTCTACGGTGACACCCCTGGGTGACCCCATTCTTCACACAGCCTCTAGGTGACACCCCTGGGTGACCCCGTTCTCCAGCCTTCCGGGTTACCTTCCGGGAGCTCCACGGTCCTCGCCCGGCGGAGGGAGCGGGTCAGCCGACTGAGGTGTGCGTTTAGCTGCTCCATCGCCCGTTCCATCATCGGCCGTCCACCGAGGAGAGAGCGGGGTTATGCCTCGCTAACAGCGGCGTGCTGTTCCTGGGCGTCGTCCATGGCCGCCGGCAGAAGGGGAGCCGCTTCCCGGCTTCGAGACACACGGACCTACAGCAGCGTTATCGCATACTTCCTGTTGTGATGACGTATGAGCGCTGTGCATTGTGGGTGTTGTTGTAGAAGTCCTCCATTCGAGAGGAACCGCGCCTCTCCTGGAAAGCAGACGAGAGCATGCGGAACAGCAGGGGGCGCTCAAGTCCGACAGACTTCTTCTTCTTCTTCTTCTTCTTCTTCTTCTTCTTCTTCTTCTTCTTCTTATTTATTGGTGGTTGGCCAACAACTGTTTGGTGCATTAGCGCCACCAACTGGTATGGAGTGTGGATCAAGATGTCTAGCACTTGTCCTATCAACAAATAACACTACTAAATAAAATAACAATAACAAACCAACAACAAAACCAAAAATAATTAAAAAAAATAGATATATAGATATATGTATATACATATATATAGCTTCAACAAATCAAACCAAAACTAACCAACCATAAACAAATCAACCGAAATAAAAAATAAAATAAACCCAGGGCTCATATTCTCTCAATCTTTTTATAATAATTTCCCATCATGCATTGGGTGGAGAGCAACTGCTGTATCACTGTACTTATACTAATAAAGACAGTTGTCATCACTGTCGGAGTGGAGATGTTCTCTCTCTGTTAAACAAACTGCTTTGAGTATTTATACACAGTGTGTGGTATTAATACACAGTGTGTGGTATTTATTATGCGTTCTGTGTCCTGCTTATGAGCCAGGACCGATTTCTACCGGTGGAATGCATTTGTCTTATATATGAATTATTTGCATCTTTATGTTTTGAAATTCTGATTGTAGTGTCATTATTAAATAACCCAGAATATGATTAAGGCAAATCTTTCGAATAAATGAAGAAAGTTCTGTTCTCAGACTTACACTGAACATATATTTCAACCAGATGCTGAATGAGAAAACCAATCACACATATATAGATATTCCCTCTCCCCTTTAGGTTCTCTTGTGCTGAGAGAACCCCAGGGCAGAGGAACATGTTCAACATGAGCAGCGATGGAGAAGAGACTGAGCCGTCTTCCTCCCAGCTGGAGCACGATCACCTGTCTGTGCCTTTAAAAGAGTTTGAGCGATCCTTCCCAACCACAGAAGAGCCGTTTGCCTGTGAGTAGGGTGTTACTTACTACACTGAAACTGAGTGAATGTATTCACAGTCCCAAGGAACACTCACTGCAGCCGTGTTGTTATCGGTGTTACTTTCATTACTGGCCTGGCAAACTCCAACTAAGTGGTTTCTTTAAGGGGAATCATAGTAAGGCTCTCTCGTATACAATGCAAAGCAGAGATGACCTTGTCTTTGTCCTTTAGGTTGTTGCACTTCTTTTTGGCTGAAGTGGTAACAAAGTCCCTGGGAAAAACAAAACATTGAGGTTCTGTAATTTGGAAGAAAGTCAATTTTATATTAAATAAGTATGTTTTTTTCTTCTTGAATAAACACAAATATCCTGGATTTTCCTGGAAGAGTGCAGACTGTTGATCTGGCTCCTGTCTTTTCTTCCTTTTTCATACGGTGACTTTTGTTTCTGACTGATGACTTCAAATGTAATTAAATTACTGTTTTTTTTACACTATACTTCAAAGAGTACCAGTACACACAGATATGACTGTGTTACAGTCATGAGTCAAATAAATGAGTTACCTCGACCCCTGACTGGATGTATTAGTTCTGTGCACAAACATCACAAACAAGGACCACAGTTAGTACATTTCCTCTTTTAATTGACGGTAAAGGCACCTCTAAACCATTAAAAAGAGAACAGGACATAAAACCGTTGTGTTTGGTCATAAGAGCAGAAGGGCATGTGTTCAATGAAAAGTCATGGCTTTGATTGAGCCTGTAAATGATTCTATAAAACTGCAGCGTAGCATTATGTTCCCTTCATAACACAGTAAGATGCTCAGCTTTATCTTTGTGGAACGTGAAGGCTGAGGCCTTCTGGTGCCGGAGGAGCGGCTCCGTCTCTTTGGAGCGTCGCTCCGGGTAGACGTACCACATGACGACGCCCGAGGGGTTGATGGAGAGCGTAAACTCTGAGGTGGCGTTCAACCCCGTCACCGTTGAGCCAGTGAACACATCATAGGCCTGAGAGCAAGAACAGGACATATTGAAGAGGGGAAAAGACACGGACATTTACATTTCATGATTTTAGCCACATTTTACTATGGATATAGAAAGAGTACTTTTTTATTTCTGGGGAATTTCACTATACGGCAGCTTGGCGTAAAAAAGACAAGATAAAACTATAAAGTACTTTTAAACAGTAACTTTTTACTGAGTTTTTACTGTCCGTACATGACAGTGTGGTGGAAATTTATCATAAGTGCTTTATTCTTAAATGTGTAGCTGAACTCTGAGAGGAGAGTTCAGTTCATCTTGACCCAGTCTCATCGGCGCCATCCGTGTGAAGCAATAACAGGTTGATTTCGGTATTGTTTTGTTCTTTTCGTTTTGTTTTCTTTCTGTGCCTCTCACTCTTGCTCTCAGGGCCGCAGCCAAACAACATCCTCCAGACAGCATCAAGGCTTGTCTGGAGGGAAGGAGGACACTGAGGAGGAGCAGGGGGGGAGGGGGGAAGGGCAAACATTTCAATAATAATTGTTGATGTATAAAACTCATGTTGAACTATTTTTCCTGGTCAGACCTCCGAGCCATCTGTGGTGACGAGCTCTGTCCATTCAATTGAATTATTCCAAGTTTCTGTTTAATAAATACTTAAAGACATTTAAGTGTTTCACATCGCATTTGTTTTCTCTAAAGGAGATTGATAAGGTTAGTTAAATTTCCATTACAGACAGCAGTTCATAATCTTACCGACGCTTTGTGTCTCACGTTTGAATTAGGGTTGGGTATTGTAGTATTCAGGCACCAGTCAGTAGGACATGGATATATTTGTCATTCATTTCCCTATAACCATGATGCAGCCAAGACACATTTCAGTAAGAAATAAACACATTAATGTGATGTTTTCTATCGTTTGGTCATCTATCTTTCTATTCAAGTTGTAGACGTTTATATTACATTCATGCAACTAGTCAACGGGCGGATCGGGGGTTTGGTGTCTGATCCACACGGACTAGTGGAGCCGGGGATCGAACCGTCGAGCCTTTGATTGAAGGACGACCCTGCTCTACGTAACATACTGTATATAGTTTAAGTTAGACGTATTAGTTATCACTATTTCTTGAGCTGCTTTAAAGCTTGACATAATAATATTTTAAATGTTTTTCTTCTTTAAATTTGCTAATGTATAAAATATCAGAAAATAGTGAAAAATATCCATCAAACTTTCAAGAGATAAAGCTCACGTCTTTGTTTTTCCTTACAGTCCAGCTCCCTGAGCAGAGACATGAGTAGACCAGTAGAGACTTCTTCTAGTGTTCTGACACTAATGGATTAGTTTTCCCACAAAATAATCTAACATTTCAGTAATCCACTAACCAGTTCAGTCCAAAAGAGACAGGGAGGGAGAACACACCTCATAGCTGCCCGCATCGTATTTGAGTTTAGCCAGAGAGGAGCGGTAGAGGAAGGGCATGTCTGTCCGGCGGCTCAGGAACACGAGAGCACTGGCTGAGCGGGACAGAGGCCTCCAGTAGACCTCTACATGGTTCTTCTCCTGAGAAACAACACACAACACACACCGTCACACAACACACACCGTCACACAACACACACCGTCACACAACACACACAACACACACCGTCACACAACACACACCGTCACACAACACACACAACACACACCGTCACACAACACACACCGTCACACAACACACACAACACACACCGTCACACAACACACACAACACACACAACACACACAACACACACCGTCACACAACACACACAACACACACCGTCACACAACACACACAACACACACCGTTTAACAACACACACCGTCACACAACACACACAACACACACCGTCACACACCGTTACACAACACACACAACACACACCGTCACACAACACACACCGTCACACAACACACACCGTCACACAACACACACCGTTACACAACACACACGATCACACAACACACACTGTCACACAACACACACCCTTACACAACACACACAACACACACCGTCACACAACACACACCGTCACACAACACACACAACACACACCGTCACACAACACACACCGTCACACAACACACACCGTCACACAACACACACCGTCACACAACACACACGTCACACAACACACACTGTCACACAACACACACCGTCACACAACACACACCGTCACACAACACACACGATCACACAACACACACTGTCACACAACACACACCGTTACACAACACACACAACACACACCGTCACACAACACACACCGTTACACAACACACACCGTCACACAACACACACCGTCACACAACACACACCGTTACACAACACACACCGTCACACAACACACACCGTCACACAACACACACGATCACACAACACACACTGTCACACAACACACACTGTCACACAACACACACCGTTACACAACACACACAACACACACCGTCACACAACACACACCGTTACACAACACACACCGTCACACAACACACACCGTCACACAACACACACCGTCACACAACACACACCGTCACACAACACACACGATCACACAACACACACTGTCACACAACACACACCGTTACACAACACACACAACACACACCGTTACACAACACACACAACACACACCGTCACACAACACACACCGTTACACAACACACACTGTCACACAACACACACCGTTACACAACACACACAACACACACCGTCACACAACACACACCGTCACACAACACACACAACACACACCGTCACACAACACACACCGTCACACAACACACACGTCACACAACACACACCGTTACACAACACACACAACACACACCGTCACACAACACACACCGTTACACAACACACACCGTCACACAACACACACCGTTACACAACACACACAACACACACCGTCACACAACACACACGATCACACAACACACACCGTCACACAACACACACCGTTACACAACACCCCAGCCAGCATGTCCATGTGGGGCCCATAAGGTTTAAATTTGGGCTGCCGATAAGGGTCCCAAGTGGGTTTGTCCGCAGTTTCCACGGTGGCCTCACCTGTGTTTGCCCAGTATGGGCAAACACAGGTGAGGCCAATTTGTAGCCAATTTGGGTCCCACTTAAAGCCCAGTCAGATCCTCTTAAAGTCGGTGAATAAACCGGTGAATAAACCCAGTATGGGCAAACACAGGTGAGGCCACCGTGGAAACTGCGGACAAACCCACTTGGGACCCTTATCGGCAGCCCAAATTTAAACCTTATGGGCCCCACATGGACATGCTGGCTGGGACACACAACACACACCGTCACACAACACACACCGTTACACAACACACACCGTCACACAACACACACCGTCACACAACACACACCGTTACACAACACACACCGTCACACAACACACACCGTCACACAACACACACCGTTACACAACACACACCGTTACACAACACACACCTCGATGAAGAGGTGAGTCTGGTCCTTACTAACAGAACTTACCTGTGACTCACTGTTGACCATCACATTGTTATTATTGTGTAGTATTGCTTGTTGGTTCACTATAACTAAACCATGGTCCAGTCCAGTCCATGACCCTGAACCCTCAGACCCTGAACCCCCAGACCCTAAACCCTCAGACCCTGAACCCTCAGACCCTGAACCCTCAGACCCTGAACCCTCAGACCCTAAACCCCCAGACCCTAAACCCCCAGACCCTAAACCAGAGGTGGGCAAACTACGGCCCGCGGGCCGGATACGGCCCGCGGGCCGGATACGGCCCGCCGAGTATTAATATACGGCCCGCCGAGTATTATAATTATTATAACATTAAAAAAATATATTAAAAAAAAGTTATTAAAAAAATATATTAAAAAAAAGTTTTTTATTTTAAATAATTATAAGTTATAGTAAAGACCGCTGTAGCGCTTCTCCGTTCCCAAGTTCAGTTTCCCGAAGCACGATGACCACAACAGACCAGCGTTGATGTTTCTTCATGCTTATTTATTGCACAGCACTCTTTTAGGCTTTTCGTGTGTGCAGCGGCTGTCATTCAGACGCTGTTGTGGGACTACGGATAATATTATGAACCCAGACACCACGGAGTTTGATGTTCCGACGTATGTGGAGTTTACACAACAAGTATAAAGCAGAACTGGTGGTTATTTCCAAGGTGGATGGCAGAATCGGTATCCGTTTTACGGAGATAAGACCGGCACAGTTCCTGGAGGAGTCGGAGAAATTCACCGAGCTGTGTGTGGCTACGGATAATATTATGAACCCAAACACAAGGGCGTTTCATGTTCCGACATGTTTGGGACTTCCACAACAAGTATAAAGCAAAACTAGTGGTTATTTATTCCATAATCGATACCGGAAAAGACAGCTCTTTTTCACGGAGAGACCCGACGGCGATAAGCCACGCCCCCTTTGTCAAACACTCTCCATCCATCTGATACTGGCCCGGCCCGTCTGTCAAATTTTTTAATTCAATGTGGCCCCTGAGCCAAAAAGTTTGCCCACCCCTGCCCTAAACCCTCAGACCCTGAACCCTCAGACCCTGAACCCCCAGACCCTGAACCCTCAGACCCTGAACCCTCAGACCCTGACCCCTTTACGTCTCCATGCTTCCATTGGGAACTGCGTGTTTAACGTCACATTGCTATGCATTGTGGGTAATTATTGACCCAAGTCTCCATAATGATAATGACCTGTAAAAGGCGTCTTCCCTGGACTCCCATGGGGTCCTGGTTTATGGCAACGGCCACTTTGTTTTGCAGGATGGCCCGTGCGCCGTTGTCCAGGTTTCGGAGGTCATTGGACATGATGAGAGGCGCCGCCATGACGGCCCACAGAGCCATCTGAGAGCGAGCCTGGTCCACACTCAGGCCGAAGTTCCCAATGATGAGCTGAGGAGAGATACCACAAGTATGGAGGTTATGACTCAATGAATATACAGCAAGCAATCATGACAAATTGATCATAAAGTAATATAATACAAACTAGCTAGAAGCCAGCAGTGACTAATATTTACACTTAAAGAACAATGTAACCTAGAGTATGCAGAGTTACCTGCATGTACTACTATGTGAAAGGACTTGAGGTGTTCAACATACTCTGGTCCATAAACTACCATGTGAACATTACCCTGGAAAAGGTATGTGGCTCACAGGGAACGGATGACTTTCGCTAAACTCTGTCCAACCTGTCCGTCACATGACTTCTGTAGACAGTGTGAACACAAACAAGCCAAATGCAAAAAAATAAAGAGTATTTCCTCTAGTCTGGAATAGGGCCCTCTTGGCTCTATGACCAGCTGTGTAACGTCTTACTGTACAGGAGCAACAAGGAAGACTCGTCCATCGTACCATGTCGGGGTCATTCCAGCGGCCAGGCCCCGCGGCCGGCTGCAGATCATCCTGGTTCTTGGAGAACCAGTCCAGGATGCCCTGCACGCTGTTCCACGAGTCCTGGATGTCGTAGTAATTCCTCCACAGGTGACAGATCTCACCCAGCAAAGAGTAGTTCACCTGGGAGGACCAGGGGGAGGGACTTAAATACCATGGACCTTTATGTGTGGATATGTAAGCAGGAGGGACTTTTCCCTCGGCAGGTGTCTGCGCTCGGCCGGAGGAAGACATCTCCTCCGACCCCTCAAAGGACTTATTTTACAAAAAGGACTTTCTCTCATTCCTCATTCTCGGCTCAGTGAGAAATGCATGTTATGATCAGACTGTGAATTAAAGTGTAGGAAGCAGTTGAGCTGTCGCTTTGCCTCTGTTAATAATCCTGCAATAAATATCTAAACTGCATTTAAAGCAAGTTACCTGAGAGTTTATCATATGGAAATAGTGAAGTGGTTCATGGTTGTAAAAAGCTAAGTACTACTGTGTGCCAAACAACAATAAAGTTATGAAAGGTTATTCTAGTTCATAGTCCACTAAACTGACCCTTATGGCTTATTGCTAGCTATTAAAACCTGTGTGTGTGTGTGTGTGTGTGTGTGTGTGTGTGTGTGTGTGTGTGTGTGTGTGTGTGTGTGTGTGTGTGTGTGTGTAGGTTGGTGGGCATGATGTAATATTTAGTTTAAATCAATGATTTTGGTCGCAGATATTCCAGAAGTTGTCGTTCTGGACGAGGTTGGGAAATGAAAACGGCGCATTATGGAATATGTGCGATGCCTTTACACCATCCTTGTTGGAACAAGGATGGTGTAAAGCTTATGTTATGGATTCATTGGGATGGACCTATTGGAACATGTATTAAAGTTGAGTTGCCAGAGAGTAACGGGAAAAATGTGGGGCCAGTTGAATTATTGAACATAAACAATAAGAATATGGTCATTGAACAGTGAGCCATTAGCTGGTGTGGGGATGGCGCTCACGTTTGGGGGAAGGCCTCCAACATAGACCGGCCAGCTGCAGGAGTAGGCCATCGGTCTGCCTGTGGCGTTCAAAGCCTTGGACATCCGAGGGTAACCTGTGGGACAACGCTTCATGAAGTCCACAACTCTCGTGGGACATTCTACTTAAACATTTGAGGGTTTCAAAGACTTCATTCCAGTTTGCTCTTACCCAGCATGTGCTCTACAGGATTTGAGGAACATCCATCAAACTTCAGATAGTCCACCCCCCAGCTGGCAAAGGTCTGGGCATCAATGTCGATTTTATCCAGCGTGGTGCCGGGGAACCCCATACATGTGTGAGTGCCCATGTCTGCATAGATGCCCAGCTTCAGTCCACGGTCATGGATATACCTCGCCAGCTTTGCAATGCCGCCTGGAAACCTAGAGACAAACTATTATTTTACAAGGAGCTCGTTCAAACAGGACCCCCGAGAAGAGTCGTCATTACATTAGTAAACCTCGTTTGTCCTGAAAGGAACATTTGCCATCTGGTATGTGGATGTCCAATCAGTGTAGACCAGCAAAGAAATACACAACGCTTATTTCCCTGCCATGGATCGTGTCTGGAGCCGGTCCTGCCTCCTGCCTCCTGTCTCCTACCTCCTGTCTCCTACCTCCTGTCTCCTGCCTCCTGTCTCCTACCTCCTGTCTCCTGCCTCCTACCTCCTGCCATGGCCCTGCTGATGCCCCTCCTCTCTCCCTCCTTCTGCTTCATGGATCGTGGTTATCTGGATCATGGACCATGCCTACTACTCATTATATGAATAATTTATGTCATATTCATGTAATGTGCTGTAACTCTGTTACGTTATTCATTCTGGTCACATGACATCTATTGCTTCTGTCCATCCGGGGAGAGGGATCCTCCTCTGTTGCTCTCCCTCAGGTTTCTTCCCTTTTTTCCCTGTGAAAGGGTTTTTACTATCTTTATTTGGGGAGTTTTTCCTGATCCGATGTGAGGTCCCGGGACAGAATGTTATGTTACAGATTGTAAAGCCCTCTGAGGCAAACTTGTATTTGTGATGTTGGGCTATATAAAATAAACTGAATTGAATTTCCACTGACCAGGCGGCGTTATTTGATGCATTTCTG
The DNA here is from genome assembly GCA_038501785.1 of Myoxocephalus aenaeus. Taxonomy (NCBI): domain Eukaryota; kingdom Metazoa; phylum Chordata; class Actinopteri; order Perciformes; family Cottidae; genus Myoxocephalus; species Myoxocephalus aenaeus. Next base: position 748,622 of record JBAMJR010000076.1, on the reverse strand, counting down.
TGAGAATGTGTTGCAAATAAATGCAAATCAATTCATGTTAATGGAACATAAAGTGAGACAAGTAGACCCACCTGGAGGGGTCCGGCTGCAATCTCCCGTGTTCATCTCTCACCCGGGACATCCAGCAGTCATCGATGATCACGTACTCATAGCCCAGCTCCTTCCAGCCATCTTCAGCCAGGCGGTCAGCCATGTCTCTGAACAGCTCCTCCCTGTGCCGTGCATGAGACACATTGAAGTACCTTTTAAGTACCAAGAGCCTGTTATTCTCACACTAAGCCCCAAATGTCTCTATACATATTCTTCACCTCAGTGGTGTGGAAGTCTCACACTTTCACTTCAGGTGGCATCAACAGCAAAATGATCGACTATGTTCATTTAAAAACTGTCTCCATCTATCTTTCAAAACGTTGGTCATCAAACGTCATGTTCACACTCCTCAAGCTCTGAAGCATGAGGTCTGCCAGGAAGCAGCAGTCACGGTTCCAGTTCTATCGAAACCGCAGCACTACCTCACCTCGTGGTTTCCTACTCTGACAGTCTCCTCTTCTTCTCTCCTGCAGCAGCTGAGTGGATGTTCTTAGTAGATTGGTTTATAACTCAGTCCCTTATCCTGCCAGTGATTCAAGCTTCAATATTCCCAAACCTGATGCAGTTCTCCGGGTCGTCTTTACAGTCAATATCACAGCGAAAGCGTTCCCAGGCCATCCATCCCATGGGAGGCGTCCTCAGCAACCCGTTGTCCAGGCCAACAGTCAGTGAGATCAGGGCAAGGAGCTGCGTTGCTGCTAAGGGCCCCATTTCTGAACAGAAGAAATGTGCAAATGAAACACTTAGTAAATATGTCCTCACACGCACACGCAGACATACATGTGTTACTCTGTTACTGCTTGTTTTTTAAATGGCAGTTTATTTTCTATTTTTTTTAGAACGCTCCTGATTCCAACATTTGTGTGTATTGCCCCGAATGTTCACAACTGACAGCTCAAACCGTCTCACTCCTACTTCACACGACACTTCAACTGCTTTGTCCTTTGCAGACATTGACTGGCGTTGCAGCTGCGTTTACTTCTCTCAGGGTTGCTCTACGACTGTGGCTCAAAACGATCAGCGCTGTTCAAGTAGAAACTGATCTCTCAGTCACGACACTGGTTTGACCTGCTTGCAGATCTTACACTTGAAAAGACACCTGGACTTTAAACGCTCAACTTCACCTGACACTCAAACTACTTTAGCGTAAATGCTTCAACTTCCTCAACGAAGACCCCGAGCATGGGTTCCCTCTGGGTTCCCTCTGGGTTCTCCGGCTTCCACCCACAGTCCGAAGACATGAGCTTAGGTTGATTGGAGACTAAAATCGCCCGTAGGTGTGAAGGGTTGAGTATATGTGCCCTGTGATAAACTATATGAATCTTCTTTTAACCTGTGATGCATAGTTATGACATATTATTGTCTTTCTACAGTTTATTATGTGTCCGGCCTCATCACTACAGCACTGTTAGCGCTGTTTCAAACCAGAACCGGAGGCTGGGTTCTACGCTTCCACAACGACGCCGTCAGCGTTATCAGCGGTAACCGTCTAATGAGAGCAGAGCGGTGGTACTGATATGCACTAAAGGGACCGCAGCGGGCCGGAGAAGCTCTGATAACAACCCGGAGGGAGAGAGACGTGATTCCACTAGCTTTACATTGTTGAGGAGATAGTAATGCTGTATGAACCTTTAAGTTCATTTATCTTGAAGACTTATGAATGTGCTAATAAACTGTGGCTCAGTGGTCCTTCAATCAGAGGATCGGTAGTTCGATCCCCGACTCCGCAAGCCCATGACGATGTGTCCTCGGGCAAGACACCTAACCGCTAATTGCTCCCTTATCTGTGCCACAGTGTGTGAATGTTAGTTAGTCCTGATGGACAGGTGGTACCTTCATGGTAGCTCCTCCATCAGTGTGAATGTTAGTTAGTCCTGATGGACAGGTGGTACCTTCATGGTAGCTCCTCCCATCAGTGTGTGAATGTTAGTTAGTCCTGATGGACAGGTGGTACCTTCATGGTAGCTCCTCCCATCAGTGTGTGAATGTTAGTTAGTCCTGATGGACAGGTGGTACCTTCATGGTAGCTCCTCCCATCAGTGTGAATGTTAGTTAGTCCTGATGGACAGGTGGTACCTTCATGGTAGCTCCTCCATCAGTGTGAATGTTAGTTAGTCCTGATGGACAGGTGGTACCTTCATGGTAGCTCCTCCATCAGTGTGAATGTTAGTTAGTCCTGATGGACAGGTGGTACCTTCATGGTAGCTCCTCCCATCAGTGTGTGAATGTTAGTTAGTCCTGATGGACAGGTGGTACCTTCATGGTAGCTCCTCCCATCAGTGTGAATGTTAGTTAGTCCTGATGGACAGGTGGTACCTTCATGGTAGCTCCTCCATCAGTGTGAATGTTAGTTAGTCCTGATGGACAGGTGGTACCTTCATGGTAGCTCCTCCATCAGTGTGAATGTTAGTTAGTCCTGATGGACAGGTGGTACCTTCATGGTAGCTCCTCCCATCAGTGTGAATGTTAGTTAGTCCTGATGGACAGGTGGTACCTTCATGGTAGCTCCTCCATCAGTGTGAATGTTAGTTAGTCCTGATGGACAGGTGGTACCTTCATGGTAGCTCCTCCATCAGTGTGAATGTTAGTCAGTCCTGATGGACAGGTGGTACTTTCATGGTAGCTCCTCCCATCAGTATGAATGTTAGTTAGTCCTGATGGACAGGTGGTACCTTCATGGTAGCTCCTCCCATCAGTATGAATGTTAGTTAGTCCTGATGGACAGGTGGTACCTTCATGGTAGCTCCTCCCATCAGTGTGAATGTTAGTTAGTCCTGATGGACAGGTGGTACCTTCATGGTAGCTCCTCCCATCAGTATGAATGTTAGTTAGTCCTGATGGACAGGTGGTACCTTCATGGTAGCTCCTCCCATCAGTGTGTGAATGTTAGTTAGTCCTGATGGACAGGTGGTACCTTCATGGTAGCTCCTCCATCAGTGTGAATGTTAGTTAGTCCTGATGGACAGGTGGTACCTTCATGGTAGCTCCTCCCATCAGTGTGAATGTTAGTTAGTCCTGATGGACAGGTGGTACCTTCATGGTAGCTCCTCCCATCAGTGTGAATGTTAGTTAGTCCTGATGGACAGGTGGTACCTTCATGGTAGCGCCTCCCATCAGTGTGAATGTTAGTTAGTCCTGATGGACAGGTGGTACCTTCATGGTAGCTCCTCCCATCAGTGTGAATGTTAGTTAGTCCTGATGGACAGGTGGTACCTTCATGGTAGCTCCTCCCATCAGTGTGAATGGGTGAATTATGACATGTAGTGTTAAAGAGCTTTGAGTGGTCGGAAGACTAGAAAAGCAACATACAACAAGTACAGTCCATTTACCATATGAATAAAAAATGAGAACATATGAGTTTATATAATTAAATTGGGATTAATATGAGATTTTAAAGTGCTCTTAAATGTGATTTGTTATATAGTCTGATTGGAGTGAACAGGAATGATCTCCTGTGTGGAGAGTGCTCCGCTGGCCCTGCAGTAAACAACATTCAGATCACAGCTTTGTAGATTTAAAAAGATGAAATTATTTTACACACTCCATGTTTAGTTTGCTTCGTACAACATTAAGAGAATATGACATCTTGGCCAGAGCAGAAATGTTACCGAGCAGCTGAGCTCTGACTAAACACATACCAGCAGTACAGTGCATTCAGAGTTGTACGTGTCTCTTACCTGTTAGGCTGATCTTAACAGTCAGTTCTGTGAGGGCAGGCACATGACTGCCTTCTGTTTCCTGGATCGTTCCCCTGAGCTGCAGCGTCTATCTCTTCCTGTTCAGGTAAAGGTCACGTGACTCTGTGTCACATGATGAAACAGGAAACCGGTTGAAGAGGCAGAAATGTGGTCTTTTGGTGTTGCAGATTGTTTATGTACATTTGTATATTTAGTATTTTTTGTATGTATGATGATGGTGTTACATTAGTATATAAGAAAATAATACATTGTGACCATAAGGGCTAACCTATAAATTAATGGAAATATATAAACTTTGAGAAAAGTGAGAAATAGTTGCATTGGGAACATGTAAAGAGAAATAGTTCAGTGGCTAATGATGAAGTTATTCATTTTCTCTCTCTTTAAACGGCACCAAGGACACTGAGAGTTTGAATTCAGTTTTCTTTTTCTAGCGTTCACCCTGAAAAACTGGTTTGGCAAGATTCTGTCACACACTGCTTATCATAACATAGTAACACATTTTATCAATAGAGCGGTAAAGGAGGGGCTCTGGTTAAGGGGTTCTGGATAAGGGGTTCTGGATAAGGGGTTCTGGTTAAGGAGGGGCTCTGGTTAAGGAGGGGCTCTGGTCAAGGAGTTCTGGTTAAGGAGGGGTTCTGGTTAAGGGGCTCTGGTTAAGGGGTTCTGGATAAGGGGTTCTGGATAAGGAGGGGCTCTGGTTAAGGAGGGGTTCTGGTTAAAGGGCTCTGGTTAAGGAGGGGTTCTGGTTAAGGGGTTCTGGATAAGGGGTTCTGGTTAAGGAGGGGCTCTGGTTAAGGAGGGGCTCTGGTTAAGGGGTTCTGTTTAAGGAGGGGTTCTGGTTAAGGGGTTCTGGTTAAGGGGCTCTGGTTAAGGAGGGGTTCTGGTTAAGGGGCTCTGGTTAAGGGGCTCTGGTTAAGGAGGGGTTCTGGTTAAGGGGCTCTGGTTAAGGGGTTCTGGTTAAGGAGGGGTTCTGGTTAAGGGGTTCTGGATAATGGGTTCTGGTTAAGGGGCTCTGGTTAAGGAGGGGTTCTGGTTAAGGGGTTCTGGTTAAGGAGCGGTTCTTGTTAAGGGGCTCTGGTTAAGGAGGGGTTCTGGTTAAGGGGTTCTGGTTAAGGAGGGGCTCTGGTTAAGGGGTTCTGGTTAAGGAGGGGCTCTGGTTAATGAGGGGCTCTGGTTAAGGGGTTCTGGTTAAGGAGGGGTTCTGGTGAAGAAGGGGTTCTGGTTAAGGGGTTCTGGTTAAGGAGGGGTTCTGGTTAAGGAGGGGTTCTGGTTAAGGAGGGGCTCTGGTTAATGAGGGGCTCTGGTTAAGGGGTTCTGGTTAAGGAGGGGTTCTGGTGAAGAAGGGGTTCTGGTTAAGGGGTTCTGGTTAAGGAGGGGTTCTGGTTAAGGAGGGGTTCTGGTTAAGGGGTTCTGGATAAGAAGGGGTTCTGGTTAAGGGGTTCTGGTTAAGCAGGGGTTCTGGTTAAGGGGTTCTGGTTAAGGAGGGGTTCTGGTTAAGGGGCTCTGGTTAAGGAGGGGTTCTGGTTAAGGGGTTCTGGTTAAGGAGGGGCTCTGGTTAATGAGGGGCTCTGGTTAAGGGGTTCTGGTTAAGGAGGGGTTCTGGTGAAGAAGGGGTTCTGGTTAAGGGGTTCTGGTTAAGGAGGGGTTCTGGTTAAGGAGGGGTTCTGGTTAAGGGGTTCTGGTTAAGGAGGGGCTCTGGTTAATGAGGGGCTCTGGTTAAGGGGTTCTGGTTAAAGAGGGGTTCTGGTGAAGAAGGGGTTCTGGTTAAGGGGTTCTGGTTAAGGGGTTCTGGTTAAGAAGGGGTTCTGGTTAAGGGGTTCTGGTTAAGGAAGGGTTCTGGTTAAGGGGCAGTTTTTCATGCAAAATACTGAAGCTAATGTGAAAAATAATTTGGCTGAACTAACCCACATTGTGTGTGTCAATACTATTGGAATACTATGGAATAACGAATATAAAGCTTGGTTCTCTGGGCCATGCTTTAGTAAAAGGTTTAGTGGAACTGGACAACAGAAACGTCTTCCTGACTCAAACATGCAGAACCGTTTCTTCTGAAGACCTGGAGAAGACCCTTACTGACGAGAGCATGCATGTCTACACAGACAGACCTGTGTCCACCTACAGTAGGGACTGCGCTTACGTAGTATGGGCAATAACACTGGATTTGAATTTTGGAATTGAACCGTACATTTTTTGTTGGTTTTAGAACCACATCTGGCAACAACAAGAAATGTAATGTACTATGGAATTGGACAAGATTTTGGCAAAAATCATTGGTGCGTAGAACAAAATATAGCAAAATATGGATCAGGTCAAAAATGGCTTGTCATTTTTTTTTTTACAAATCTCAAAACCTAAAGATGTAAATCTGTAAAAGTTTCATGAAGAAAATAATGCTCATTCGTTTCCTTAAACAGCTGGTCGCTGTGGTTTGTAATGTTACTCAAAAAGGAAGAAACAGTTTATTGGTCACTATTTTCAGTTTAATCCACATGTGGTGCTCTAGTGAGTATTTGTGCTTGAGTCAAAATGAACGAGAGAGGGAAGGAACATGTCACTCAATGACTGTTTTACTAGTTATAGACAACAATGGAGCTTTATGTCACAGAGGAAGAAGCTCTTTGATACACACATTACACTACATGGGATTTGTGATACAAGCACACTCATCCTTTAGTCAGCAGGCAACTAGTGCAAATGACACACTGGCAACTCACAGTGCATTGACAACATGTTTCACAGTAGGCCAACATGTGTTAAAATGAATTGGTCATAGCAAAGACATAGGCCACAGGCACTTGCAGGCCAATGTTGACAATATGCCATTTCCCCATCACCAAGGCTCCAATCACCAACCCTGCTCCTGTTCCCAGAGTCCCTGTCCACGAGGACCACCGTCCAGCCACCGCTGCCGCTGCGCCCACCGACACCCCCGCCGCGCCCACCGCCCCCAGCAACGCCCCCGCCTTGCCCCCGCCTCCTAGCGCCGGGGCTAAAAGCTCCACTAAACCCAGCAAACCCGCCGCCGCCAAAGCTGCCCCCGCGATCACCTTCACCTCTCCAGCTCCCCGCCTCACCAGCGGACCGCCCACCGCAGCCCCCAAACCCAACTCGCATAACTTTGCCGCGAAGAAAGCTGCGTTCAAAGCCTCCAGAGAGGACTGGCGGTTGATTCGAGCGCTGATGTTTCCTCTGGACTGGCTCTGCCCTGCCCCTCGCATCTTGGTGGCGGTGGCCAGGACCACCTGGCCGGCGTGCAGGGTGAGCATGGCGATGACGAAGGTCGCCAGCATCCCCATGCACCCGATCAACATCCAGAACTTAAAGTCTGGAGATTTCAGGAGGAAATAGGCGATCACTGCAACCAAAGCCAGAAGGACTATAAACACAGACTGATGGCCACCGTAACCAAACACCCCAAACCCGGATGTTACTATGGCAACCACTGTCATTGGTATCCCTGAGAAAGCCAGAAAGTCCACATATTTGACCGCCACTGTGTTGATCCAGTCTCGCATGGTTCTTTGCTCCATCTCTGCCTCTTCGGTCTCCATGTTCCTGCTCTCCGTCTCCGCTCTCTGCCGTCGCTCCGTGACCCAGGTGGTCCTGTTCTCCGTCCCGCCCTTCTCCAGCGTCAGGATCCTCTGCTCTCTCTGCCGGTGCTGCAACTCTGTCATCTCTGTATGCTTCCTCCGACTGTCCCCGTCTTCAGATCCCAGGGTGCAACAGGCCTCTCCCTGCTTCCAGAGGAGCTTGAACACAAAGTGCAGGGGCGGCTTGAGCAGGGTGAAGATGCTCAGCGCCCACAGAAGGCCCACCATGCCGTAATGCTTCACAATCCATTCGATGGAGACCCCGAGCGTGGCTCCACTGAGAGTGGCCCCGAAGGCCCCGGCGAGTCCCGCTAACGCCCAGAAGCTGACGGAGTCCGTGTGGGCGGTACCAACAAACATTGAGGCTACCGCTGCTGCCAGGATCACACCAGCTACTACTGAAGTCATGGCCGCCGTCAGGGCCGTGGCTCCAATCAGGGTCCCCAGCCCCAGAGCACCCACTGTCCGGACTTCATCCACCACTGGTTTCAGTGGACCGGCTGCAGTCATCAATAATAGGGTCTGGTCCACTGGGTCCTCTGTGGCTCCCAGTATGCAGCCTCCCACTGCTCCCAGTGCAAAGCCCACAGCGGCCTCCATTAAAGGGCTCCTAGCTCCTGAAACATGACGAGAACAAAACTATTCAGCACTGAGGAGGTTACTTCATGTGATGTTGTACTAGTTAGATAGAGCTTTGGTTTCTTGTTCCAAGGTGGATGGGTATGTCGATAACTATGTTGGGTGTATTGTTTAATACGCCTGTAATATTTAATGTTTTGTACTATTTTTCTTAATAAGGTGAAGGACATGTCTTTAGAACAGTTGCCCTTCAGGACTGAATGATACTACATGACATGATAAACCTTTCAATGACTGGACAAAGGTTTCATTTGAATAACTGAATTCCTATTTCTTTATTCAAATGCGCAGTGTCAGCATTTACATGACGTTCTGATGAGATGTGTGAGTGAGTACAGCCACCATGTGTGATGCATGACAGCAGAGACGCATCAGTCTGGTTAGTCAGGTTCAGCCAGCAGAGGCAGCATGCTGATCCCTATCAGGTCACTCCAAATCAAAACAGGCAGCGCTGCACTGGGTCAAGGGACGTGCTGCCTTTCAAGTAACACATAGAAAACTTTGAGCGTCCACTGATTTGTATACTACATGTAGAAAATAAAAGCACGGGGTGCACTACTAGTTGTGTTTTGTTAAGCACAGTTTACAGAAGCATGCAGAGTTCAGTCATTAACACAGATATGAATGAAAGTCTTTACCCCGTTTAGTCCGTGACATGTTGTCTTGGGATGGGCAGTAGACTGACTAATGCTCTTCCCCTGGAGGGTTGTCCGGTTGAGAATGCGTGTTAGTTCTGGGGGAACGTATTTTTTAGGAGACAGGGTTGTCTCTCCAGACCTGGTTCCTACGTGAGTCTCTTTACGGCTGAAAGAGCTTCTGTCCCCACACAGGACACGCCCACTCTGGGCTGTCCTCTCTGTGTCCTTCCTGCAGGTGATCTGTATGGAAGACTAACGATACCATCGGATTGTATGAACCGAGGAAACAGCAGAGAAGAAATGTCAAATGAAAGCCTCAATTATCCAATACATGAGCAGGTTAATTTGAATATGAATACATATACACAGAAATACAAAATACAAAATAATCAATATTTTTTTGGTTTGTTTAGAAATGACTTATTTTTGTATACATTTTAAGACATTTCAATTTCAATGAGGTGACCTTCTGTATGGCTCTGAACGAGGCGACAGAATGAGGCTATATAAGTAAATGTAAATACATACACAAATAAATAAATACATATGCCTCTGAAATAAATCATGAAATTAGTACAATTTATATAAATAAATGTTCATGTTTAAATAAGTCTATATAGTTCAATATATAAATAAATACATGTTTTAATTTTTAAAAGGACATATTTCACACAAATGTTTTGTTTATTTCACATTATTTTTTCCAGCAGAATCGTGTTCCCTAATGAAACATTTATTTCACTTTATATTTACATCTGTTATGGAGGCTGAGTCCTCTGACTGAGCTTCAGGATCCCTGAGCCCTGAACGTTGACAGTAACTGTTGGTTACGGTCACCTGATCCCTGCTGTTGTGTTCCCTCTTTTGTCTTCACCTTGGCTCTGCATCTCTGAACAGGAAGCGTTCTGGAATCTTCTATCAGCGGGTTGTCGCTCCGGGACATTGCGTGTCATTGTGTGTGTCCGGCAGTGGAAGTCTACAGAGAAATCACAGAAAGGACGAGCAAACCATTGAAGGTACAACATGTATTTGCTTGTTTACATATGCATGTCCATCTAAAATCCATGAAATATAACTTACAAAGAAGCACAATGTTTATTTGTCATTGTCGTACCATTAGGTTTTTGATATTTCCATTAAAGCTGTATAATATCTAGTGCAGGCCTGGCCGAGCCGCAGCTCTTTGCCTGGTTTCATGCGGCTCTTACATTCATATCGAAGTTTTTTTTTCTTTTTTTCTTTTAAAATCTTTTTATTGATTTTGCAAAAAATACGTCGACCCATTTAATGCGGAGACGGACTGTTTGAAAGCCCCGCTAGTCACAGCTTCTCTGACGCACCTTGAAATATTTAGGAAAACTCAGACCTCAATGCTTATTGTGTGAATTACACCATCAGTTAGCTTGCAGGCTGTGGAGCGGTCCAGGCTTTCTTCTTGCAGAGCGTTTGATGAAGAGCAGTGACTTCACATGCTGGGTGCTGATTTCCATGCAGAGGATGAATGCCAAGTTAATCGCATTTTTGTACATTTTTTCTAGCTGTGAATTCTCGTGACATTTATAAACATTAATTCAACATACTTTCGAAATTGTCTAAACGGCATTCATATTACAACACAAAGAAGATGCCTGCCTGCCTGTATCTCTCTCTCTCTCTCTCTCTCTCTCTCTCTCTCTCTCTCTCTCTCTCTTCATTAAACATGACGTCAGTAAACAGCTGGACAAGGCTTTGAATTCACGGGTTTCGTGAGTTTTTAGTTTGTTTATTTTTTAGGAAACGTCGGACCAGTTGTGACGTAATGTTTTCAGCGGCGCTAATGTTGTGGTTCATTTATCACCAAACAACGTCGGGGGATTGAAACACGTCATCACCTGTTTGTCTGACGCTGCGGGTCAGAAGTAGCTGCACCCGTTTAGCGCTCAGCGCTGCATGAGCACTACGTGGAGGAGGAGGGGCGCGGCGGGGGAGGGAGGAGCGAAACTCTCACAAGAACTCAAATAAATGCCCGGTCAGATATCAAAACGCATTTGGGGGGAATCGATGACAGAGAGAGTCATTTTTATTCTTAAATACTGATGAATGAAGAAAACAATTGGGCTCCAGCAGAAGGGGCACTTTTCTCTTTCTCATCCAAAAGGGCAGGTTGAGCACCACTAGGGGTCTATCTGTGCACGTGCCTGAGCACCACTAGGGGTCTATCTGTGCACGTGCTTGAGCACCACTAGGGGTCTATCTGTGCACGTGCCTGAGCACCACTAGGGGTCTATCTGTGCACGTGCTTGAGCACCACTAGGGGTCTATCTGTGCACGTGCCTGAGCACCACTAGGGCTCTTTCTGTGCACGTGCCTGAGCACCACTAGGGGTCTATCTGTGCATGTGCCTGAGCACCACTAGGGGTCTATCTGTGCACGTGCCTGAGCACCACTAGGGGTCTATCTGTGCACGTGCCTGAGCACCACTAGGGGTCTATCTGTGCACGTGCCTGAGCACCACTAGGGGTCTATCTGTGCACGTGCCTGAGCACCACTAGGGGTCTATCTGTGCACGTGCCTGAGCACCACTAGGGGTCTATCTGTGCATGTGCCTGAGCACCACTAGGGGTCTATCTGTGCACGTGCCTGCCCATGTGAAAGAATTGCTTCGAGTGGCAACAACGGAATACAAGCCAGATTTGAAGAGGATTGTTCAAGGCAAGGAATGCCAGAAGTCCCACTAAGCAACATGCATAGTAAAAGAACAACGCTATTGTAAATTATTATATTTTTGTTTGTGGACTTGGTTGAACTGAGAGTTTGTGTGTGAGACAGTGCACACAATGTTCATTGTTGAAAAGGACTGGCCTGTGGTCTTAGTACTGTAGGAGTCAATTTCTGTCATTATCATGTTGGTGTGTGACATTTACAGTAAATCTGGTTGAGCAGAGGTCTGTCTGTGTGTGTGAGGAAGGGATGGGGTGATGTTCATGTGTGCCCATGTCTATGATGTGACTCTTTGCGGTAACACAGTAAAAAATGTGGCTCTTAGTCTCTGACTGGTTGGCCAGCCCTGCTCTAGTGTGTGCTGCATTGATATGCTTCAATAGACAAACAATAAGCGTCAACATAGCAGCCAACTGTGCGTCCTCCCTTGTGATCTGTTCCATCACCTGCCGATGAGGAGTTTCCCTCAGCACACCAAGCAACTAGACTCTCAAGGAGAAGGCCGGCACCATGCTCCAGTACTGGTCCTGTCTTGTTAGGATCTAGCTCTGCTAGTCCAGGTCCACGTGTCCTTGGGCAAGACCCTTACCCCAGCAAGCTGTGCCTACGGTGTGTGAATGTTTAGGTGTTCCTGATGCTGGTACACAGCGAGAAGGGAGGACAGCTAAAAGAAGCACTAAGGCTTTGGCCCGATCCCAGCCTCCTCACACGGATTGCGGGCTCTCGCAGACATTTTAAACCCAGTTGCTCCCGGGCGCCTCAGGGCATCGCTCTGCTCCTTAAGCACTGAGGCTGCGTTCACAACAAACACGTTGCGAATTTGATGCGCGAGTAGATTACATGCAAAGTCAATGCACAGACGCGAGTGGTTGCGAAAAAGCAAATTTTCCGCCGGGCGGAGCAAATGAGGCGTTTGACATTTTTCAACTCGGGCGTAAAATGTGCGTGGCGTCAGCCAATCAGCGTTGAGAAGCTCCGCCCCTCATCACCCGTCCTGCTGCTGAATCAAACTGCTGCTGGTCCTGAAGCAGCGCTGGTAGCGGCTTCATTCAGACGCTGTTGTGGGACTACGGGTAATATTGTAACGGACTGAGGGAAATGTTTTGTTGTGAGTGTTATGTTCAGGAGGTCAGTGAACGTCTCATGAGCTGGTAGCTGTGAAGCGTGCCTGTGATTGGAGAGCGAGGGAGGGGGATGTTGTTGTGTGTGTTACGACGCGTTCGGAGCAGTCTATGACCCGGAGCAGAGGTGAAGCTTGTTGAGAGGTTTTCACGGGATTCTACTGTTGTTTTGGCGTAGGCTACGGCCCACAGTAGCCTGTTCTATGTTCCATTAATAAACACACTATAAGCTAACGTCTCGTAGCTTTCCTGACCCAGGGTCGCTACAATATTATGAACCCAGACACCATGGAGTTTGATGTTCCCACGTATGTGGAGTTTACACAACAAGTATGAAGCAGATATTTCATGGTGGATGAAGGAAACGGGAACTGTTTTTACGGAGATAAGCCACGCCCCCTTTCAGGAGCGAGTAACGTTCGCGACGCTTTTGATGTGAACGCAGCTTCAGGATGGGTTAAAAATGCAGAGAATAGTTTCCCCAAGGGGATTCTTCTTCTTCTTCTTCTTCTTCTTCTTCTTCTTCTTCTTCTTCTTCTTCTTCTTCTTCTTCTTCTTCTTCTTCTTCTTCTTCTTCTTCTTCTTCTTCTTCTTTATTAACGCTTTCAGAAAGCCTGCATTTCTGCAGACTTTGCCCAAAGGAATTACCCACAATTCATAACAATGTGACATTAAACACCAGTGGAAGCATGGAGACGTAAAAAATAAATAAAAAGAAGGTAAATAAAGAGGACGAAACATGTGTGTTCAACCTGGCATATTACATTTAATCAGAAGCATTAATAATTAAAGATGGACCATAAAAACACATGAAATCAGAGGAATAGAAGCAGAGACTATATTATACAGATATATATAATAACATTTTATTTTGTAATTTAATCTTTTTTTTTCACGAAAACAAGTAAATAGATCATTTAAAGTTAAAACAAATACCAACAATTGTACACATCATTTACCACATAACGTTATAAGTCCCTATGGGTTCAGGGTTTAGATAACTCTGGTCCACACTCCAGCACAGTAATGCGTCGTAACGCCATAATACCGAAGAAGAACCATATATGAATATATGTATATATTTTTTTGTAATCTTATTTCATTTTTAGTTTTTGTTTTGTTGTTGTTATTTGATATTTTATTTAGTAGTGTTATTTGTTGAAAGGGCCAGTGATAGACATCCTGATCTACACTCCATACCAGTTGGTGGCGCTAATGCACCGAACCGCCAATAAACCGTAAAGAAGAAGAAGAAGAAGAAGAAGAAGGGACGGAACCAATTGTAGTCGGACTCTACGGAGACGTTTCAGTGTAACTCCACGATGGCAGCTCTGGTGAAAACACATGTGCAGTCTTCTGGTGAGTTTTTAATACACAATCCACTATCGTTGTCTCTTTAAAACACAACGACGGTGTCGGGAGCTTGTTGAGAATGTCCCAGGTGTCCGTTTCCTCGCGAGATGACGTGGCTTTACTGGTAGACGTGAATGTGCTCTGTAGCTAGCTAGCTTAGCACTAGCCTCGTTACCCAGCTTCAACGCAACCAATGCTGGAGTTAAGGAGATGATGTTTGGTAGAAAGGAAAAGAGCAGTCGAGGGCTGTAAACGGTATACAGAACTGTATATCAATAACTACAGTACCAATAATCCAAAATCAATTCAGAGAACCACTCATCAACCCCGAAATGACTAAACGAGCTCCTCACGAGAGGAACATGTAGGTAACTACATGCATATAGTTACATATACATGTGTGTATATATGTATATATATATATATATATATATATATATATATATATATATATATATATATATATATATATATATATATATACCTACATGTATGTAGTTGCCTACATATACATGTAGTTACATATGCATGTAGTTACATAGGCACGTAGTTACATATACATGTATATGTACCTACATGCATATGTACCTACATGCATATGTACCTACATATACATGTAGGTACATATGCATGTAAACAAAGAAACATGTAGGTACATATGCATGTAGTTACATATACATGTATATGTAATTACATGCATATGTACCTACATGTATATGTAGGTACATATGCATGTAGTTACAGACATGTAAACAAAGAACACTGCTGTAAATGTTCCAGTGTCATAGTGCTGCCCTGTGCAGCTGTTTCCTCTGAGACTAACAGACCCAAACAGGCTTAAAAGCAGGAAACAAAGAAACAACGGGGAACAGTGACAGCATTTGGGACATTTCTTAGAGTTGATGGCAAGACAACAGATGTAACAAAATCCTATTAAGCTAAATGATTGACCTTTTTTTCTTTGTGCCATTAAAAAAAATATCCGTCACTCTTCAAATGCAGATTATTAGCAGAAACATTTAGACGATGGGTTTCCTAATGAGATCAAATTCTGAATGGTTTTGTGAGATCGAAATATTGTACAAATTTGGGTTTCCAAAGTATTGTTTTTCACCCATTCCTGATCTCACCACTGGTGGAGCATGAGTAATGTAAGTTCAGCGGGTTGCAGCAGCCGTAAACGTTTGTATTTGTTTGTGTGCCTCAGGAGACGATGCACAGCCGCAGTCTGAGGACCACGATGACCAGAGGGATGCTGAAGGAGGGAGCAACGATGAAAGGTCAGACGAGGGAGCGAGTGACGAAGGAGACAGTGACGAGGGAGCGAGTGACGAAGGAGACAGTGACGAGGGAGTGAGTGACGAAGGAGACAGTGACGAGGGAGCGAGTGACGAGGGAGCGAGTGACGGAGACGGTGAAGGTGGGAGTAATGAGGAGGAGGCAAAGGAGGAAGATAACAGTAACCCTAATGCTGGGTGGGCTGAGGCCATGGCCAAGATCCTGGGAAAGAAGACCCCCGAGAGCAGAACCAGCATCCTGGTGAAGAGCAAAGAGCTGGACAAGATGAAGGAGAGGGAGAGGAAGGAACAGCTGGAGAGAAAGAAACAGGTAATGGGCACGCTGTCCCATTCTTTATTGGCTCGTCTGTGTATCCCATCTCCTACTAATTAGGCTTTATTGACAGGAATACAGTTCCAAATAATTTCCTGGGAAATCTAATAACAAAAAAAAAGGAGGGAAAACTCGTTGGCTGACCATTCCCCTAACGACATTCGCATAACCACAAATGAGGTGCCTCCATTGCAAAGCAGCGTGTTCCTGAAACTCTGATCAAACAGTCTGCGCTGATCAGCAATAAATCAATATTCTGTTATTGCATGGCCTATTTCTAAAATGTATTCAGAAATGCATTTCAGTGAACTGTTCAGCTGTAAAATGAAAACGTTTGTTACCCAGCCGACATGTAAAAAGAATAGTCTATATATTGTATTTATTTATTTATTTACAAGCTGCATTCGGGAACGCTGCAAAAGTAGTTGCAGACCGATGTGTTTCTTGTTGTGATAGTGGGCGAGCTTTACCCAGCATGCAGTTCAGCTGTGTCATTTATAAATGTTCAATTATTAGTGTTACAAAGTGTTTATGTCACAAACTGTTGTCGTGGTGTTTTACCTGTTAAAGAGTGTTAGATGTGGGTTATTAATTGTTGTTATAAAGTTATAACCATGACTAAAGGTAGAACCATGACTATAATTATAACTATAACTAAAGTTATAACCATGACTAAAGTTATAACATGACTAAAGTTATAACCATGACTAAAGTTATAACATGACTAAAGTTATAACATGACAGTAAGTAGCTCAGACCTCAGCGCTGAAATATAAATGTTGCTGTCTGCCGAAGAACAACAGTTGTTACGGCGATGACGGTATGACGGTATATGAAAAATTCATACCGTATGGACATTTGAACTGACCGCCCAGCCCTAATATCTGTGTCCATCAGGTTGACAAGAAGCGAGCGTGGGAGATGATGGCCCGAGAGAAACCCGACGTCGTGAAGGACCGCGACACTGAAAAAGCTCTGCAGAGAATTGCTACCAGGTGTCTACTTTTTTCTGTGAGGCTTTCTTTAACGTTCTCAACAATACGTTTAATTCCTGACCCCAGTGTGTGTTTCTGTTCAGAGGGGTGGTGCAGCTGTTCAACGCTGTGAGGAAGCACCAGAAAACCATCGATAGCAAGGTGAAGGAAATCGGTGGCTCGGAGAGGAAGAAGGCCAAGTTTCTTTCCTCCGTCTCTAAGAAAGACTTCATCGATGTGCTGAGAGGGACAGAGGGCGGCAGCAGCAGGACTGAAGACACCGCTGTAAGTTCAATGACGACCCATCCTCCATCATCAGTGTTCTATGAGGGAAAGGCAAATGATCTCAGAGCATGAAGAGATAGATGTGTCTCTGTGCTCTTTGGCACACAAACACACACTACTGTTTGATCACTCTAACAAGCTGTGATTTCCCTGTGTCACCTCATGGTGTCACTGTTGTCTCATGAATGACGTGAAGACATGAGCAGAGCTGAAACCTAAACTGTGTGTGTGTGTGTGTGTGTGTGTGTGTGTGTGTGTGTGTGTGTGTGTGTGTGTGTGTGTGTGTGTGTGTGAGCAGGTGGCTGCAGCAACAGAGGAGAAGGCCTCCTGGCGCGTCCTCTCGGATGACTACATGATGGGAGCCACCATGAAAGACTGGGACAAAGACAGTGACGGAGAGGAGGATGACGCGGTCCGTAAAGACTGAAGGGACTGTACAGCAGGCTGCGACGCCTTCAGGGACATTCTGGGCAACAGAAACCCTGACCTGCAGAGAACAGCTGAACCTCAGGAAGGGTGGATCTGCTTAAATCCGGTAGCAAGCCCCGCCCCTTTGGTACTCTGTGAGACAAACCATGTGGAAACAGGATGACAGATGTTGGACCTGAGGGAACTTGGAGGAGCTTCTCCATCATATTATTGTATTATTGTAAACTCTGTAAATAGGAATGTTTTGAATAAACAATCAATTGATGAAAGTCCGTCAGTGCTCTGGTGTTTCTGTCCTTGTCCACGTGGCCCTTAGAGTTTAGGGTCAGGTGGGACGTCTTCATAGTGCGACTTCAGGGTTTCCTGTGGCCCTCGCTGGTGGCAAAACCCGTGAACATCTTTGCGCAGGGCGTCAGGCTGTCTCACACACTGGACCATTGTCTGCAGGGTTCTTACGGTCATGGGAAACCTGGAAGTCATGGAATTTTAAAATGGTTATTTCCAGGCCTGGAAAAGTCCTTGGAAAAAATAAAATCCCAAAAGTTTAGTAAAAGTCATGTAAATGTGTTATATTCATGTGTTCATGTCGTTCATTTACGCTGAGTTTGAAATAATGAATATGCTTTTAAAAGAAAGACTCAAAATATAAGCAGGCATACATACAGGCATCTATATAAATGTTTATTCTTTTAATCAAACTATTGTCTCATTCATTTGAGTCATTTAAGGTTTACTGTATGCTTTGTATTCTCATTGTTAGTTTAAATACTACATTTACTCACTTTTTACTGTTTACACCCAGATTTCACTAAATGTTTGCTCATGGACATTTGGTTTAAAGTCATGAAACCCATTGGTCACAATGTGTGTGAACCCTGTCTGTCATGGCCACACTGGGGTATGCTGCCTTTTATCCGGGTCCTGAGACACCAGCACAGAGTGTAGCTTCAAACTGTGACTCAAAGCTAAACAGCCAGCTCGGCCTTCCATGTATTTGATAGAAAAAGGACAGCGGCCATCAACCTTTGTGTATCAGTGTTGGCCAGCTGGCTCACTTTCAGCCGCTCTGTTCTCTAACAGGGTTCATGTTCTCATGAGTGATCGGGAATAACACCTGGTGGAGTGAAGAGGACTCCTCACTGTGTGTGTGTGTGTGTGTGTGTGTGTGTGTGTGCAGCTCTGTACTGTGCGTTACATAACCCACACCAGCTACTCCATCAGCATCAGACTGTGTGTTTGTAACAACAATTGCAATCATTCATTTAATATATAACATATGTAGAAGAACATATAGAATCCCATAACAACTGAGCAAACTGGACCTGCTGATGAAGACTGCATAGTACTGTTGAATGCTCAGGAACAAGTAAGTGGAGCTTTTCTCTGTTACTGTTGTCACGGTCAAATCAAGTTGTGGCCTAGTCAAACAAATGTCTGTCTGTGTCCCTCAGGAGACGTGACCCTGTGTGGGAAAGACTCCTGGACGAGTGGGACAGTTGTCTCAGATGGACGACATCAGGTCTGTCTGTCAAACACCACAGCCAATCAGCATTCAACCTGTCGTGTTGGATCCTGTCGCTGTGAGGAAGTGAGAAAAATCAGTCTGAGTGAAGCTACTGATTGACACGGAGGCTACGTCAGCTTATACAGTCTGGTGACGTCATGGAGGCTACGTCATGCTTATACAGTCTGGTGACGTCATGGAGGCTACGTCATGCTTATACAGTCTGGTGACGTCATGGAGGCTACGTCATGCTTATACAGTCTGGTGACGTCATGGAGGCTACGTCATGCTTATACAGTCTGGTGACGTCATGGAGGCTACGTCATGCTTATACAGTCTGGTGACGTCATGGAGGCTACGTCATGCTTATACAGTCTGGTGACGTCATGGAGGCTACGTCATGCTTATACAGTCTGGTGACGTCATGGAGGCTACGTCATGCTTATACAGTCTGGTGACATCATGGAGGCTACGTCATGCTTATACAGTCTGGTGACATCATGGAGGCTACGTCATGCTTATACAGTCTGGTGACGTCATGGAGGCTACGTCATGCTTATACAGTCTGGTGACATCATGGAGGCTACGTCATGCTTATACAGTCTGGTGACGTCATGGAGGCTACGTCATGCTTATGCAGTCTGGTGACATCATGGAGGCTACGTCATGCTTATACAGTCTATAGTGGTGACGTCATGGAGGCTACGTCATGCTTATACAGTCTGGTGACATCATGGAGGCTACGTCATGCTTATACAGTCTGGTGACATCATGGAGGCTACGTCATGCTTATACAGTCTGGTGACGTCATGGAGGCTACGTCATGCTTATACAGTCTGGTGACGTCATGGAGGCTACGTCATGCTTATACAGTCTGGTGACATCATGGAGGCTACGTCATGCTTATACAGTCTGGTGACATCATGGAGGCTACGTCATGCTTATACAGTCTGGTGACATCATGCAGGCTACGTCATGCTTATACAGTCTGGTGACATCATGGAGGCTAATCATGCTTATACAGTCTGGTGACGTCATGGAGGCTACGTCATGCTTATACAGTCTGGTGACATCATGGAGGCTAATCATGCTTATACAGTCTGGTGACGTCATGGAGGCTACGTCATGCTTATACAGTCTGGTGACGTCATGGAGGCTACGTCATGCTTATACAGTCTGGTGACGTCATGGAGGCTAATCATGCTTATACAGTCTGGTGACGTCATGGAGGCTACGTCATGCTTATACAGTCTGGTGACATCATGGAGGCTACGTCATGCTTATACAGTCTGGTGACGTCATGGAGGCTACGTCATGCTTATGCAGTCTGGTGACATCATGGAGGCTACGTCATGCTTATACAGTCTATAGTGGTGACGTCATGGAGGCTACGTCATGCTTATACAGTCTGGTGACATCATGGAGGCTACGTCATGCTTATACAGTCTGGTGACATCATGGAGGCTACGTCATGCTTATACAGTCTGGTGACGTCATGGAGGCTACGTCATGCTTATACAGTCTATAGTGGTGACATCATGGAGGCTACGTCATGCTTATACAGTCTGGTGACATCATGGAGGCTACGTCATGCTTATACAGTCTGGTGACGTCATGGAGGCTACGTCATGCTTATACAGTCTGGTGACATCATGGAGGCTACGTCATGCTTATACAGTCTGGTGACGTCATGGAGGCTACGTCATGCTTATACAGTCTGGTGACATCATGGAGGCTACGTCATGCTTATACAGTCTATAGTGGTGACGTCATGGAGGCTACGTCATGCTTATACAGTCTGGTGACATCATGGAGGCTACGTCATGCTTATACAGTCTGGTGACGTCATGGAGGCTACGTCATGCTTATACAGTCTATAGTGGTGACATCATGGAGGCTACGTCATGCTTATACAGTCTGGTGACATCATGGAGGCTACGTCATGCTTATACAGTCTGGTGACGTCATGGAGGCTACGTCATGCTTATACAGTCTGGTGACATCATGGAGGCTACGTCATGCTTATACAGTCTGGTGACATCATGGAGGCTACGTCATGCTTATACAGTATATAGTGGTGACATCATGGAGGCTACGTCATGCTTATACAGTCTGGTGACGTCATGGAGGCTACGTCATGCTTATGCAGTCTATAGTGGTGACATCATGGAGGCTACGTCATGCTTATGCAGTCTGGTGATGTCACAGAGGCTACGTCATGCTTATACAGTCTGGTGACATCATGGAGGCTACGTCATGCTTATGCAGTCTATAGTGGTGACGTCATGGAGGCTACGTCATGCTTATGCAGTCTATAGTGGTGATGTCATGGAGGCTACGTCATGCTTATGCAGTCTATAGTGGTGACATCATGGAGGCTACGTCATGCTTATGCAGTCTATAGTGGTGACGTCATGGAGGCTACGTCATGCTTATGCAGTCTATAGTGGTGACATCATGGAGGCTACGTCATGCTTATGCAGTCTATAGTGGTGACGTCATGGAGGCTACGTCATGCTTATACAGTCTATAGTGGTGACGTCATGGAGGCTACGTCACGCTTATGCAGTCTATAGTGGTGACTTCATGGAGGCTACGTCATGCTTATACAGTCTGGTGACGTCATGGAGGCTACGTCATGCTTATGCAGTCTATAGTGGTGACATCATGGAGGCTACGTCATGCTTATACAGTCTGGTGACATCATGGAGGCTACGTCATGCTTATACAGTCTGGTGACATCATGGAGGCTACGTCATGCTTATGCAGTCTGGTGATGTCACAGAGGCTACGTCATGCTTATACAGTCTGGTGACATCATGGAGGCTACGTCATGCTTATACAGTCTATAGTGGTGACGTCATGGAGGCTACGTCATGCTTATGCAGTCTATAGTGGTGACATCATGGAGGCTACGTCATGCTTATGCAGTCTATAGTGGTGACGTCATGGAGGCTACGTCATGCTTATGCAGTCTATAGTGGTGACATCATGGAGGCTACGTCATGCTTATGCAGTCTGGTGATGTCACAGAGGCTACGTCATGCTTATACAGTCTGGTGACATCATGGAGGCTACGTCATGCTTATACAGTCTATAGTGGTGACGTCATGGAGGCTACGTCATGCTTATGCAGTCTATAGTGGTGACATCATGGAGGCTACGTCATGCTTATGCAGTCTATAGTGGTGACGTCATGGAGGCTACGTCATGCTTATGCAGTCTATAGTGGTGACATCATGGAGGCTACGTCATGCTTATGCAGTCTATAGTGGTGACGTCATGGAGGCTACGTCATGCTTATACAATCTATAGTGGTGACGTCATGGAGGCTACGTCATGCTTATGCAGTCTATAGTGGTGACATCATGGAGGCTACGTCATGCTTATGTAGTCTATAGTGGTGACATCATGGAGTCTACGTCATGCTTATACAGTCTATAGTGGTGACGTTATGGAGGCTACGTCATGCTTATACAGTCTGGTGATGTCACAGAGGCTACGTCATGCTTATACAGTCTGGTGACATCATGGAGGCTACGTCATGCTTATGCAGTCTAAGGTGGTGACGTCATGGAAGCTACGTCATGCTTATACAGTCTGGTGATGTCATGGAGGCTACGTCATGCTTATACAGTCTGGTGACATCATGGAGGCTACGTCATGCTTATACAGTCTATAGTGGTGACGTCATGGAGGCTACGTCATGCTTATACAGTCTATAGTGGTGACGTCATGGAGGCTACGTCATGCTTATGCAGTCTGGTGATGTCACAGAGGCTACGTCATGCTTATACAGTCTGGTGACATCATGGAGGCTACGTCATGCTTATGCAGTCTATAGTGGTGACATCATGGAGGCTACGTCATGCTTATGCAGTCTATAGTGGTGACATCATGGAGGCTACGTCATGCTTATGCAGTCTATAGTGGTGACATCATGGAGGCTACGTCATGCTTATGCAGTCTATAGTGGTGACGTCATGGAGGCTACGTCATGCTTATACAGTCTGGTGATGTCACAGAGGCTCCGTCATGCTTATACAGTCTGGTGACATCATGGAGGCTACGTCATGCTTATGCAGTCTAAGGTGGTGACGTCATGGAGGCTACGTCATGCTTATACAGTCTGGTGACATCATGAAGGCTACGTCATGCTTATGCAGTCTATAGTGGTGACATCATGGAGGCTATGTCATGCTTATGCAGTCTGGTGATGTCACATAGGCTACGTCATGCTTATACAGTCTGGTGACATCATGGAGGCTACGTCATGCTTATACAGTCTATAGTGGTGACGTCATGGAGGCTACGTCATGCTTATGCAGTCTATAGTGGTGACATCATGGAGGCTACGTCATGCTTATGCAGTCTATAGTGGTGACGTCATGGAGGCTACGTCATGCTTATGCAGTCTATAGTGGTGACATCATGGAGGCTACGTCATGCTTATGCAGTCTATAGAGGTGACATCATGGAGGCTACGTCATGCTTATGCAGTCTATAGTGGTGACGTCATGGAGGCTACGTCATGCTTATGCAGTCTATAGTGGTGACATCATGGAGGCTACGTCATGCTTATGCAGTCTATAGTGGTGACGTCATGGAGGCTACGTCATGCTTATGCAGTCTATAGTGGTGACATCATGGAGGCTACGTCATGCTTATGCAGTCTATAGTGGTGACATCATGGAGGCTACGTCATGCTTATGCAGTCTATAGTGGTGACGTCATGGAGGCTACGTCATGCTTATACAGTCTGGTGATGTCACAGAGGCTACGTCATGCTTATACAGTCTGGTGACATCACGGAGGCTACGTCATGCTTATACAGTCTGGTGACATCATGGAGGCTACGTCATGCTTATACAGTCAGGTGATGTCACGGAGGCTACGTCATGCTTATACAGTCTATAGTGGTGACGTCATGGAGGCTACGTCATGCTTATACAGTCTGGTGACATCATGGAGGCTACGTCATGCTTATACAGTCTGGTGATGTCACGGAGGCTACGTCATGCTTATACAGTCTATAGTGGTGACGTCATGGAGGCTACGTCATGCTTATACAGTCTATAGTGGTGACATCATGGAGGCTACGTCATGCTTATACAGTCTATAGTGGTGACGTCATGGAGGCTACGTCATGCTTATACAGTCTGGTGACATCATGGAGGCTACGTCATGCTTATACAGTCTGGTGATGTCACGGAGGCTACGTCATGCTTATACAGTCTATAGTGGTGACGTCATGGAGGCTACGTCATGCTTATACAGTCTATAGTGGTGACGTCATGGAGGCTACGTCATGCTTATGCAGTCTATAGTGGTGACGTCATGGAGGCTACGTCATGCTTATACAGTCTAAGGTGGTGACGTCATGGAGGCTACGTCATGCTTATACAGTCTAAGGTGGTGACGTCATGGAGGCTACGTCATGCTTATACAGTCTGGTGACGTCATGGAGGCTACGTCATGCTTATACAGTCTATAGTGGTGACGTCATGGAGGCTACGTCATGCTTATACAGTCTAAGGTGGTGACGTCATGGAGGCTACGTCATGCTTATGCAGTCTGGTGACATCATGGAGGCTACGTCATGCTTATACAGTCTATAGTGGTGACGTCATGGAGGCTACGTCATGCTTATACAGTCTGGTGACGTCATGGAGGCTACGTCATGCTTATACAGTCTATAGTGGTGACGTCATGGAGGCTACGTCATGCTTATACAGTCTGGTGACGTCATGGAGGCTACGTCATGCTTATACAGTCTGGTGACGTCATGGAGGCTACGTCATGCTTATACAGTCTGGTGACGTCATGGAGGCTACGTCATGCTTATGCAGTCTGGTGACATCATGGAGGCTACGTCATGCTTATACAGTCTGGTGACATCATGGAGGCTACGTCATGCTTATACAGTCTGGTGACGTCATGGAGGCTACGTCATGCTTATGCAGTCTAAGGTGGTGACAGAGGCGGAGGGGCTTCAACGCCTTCTCTTCTGTCTCAATTGGCTTTGGTTCAGTAGTTTGAAACTAATGCATCAGCCGCATTGAAACCCACAGCATGGTCTCCTCCTCTCTACTCTACATGTCTCTCTAGATCACGGGTTCACTGTCATGCTGTGTCCTTTGTTGTAATGGCAATAAAGTGAACTCACTAGCTCACTTGCAGTGACAGTATACCTAAAGTGCACTATTCAAACAGAGCATGCATGTGATGAAGCCATGGTCTGTATGCAGGCAGCCTCCTGAACCACGCAGCTCGGTCTGTACACAACAAACACGTGTGACATTCTGCAGCGAGGAGCTCAGCGGGTTGAACACCAGTTGAAAAATGAAACGTGTGTCTAATGAAACTAACTAATGACGCAGAGAGGAACTCGTGAGAGAGCTCTGCGCTGACCGGCTTTAGGACCCTGCGTCATAACGCAGCAGGGGCCGGCGGGCCATTAGCCGCTGCAGCGCTGTCCCAATGGGCACAGCGAGCGCTCCCATTCACAACAAGCCGTCTCTAGCGTGGCTTTGAAGGGTCCCCTTCTCCGACCGTGAAGACCACAGACCAGAGGAACTGTGTTCATCTCCTTTTGAAGCTCTGCACGAGCCGTCCCCCAGCTAGATGGGTTGAGGGAGACGCGTAAAAGCGCTATGCGGTCGCACCGAAGCCAGACTCCGAGCTGTGTGTGAGCTAAACTCTGAAGGACGGTCTCATCGTGAAGTCACAACTTTGCATGGATTCGTGATTTCAACGTGAAAAAAGTTCCCACGTCGCGTCCCCGCTGAACTTCGGGCCCGCCTTCGAGTTCGGACGATCTTTTGCGCCACTCCGTGATGCGCGGAGAGCAGACGCGATGGAGGTGAGCGCGGTCCCGCTGGTCCCGTCCAGACCTCTCGCAGCCGCCTGATGGCCGCGCGTCCCGCTCCGCTGCACCGACTCTCCCGGCGTTAGTCTCGGCTTCTCCTTCTGTCCACACCGTTGAATGGATTTTCAGTTGAATGGATTTTCAGGTTCACTTTACTGAAACTGGGGAATTCGAACCATTCGCTTTTACGCGTAGCTGTTCGGGGCCACTTGGCTCGCGGTCATAAATGATTTTGGGCTCAGACATGTGTCTGCCTGGCTGGGTTTGAATTGCTTTCGGTGACTCATTTCCTCGATCGTTTTATTTTGTCTTATTTTGTTTAAATTAATTACTTGGTACTGGACGCCGCAGAAGATGAACCTGTGCGTCGTCAGCCTGCTCCTCACGCTGGACCTCGCCGCCGTGGCGCTCAGCCTGTCCACGTGCAGCACGCTGGACATGGACCAGTTCAAGAAGAAGCGCATCGAGGCCATCCGAGGCCAGATCCTGAGCAAGCTGAAGCTCACCGACCCGCCTGAGGACTTCCCCGAGCCCGAGGAGGTGTCCCGGGACATCGTGGCCATCTACAACAGCACCCGCGACCTGCTGCAGGAGAAGGCCAACGCGCGCGCGGCGACGTGCGAGCGGCAGCGCAGCGAGGAGGAGTACTACGCCAAGGAGGTGCACAAGGTCGACATGCAGCCCTTCTACCCGGCAGAGAGTAAGCGTCTGCGCGTGCATGTGATCCCGCTGATGTTACTTGAGTGAGAAGTTTAAACACCTCCAGTCGTGGTGACGTCTTTGCAATTGTTGTGGATCATTCTTGTGGATGCACGGGGACACCAGCCCAGTGACGCTCTGACGTCACTGGGCAGTAGAATGTGTGCATGCAGATGGCTGAGGACCAGGAGGTCAGGAGGTCAGGGTGTAGTGGAGTGGACCCCGACCAGCTTACTGTGTCTCTGCTGCTAGTTCACTGTGCTGTGAGTTACTGTCTCCCTGGATCTACTTTCTATAGCATTACAATCCCTGAAGGTTTCTCCCTGAGTGCTGCGTCTCTAAATGTGGTTCTGGTGCCGGTGTCCTGCCTAGCAAAGAGTTTTGGGAGCCGTTAGACGCCTTATGCTGCGTTCACACCAAAAGAGTAGATTACATGTAAAGTCAATGCGCAGTGGTGGAGAAAAATGGTTGTGAGAAAGCGAATTTTCCGCCGGGCGCCACGAATGAGGCGAAAAAGCAGCAATTACTGCATGTCATGAAACCACATAAGACCGGACTTGCTGAACGCAGTTCTGCTCCGGACCTCAGAAGCTGTATTTATATATTTACACATTGCTTCTTCTGAAGCCCCCGCGGTATTTTAAAACAAAGAAACGTGGTTTCAATAAGTCGTTATCTAACCCAACAGCGCGGCTCAAACGCGGTGAATGAATGACTAGCTAGCGAGCTAATGACAACGGTTAGCCTAGCTGCTAAGTTATTGTAGCAAGCAATCCGACCACGCAGTGACATACGAGAGGATGCAACGGGCCGCACCACAACCTTCTGTCCGCTCTGCTCTGTGTTCAACTCATCTTTTTTTTTTTTTATATACTCGTGGCGTAACAGTCGCGCGACACAACGAATCGATAATGAAATTCGTTGCCAACTCTTTTAATAATAGAATTTGATCGATTTCATCAATTCGTTGTTGCAGCCCTGAAGAGACTGCATGTCCGAAGTGGACGTAGTTGTTGTGACGTCATCCATTGGTTTGTTGACCACAGTTTTGAAGCCTCGAGTTCAGCATTTAGGCCGTCGCCATCTTGGATTTTGGCAATCAGTAATCAGAAGTGAATATTTGGAGGAGGAGTGACGTGCTGATCACCTTGTAGCCCCGCCCCTAAAGCGTCCCCTATTATGGTCTGTTTGACTCTAAATGACCATAATTTACTAAATGAACATCATGCTGTATTGAAGAAGACTTGAAACTAGAGATTGAGACATAAACTCATGTTTACAATGTTTACTGAGGGAATACATCAAGAGAGAAGTATCATTCAAGTAGTCATTCTCTCATAGACTTCTATACAACCAGAGGAGTCGCCCCCTGATGGACATTAGAAAGAATGCAGGTTTAAGACACTTGACTTTTCAGAACCAGACCTTGGCTCCTGGAGACCAGCGTTCAGGCTGCAGAGGAAGCCTCGTTTGAGTTATCACCCTTCAAGTAGAAGGCGTGGGCTCTCTGCTGTTCTGTAGCTGACCCTGACCTTTGACCTCCCATGTGGAGAAGTTGAATTTCTTCTTCAGCGGATCAAAGAGACATCAGAAGATAGGCATGTCTGTAGAAACAAAATAATCATATTAAATGCAACTGCAGAGCTATTAACCCCAATATGGCTTTCCCATTCCCATCAGAAATGTGAGCACATGAGCTGAAGCAAAAATAAATTAGCAGGACATTTTGTATGCCCCGAGGTGTATTTTGCATTAAATGTTATCCTTGGCCCTGCCTCTTGTGTAAATACCTTGAATATGAATAGATGTGGCCTGATGCCAAGTGCAGTCAGCAAAGCATTTACAGGGTATAAATAATACTGAGTCAACACGCAGGGAGGAAAGATTCCCATTCATGTGAACTGGTGACACTGGCCAGGTCCTCACATCTGGAGGCCGATGCTGACAGGAGGGAGATCAAGCAGTGAGCCCCTCAGCTGATAGGCTCTATTTATTTAGTTCAGCCTTGTCTGGTTGGGTGCCAGGAAATCCTCAGAGGCAGCTATGTGGGGCGCATGGGCCTGAACGCCTCACAGACAGGCTGGGCAGCGGAATGAGGAAGTGGAGCGCTGAGGGGGTGGAGACATGGTGCCAGGTCTCACAGTGGTTTAGTTAAACCCCGGTAGCTATGGGCCTGCTGGTGTAGACCCGGCCTGCCACTCACGGCATGGAAAGTTCCAGCAGGAGACACGCTAAGTTGGTGGCTAATAACTTTGTTTAGGTCTTCTTGGAAATTGACCACAGAAACTGGGGGTGTGGACATTGAAAAACATGGCAGGGAGGGTCTAATGATACATGTTATAATTTGCATCATGGGAAATGTAGGAACCTGCATTTTCGAGGCTTGACCCACACTAAGTCTGACTATAAGTTATTTTAATCAGAGGCTTATGAGTCCACAACTTTATGGAAGTGAAGTACTAAATCACCATTTTGCTCATCTTGTTCTCCCTGAAGAATCACAGCCCGTCCATCAGTTTGACATCAGGAGACGCATCACTCACCAAAAGCTAACAGACCAGATGGAACTTTATTAATCTTAAAGGAAATTCTTGTGCCAGATCAAAAAAAATACAATTGAGTAACACACACACACACACACACACACACACACACACACACACACACACACACACACACACACACACACACACACACACACACAATAGAGTAATAAATACAAACTTTTTGATTCTATTTGAAGGCCGTTTTCAGTCATAATACAAATCTCCTCATCTCAATCTCTGCATATGAATAAGTGTATTTCCAACATTTGGATCCAGTCCTATTAATGTGTTTTCTCCCCACATCTTGTTTCCATCTCACTGAATCCGTTAGCTTCACTATCAGCTCTTCACCGTTGGTCTTTTTCCTTCTGGGGTTGCTAAAGTAAAAATCTGCTGTGGACACTAATCTCACTGTTCGAAAACATGCAAATGTTTCAGATATTTACACTTGAAACTTTTCAATTTCACTTTAAAATGTGGTGCTTTGTAGGAACTCCTAGACAGAACGCAGGAATGCTAGTGTTTACGAGAGCATCACTGGAACCGGCCGTGTATATGTATGCATGTGTGTAACGCCATGGCTGTGAGCCTCAGCTGTAGAGACTCACCGTGTGCTGCTGGACACAGAGCCTCCCTGTGAGAGTGGACAGGATGCCCGTGGGTCTCTGGAGTGCTATAGAGTTCCAGCTCCTCCACAGCAGACCCCCCACTGCTGCATCTGCTCTGACTGGATGTCTACACAAGTCAATACCTTCCTATTTATATTTACATTTCCAAAGGATGGAAGGATTTCACTGTGTGTATTTTTGTATAATAGAAAAGACAACACATGTAGTGTCGTGTACCGAGGAGTCTGACTGAGACAGCTGAGGTTTTGTGTTCATAGTTTTGTAAGCCAATCTCTTCCATAACAAAGTCTATAACTATCGCTATCCGCAGTATATCATGTGGGGATTATTGAATAATTCAATTGGGGCGACTGTGGATGAGTAGTAGAGCAGGGTCGTCCTTCAATCAGACATCAGAGGATCGGTGGCTCGATCCCTGCCTTCGCTAGTCCACACTTAACCCCGTAGCTGTGACTGTTGTATGAATGTATGAGTCCTGATGGGCACCTTCATGGTAGCCCTGTCATCAGGGTGTGAATGGGTGAATGAGGTTATGTCGTGTAAAGCGTCGGAAGACTAGAAACGTACAGGTACAGATCCATCCTTCAGCACCAATGCTTCACATTCTGTCTCATGCCAATTGTATTATTGAAGCATTACCACCATCTTTCACTAACTTTATTTAAATGTTATTATTTACCTCATCCTAGGAATCCACTGCACACAAACTGGGTCGAGCACCATTGTGTAGGTCATGTGGATAACTGCTCAAACAATCTTTTGATTTTGATTCCGTGGTGTCCGTCCACAGTGCCAGAGACGGTTTATTGTCAAGTATGTTTGCACGTACAGGACATTTGGAAATGGGTGTATAATAATGAACATAGTGCAATCAATTTAAATTCAAATGTAAAAATGTACAATAGAATATGAACGCGTAAAGATATCTCTGTTTTTAAAGAGTAGAGTTGTGGAGGGATGTGTAAATATTGTCCAGTGGATCTGAGAGTCAGCGGGGCCCCGGGGCCTGGTTGACGAGGCCCCTGGTGGGCCGCAGCCTCCTGGCAGAGGCGAGTGACTGAAAAGGTTTGTGTCCGGTGCTGATTGTCCGAGATTCAGAGACGTTTCCCCAACTTCACGTGTGTTAGCGCGTATTAATTATTGGATGCCTGGTGTAGCCTCCAGAAGAACTTAGTCAAACAACTTCTCTCGTTCTCTGAATTTATTTTCCTTGATCACAAGTGAAGTAACAAGCGCTGCAGTCTTGATAGCAGGGAGTCGTCCAGTCAACACGCAGGTTGACCGTCCAAAAACACCCGAACAGCCGGAAGGTCGGCTCTTTAATACACGGTTTTCCGTCATGAACATCTAACATTTCTATTGGCTCTAACCTTTCTAAGAGGAGGAGAATCGCGTCCTCATCTTTTCTCACAAGGCTGGAACACAACGACCAGTCTGCTTCCATAATGTCAACATACTGATAACCAGCTGTGAGTGTTGAAGTGCAGAGCGAGGAACCTTGAGGAACCTTGAGGAACCTTGAGGAACGTTTCTCACAGAAACTTCAGGCATAATTCTCACAGACAGTATGTGTTAAACTGACCTCTCACAACCTGAACTCTAATAGACATAAGAATAATGAAATGAAGAATATCTACAGAATATAACAATTTATATTATCACGTGCTGCTTCCTGTCAGACAGGAAGTCTGTGATCACCTGCAGGTGTGGTCGGGCACGTCGGGATGATGGTGTTGAAGCCAGAGCTGCAGTCTACAAACAGGGTCCTGGCGTACTCCTGAGGAGTCCAGAAGCTGGAGGGCCATGTTGGTCAGGGCCACGGGCCTGTGAGTCTTATTTTTTGGGACCGGGGATGATGGTGAGGATGGTGGAGGCCTTGAAGCAGCCTGGTGTGTGGCATGGCTCCCAGTGAGGTGTTGGAAATGTCCGTGAACACTGAGACCGCTGATCAGGGCGTCAGGATGGAGGGATACATTTTAACACAAAGGTCCACTTTGAATAAAAGTAAAATGTTTTTGGCCATTACGCAAAATTTCAGATGCTAATTATGACAATTTCACACAAATGTATATGATAGACAGTGTTTCCCCTAGGTTTACAGCTTCAGGGGGGGGGGGGGGGGGGGGGGGGTGTCGGCGACGACGACGACGACGTTGGGACATTGGGAGCGACGTTGGGAGCGTTTAAAAAACGCAGATATATCTGTTTTCTTTCCACGCGACATTATTGGACGCTCTCTGCCGGCTGATGGAAGTGTGCTCTCTGCCCACCTGTGCGCGCGCACGAGTCTGTGGGCATCGGGGCGGGTCTCCGCGGTGCGCGTTACCGAGAGCAAAGTAGAGTTGTAAACGCGACCATGACAGAAATAGACAGAAATACGATCAATAAAATAAGAACATTGAGTTTGTTTAATAAAAGAACAAGGTGTAGACCTGTTTATAGGAAAGGGAACCTTAAATCACGTCTGTGATCTGGCGCGACGGAGAAAATTACAGGGGGGCGGAGGGTTTTTTCAGGGGGGCGCCCCGCCCCCCTATTCTAACGGTAGGGGAAACCCTGATAGAATAAAAAGGATTAAGTGATGACATTTTGGACCGACGTGGATGTAAACTGCATCTTGACTATTTGACGGAGGCATACCACCACCATGCCGTAACTCTAGTTTAAAGCGGTTCCATATACCTAACCCCCTTCTTGGTTATCAGCTCCTTTCCTGTATTGCTCTTCAAGGCAGAATACATACCAGTCTTCCTTTCTGTCACACTGAAATGCACAAACCATCTTTGCAAAGCTGCTGATGGGTTTCTTTACCGCTACCTGTTGCATGATGTGGACAGAAATGTCTCCGACCGGTTGCCTCTGCACTGTGTTCAGCCGTCGATCAAGTGGGCCTCAGCACATTGGGAGCAAACATCTCTCACATACTGTTTGTTTAACCTTCCAGATATCATTAGCTGCATATTGACAGAATCATAGGAAAATATGATTGAATACTTCTCATTGTGTTTGACCTTTGTCTTTGGTTTGTGCGGCGTGTGTTGGGCGCTATGTTTTGCTCAAAGTGTTTCTTACTACAGCAGATATTGTTAACTTTAACACACACACACACACACACACACACACACACACACACACACACACACACACACACACACACACACACACACACACACACACACACACACACACACACACGTGGAGTGCAGAGATCAGGAGTGTAACAGTGTGAAACGTCCTGATGAAGGCAGACAGGCTGCTCAGCAGGGCTGAACACACTCCCACTGTTCCCCTGAGAAAACCTGCTTTTTCTCAGCCAATGTTTTTCAGTAATGATAGCTGGCATCTGATTTGCGCTGCTGTTTTCTTTGGAAGTGCCCTGGATACACACACAACAGCGTACATCCCAGCATCAAGTCCTGCATCAGACGGGGACAGAGTGCCCACGGCCGTACATGTCCTGTTTCAAACAGCATTTAAAGAAAGTTACAGGGAGTGAACATGGTGAGCCAAAGATTTACTGCTTATTTACAAACCACATGTTGCGCTCTGCTTTTATTTAGTGAGCTGAATTCAAAGGCAGTAATTAGCTCCCCATCAGGTAACAATCCACCACACAAGACACTTTGAACCTGCTTTTTACAGCGTTTGTGTTGGCAAAAGAAAATAGTAAAAGGGATTTCTAACACTTCAGTTTGCAGCATGAACCAGAGATGAACTATGAATATCATGAACTAAAGCCGATAAGGGGAACTGAAACGATAGATTTAGTTGAGCATTGAAAAGAGCTGATCATCTGGAAGCAGAGTGAGCTGTTGTCTTTCAGGTACCAGCAGTATGGAGAGACATTCCTGTGGTGTGTAAATTGCAGAGGGGTGCAGGACAGAAAGTGTTGTTTGGCACAAGTTTTAAGTTTTTTGCCTCTAATCAGGCCTTTAAAGAGTGCAGGAAGGATGTGTCACGTTTGTAATAGGAAGCAGAACGACTGAAAGGAGTGGCTCCGTTCATGTGGAGAGAGTGTATGGCATGTGCCAGAAAGTCTGTACTGCATTGACAATCTGAGTATTTGATCTCAATATTTTTAGGCTATACCGTGATATATGATATTTCTGGATATTTTAATATTGTCACGAAAATAAGATAATTGTTTGATTTAACGGCTTGATGTGTATGCTCATACCTGCGTGATCATTCTAGTGGAAACGCAACCGGCATGGGACATTTCAGGGGGCTTTAAAATTCCACATCAGAATGTGAATGACTGGCAGTTTGAGATGGTCTGCTACTATTGTGAAGGTAACGTGGTCTGTAGGAGCAGAATGCTTCTCTGTGACTCTGAGTCGGTGTACTGGTCGCTCTTGTGTTCTTTATTGTTAGGTTTGACTGTTTATTCACACACTTTAAAATCCATGTTTCTCTGAAATACAGTCTTCTGGCAGTAGATGGATGAAAGGATGGACAGCTTAGTGGTAGACCGGTTCGTCCTTCAAGCAGAGGATCGGCGGTTTGATCCCTGGCTCCGCTAGTCCATGACAATGTGTCCTGGAGCAAGACACTTAATCTCCCATAGGCTGATAAGCAGATGGCACCTTGCATGGTAGCTCAGTGTGGGGTGTGACAGGGTGAATGATGACATACTGTATAGTGTAAATGTAGGTCGGAAGACGAGAACGGTGCTGGATGAATGGATGGAAGGACTTGAAAGGTGCTGCATGGATGGAAGGAAGGAAGGACTTGAAAGGTGCTGGATGGATGGAAGGAAGGACTAGAAAGGTGCTGGATGAATCGATGGAAGGAAGGACTTGAAAGGTGCTGGATGAATTGATGGAAGGAAGGACTTGAAAGGTGCTGGATGAATTGATGGAAGGAAGGAATTAAAAGGTGCTGGATGGATGGAAGGAAGGACTAGAAAGGTGTTGGATGGATGGAAGGAAGGACTAGAAAGGTGCTGGATGGATGGAAGGAAGGACTAGAAAGGTGCTGGATGAATCGATGGAAGGAAGGACTTGAAAGGTGCTGGATGAATCGATGGAAGGAAGGAATTAAAAGGTGCTGGATGGATGGAAGGAAGGACTAGAAAGGTGTTGGATGGATGGAAGGAAGGACTAGAAAGGTGCTGGATGAATCGATGGAAGGACTAGAAAGGTGCTGGATGAAAGGATGGAAGGACTAGAAAGGTGTTGGATGGATGGAAGGAAGGACTAGAAAGGTGCTGGATGAATCGATGGAAGGACTAGAAAGGTGCTGGATGGATGGATGGAAGGACTAAAACGGTGCTGGATGGATGGAAGGAAGGGAGGAAGAAATATAAAGTTGCTTAATGAATGGAAGGAAGGAAGGTCTTTCATTCACTCAACTGGCACCACATCAACCAGTTCAGAGTACTTTACATAACAATACATATATTTACATAGAAAACTGTGATGTCTTGAGAAGTCGGGATCGTGAGGTGAGGCGTGGGTGCACAGATCAAGACGACACGCAGTCTGTATTCAGATTCTTATTAGCAAAAGGTAAACTTAACTCCAACAAAAAGCTGTTACACAAAACAAAC
This sequence comes from Myoxocephalus aenaeus, assembly GCA_038501785.1. NCBI lineage: Eukaryota > Metazoa > Chordata > Actinopteri > Perciformes > Cottidae > Myoxocephalus > Myoxocephalus aenaeus. The sequence goes on along the minus strand of JBAMJR010000076.1, from coordinate 713,694 downwards.
ATAAGTATCTTCAGTTTACTCCTGGTTCATTGTCTTTAACGTAATATAAAACTCTCTTTCTTCTCCTCCACTCCTGTCCTTTGTTCTCCCTCTCACCAGCTCTCCACAGGGTAATCAGCCTCATCTCTTTCAATTCAGTTTACTTTGTGTAGCCCAAAATCACAAATACAAAATATATATATATATATATATATATATATACACGTGTGTATATATATATATATATATATATATATGCACACATATATATACACATGTATACACATATTTACATATATATATATATATATACACACACATATATATATATACATACACACACCCACATATATATCAGGGGTGTCCAAACTTTTTTCACCGAGGGCCACAAACAGAAAAAGATATGAAAGTCTGGGCTACTCAGGTATATCGCAAAATGAATCAAATGATGTCAATTATGCATATGTATATATATATATATATATATATATATATATATATATATATATATATATATATATATATATATATATGTTTTTTTTTTTTTTGGGCCTTTTCCAAGCTCCAGTAGAAGTCGGCAGGGAGAGAAACTGAAGCTGGTTCGTTAGAGAATCATCACTGCATCTCCATCAGTTCAGACTCTCTTCACTTCTTCTGCATCATCAGGAAGGGAGTCGAGAACAGCGTGAATTATTTCTCAATGGCAGAAAGATCTGGGAAGCGCTTACTGAGTTCATGACAGACACATATATCCTCTTTTTCGCAGAAAGGTTGACCTCTGAAAAAAGCTCCTTTGATTTCAGACATGGGGGAAGAGCAGCGGTGACGTTAGTAGTTGTGTCTCAAAGAGACAAAGCTTCACACAGAACAGGTTCATGTGTGCGTGAGGTTTGGAACCTGTTCTGCAGGCTCATGTTCAGTGTGAGATGATGATAATGATGATGATAAGATCAACTAGAGGCCAGGTCTGCCAACCATAGTGTGTCACTCAGCTCACGAAGAGGTCAAAACTGTTCCAAAGTTAACATGCTTTATGAGAGTCATGGCTTGAAGACTTCTGCATGCCAATATTAACTCATAGTCAGAGCGCCACCTACTGGAAAACAATGGGAATTTGACTAGAAATGAACGAAGGAAATTAAATTGGCCGACTTCCGGTACGGTTTAGAGCATCGTCCCAAGACAGTTATTTTTAAGTTTATATGTGGTACATACGCCCATCAAATGTTGTATATCTATGTTGAACGTACTGCGAGGGCTGCTTTGTTGAATTTAGTTGAACTTTCTCCTTAGAAGTTCATTGGTCTTTTTTTGGTGAACACAATGAGATATAAACAAGCTTTTAATACATTGTGATGTTATTGAACCAATAATGATCCTCAGAGGATTTTGTAAAAATCGAACACAGCGTTTAGGAAGATTTGAGGAAAAAATAGTTTTCCATAAAATTCAAAATGCCGAAAATTCTAAGGCGGCGGAGTTTAATGCGTCCATTTACCTTTTTGTAGAGAAGACACAACCGGACATGTGTGCCAAATTTCAGGTCAATTGGTGATAGGGGGCAAAAACTGTGGGCTTTCACAACTCACAGATTGTAAAAAAAAAACAGGGGGCGCTATCTGACTTCCTGTTTGGTTTAGAGCATGGTCCCAAGACAGTTATTTTTAAGTTTACATGTGTTACATATGGCTACCAGGTGTCATACATGTAGGTCAACCGTAGGGCTGGGGCTGCTTAATTGAATATTTGTAGGGGGCGCTATCGAGCCGAAGTTCCATTTTGAGTCATTCAAATCATATCACGTAACTACATCTTTGCCTGTCAATGTGGGTGCCAAGTTTAGTTACGTCTCGAGCATGCCTAGTCCCTCAAAAGTACCTTTGTTGTTGACCGCGAAGGATGGGTCACCACGGCAACAGCGTTTCACGAAACATCAAAAGCTTTGGGGGATGGCGTCATGAAAGTCTTATGTTTGTCTACAAGTAATTGTATGTCGATCTGATTGACCTACCTAGAGAAGCTAGCCAAAGTATAGAACATTTTTCTTTCTGTTGCCATTAGGTGGCGCTATGACTCAAATTAAAAATTAGACATCACAGGTCTTCCGGCCTGGAGTCTCATCAAACATGTGGAACCTGGAAAGGATCTTTTTATGTGGAGTCGAGTTACATCGGTTTATTCGTGCACGGCGAAGGATCAAACTTCCGCGATGCTCCCACGCGACGCCGTTCAACGGATCCTTACAATCTTCAAGGTGATGCATTATCAATGTCTTAAGTCTCTTCCGACGCATTTGGAGAGGGATCTGAATAATCTGTGAGGAGCACGGTATACAAGTACAAAACATGTAACTTCCTGTTGCCTCTAGGTGGCGCTATGACTAGGATTAAAAATTATCATATGGATGTCTTCAGGGTCAGGAGGTCATGACATAGGAGAAATATGGAGCCGATTACATAATGTATGACCAAGTTAAAACAACTTCCATTTTCATGGAAAATGGTGTCTCTTTGGCGCTGCGCTGCGCTCACATAGTTCGATATTTTTAAAATCCTTTGATAACCTTTCCCTGCAAAGGTCTCAACATCATATTGCCCGAATGTGAAATCAATCGTAGTTAATCTCTAGGAGGAGTTCGCCAGAATACAACGCCTGAAAACAAGGAAAATGCCAAAATTGAGCGATTCACTGCAGCGCCCTCTAGTGTTTGAATATTATGAAAAAATGTAGGTACGTTAAGGGTCACGATGTTGACATATGCTACAAAGTTTGTGAAGATACGCCAATTGATTTGGAAGTTATGTGTATTGACATATTGAGCCACGCCCCTAAGAGTTTAATTGGTTAATAACTTCTGAACGCAATGACATATCAACAAAGTGGACTATATCGTTTGATCACATTGAGCCAATGATGATCCACATAAAGTTTGGTGAGAAATGGACCCAGCGTTTCGGAGCAGTGGGCAAAAATGTGTTTTTTACAAAATTCAAAATGGCGGAAAATCTAATTAGGCGCATTTTATTTTCACGGATGAGTTTTTTGTAGAGCAGTCCCACCCGGACATGTGTGCAAAATGTCAAGTCAATCGGCCAAAGTTGGCAAAAAGGGTGGGCTTTGACAACTAAAGGGGGCGCTAGAGAGACATTTTCTCAGACTTTTGGCCGACACCCAAATCAGATTAAAATTTTCGCCGAGTCGGATAGGTGTGCAAATTTTGAAGAATGTAGGTTTATCCCAAGCACCTCTTTTCCCTGTGCATTGGTCGCTAAATCGAATAACAATAGGTCCTCGGCTCTGACTACGTCAGTGCTCGGGCCCTAATTATCCTCGGAGGGCTTTACAGTCTGTACATAACATCCTGTCCCGGGACCTCACATCAGATCAGGAACAACTCCCCACATAAAGATAGTAAAAACCCTTTCACAGGGAAAACAGGAAGAACCCTTCAGGAGAGCAACAGAGGAGGATCCCTCTCCTGATGGACAGAAGCATTAGATGTCATGTGGCCAGAATGAATAACGTAACAGAGTTACAGCACATTACATGAATATGACAGAAAGTATTCATATAATGAGTAGTATACGCATGGAGCGCAATCCAGATAACCACGATCCATGACGCAGAGGGAGGTAGAGAGGAGGGGCATCAGCAGGGCCATGGCAGGAGGTAGGAGGCAGGAGACAGGAGGTAGGAGACAGGAGGTAGGAGACAGGAGACAGGAGGATATTTCCCTAACCCTAACCCTAACCCAGGAGGCGAGGAAGCACAGAGGCTCCCGGAAAGAAGTGGAGTTAGTAGAGTTAGTAGAGTTTCTTGGGCCCGGCTGCCCTGCTGACTATGGAAATTGTAGTTCATTCACCAGATGCCATGATGGATTGTAGTCCCTGCTGCAACCACTGGGCGGGGATGTACCTCCCATTGATGGCACTCCCTCTCATGACATCACAATAAAAACAAGCACAGTGTTTTGGGACACTTTCACCACTACTATTCTCCGAGTGGGACTGAGTGTGTGTCACCGTGATGGATGGTGGTTTCAGGCGGTCTTGCTGTTATTGCTGCGTTGCTGTAAACAGACTGCACGGTCACTAACCAACATTCTTCATCTCTGTGAAGTGCCAGCGTTCGGCTGTGATGACTGAAGTGTCACTCAGCTGAGAGACGGACCTCACCGCAGGTTGTTGTTGTCGAGAGCCCGCTCTCTGTTCACTTACGCAAGAGCTGGACGCCGCTGTGGCCAGCAGCATTGCGTAACAGAAAGGAGAGAGAGAGTTCTCCTCCAGCTCTTTCTCTATTGTTTACAGCAACGGCACAAGTCCCGTGTAAGATGAGAGTCTGAACAGGCTCTCATGCTGGATGCTTCAGCCTGGAGTTACGCAACAGGTTGGTGGAGCCGAGCCGGCTGGAGCTCTGGTCACCGAGGTGTGTGTCATTTACTGAGTGATGACGCAATGTTTGTCTGCCCTGCTGCCACTCACCACAGTGGCAGCAGGGTGTGTGTGTGTGTGTGTGTCTCTGCCGTGCTGCTATACAGCGACAGTGGAAGTGAGCCATCCCGTGTCATGCCTGCTGGGATGGCCGAGTGGAAAACAGACTTCTTCAGGAAACTCGTCCCTTTAGTCAAAGTCCCGAACACTGGCCTCGTCCAGTAGCTGTCTTTCATCATTTGGTGGAGGTGTTGCACACCGGACGTCCACTAAATAAATGCTTGTGTCCTTTAACCCACAGTTCAAACTTGCAGTAACATTAGTATCTTAGTTGTGTTTCTAGTATCGTTTCCATCCTCCATCCATATGTGCACAGGGTAAATGTAGATGTGTATCTCTACACTGCCTCTGTTTAACCCATGCCTAAATAATCCCCTCAGAAGGAGCATGGATCTGCTATGGAGACTGAGAGGCCTTCAAAGCCCTGGGTATTTTTAGTTCCCAGGGATTATGTGCGGAGTTGTTTTCAATTGACTGTTGGCAGGTGAGAGTCTGGGTGGAGGAGTCTGCTCACATTCCCTCTCTGGAGATCCTTTTCTTTTCCTCTCTCGCGCTCAGTCTCTCCTCTTGTTCTCAGACTCTTCTTTCTTTCTTCTCTCCATGCCGACGCCTCCTGTCCCCCGTCCTCTTGCTGTGTCCTTCATTTCCTCTTGGCTGCTGTGTGTCTGTAGCCGCCTGCTCCTATCTGCTGCACTCTTTATCATTCTTTCATTCCTCTTCCTCGTAGCAATTAATCTCTCAGTTTTCCATAAATCACCTCCATAAGCCGAACAACAAACCGATCCACTGTCACTGTAAGGGATTCTTTGTCCTTCAACTGTGAAAACATTGACCTAATATCATATTTCTCATGCTTTCACTGCTGCCTAAGGGCCTAATTGACAATCCCTGCGTTAGTTTCAGCTTGATTCTCTTTCTAAAATCTCTCCAACCGCCGGCCTCTTATTGTCCAGCTGCCAACATCCAGATCAGAGAATATCTTAATTGATACAAATATTGACAGCTCATCAGAGTTGCTTTTAAATATGACTTTGCACTCACAGCAATGAGCTTTACAAGCAGCTGCAAGTGGTGCTGCGAATGCTGTCAGGGCTTTTTTTGCTCTCGCCTCTCAGGCTACATACAGGCCAAAGTTATTGGCAGGGGATGGGCGGAAGGGAATACCTGCAGATACTATTTAGGGCAGAACAAGTACCGTAAACGTCGGGTTACAAGCCGCTCCTACGGCCGGTCAGTGTCCCCGCTGTAGCTAGCAAGCGCTGCTGCTAGCTAGCGCTGCTGCTGCTAGCAGCAGCGCTGCTGCTACCGGCCGCTGCTGCTGCTACTGCCCGCGTCCCCTCTGCCCAAGTCGGGTGTCGAGCCTGGTCCCGCTACCTTCGGTGGTTTTCGGGGAGCTAGCGGAAGTTAGCGGAAGTTAGCGGAGAGCTAGCGGAGGTTAGCGGGGAAGTAACGGAGCGCTAGCAGGAGCCCCAGCTGGCTACAGCGGGGAGCTAATGGGGACACTGACCGAAGGTAGTAGCGGCTCTTAACCCGACGTTTACGGTTCTTCCACATCCTCTGCATGTATTTTGGATCACAAATATTTTTCCAGTTATAGGTACTGTGATATTATTCTAAAAAACACTGAAGGAGAGCATCAGTCACAAAGTAAAGCAGGGCATTTTTGAAGAAATTGTGGCGTGAACGCTAGATGTTGAAAAGACACTTTCTGTGGACCCCAGGGCCGCGAAGGCGTCAGCTAATGGAGATCCAGTTAATAAACTAAACTAAACACAAAACACACATACATGTTAAGTCAAGCAAGCAGACTAAAAACCCAGAGAAGCAGTCAAAGAATTTAGGAAAACCAACCAGGACATGAATAGGCTGAAATCTGAGTCTGTGATGGTACATGATACACAGGGTGGTAGCCTATGACGTCGATCATGTCTGTACGTCGGAGTTGTTAGTCGGGCTGTGCGGTATACCGGATGAACTGGTATACGGGTTTCAAATTTCCATACGGTATGAATTTTTCATATACCGTCATACCGGTGGTGCATAGCCGTAACAACTGTTGTCATCTTCGGCAGGCAGCAAAATATATTGTTCACCGCTAGGGACGCAGCGGTCTGAGCTACTTACGTGTCATGGTTATAACTTTAGTCATGGTTATAACTTTAGTCATGGTTATAACTTTAGTCAAAGTCATAACTTTAGTCATGGTTATAACTTTAGTCATGGTTTTAACTTTATAACAACAATTTATAACCCACAACTAACACTCTTTAACAGGTAAAACACCATAACACAACAGTTTGTGACACATAAATAATTTGTAACACTAATAATTGTACATTTATAAATTTACACCGCTGAACTGCATGCTGGGTAAAGCTCGCCCACTATCACAACAAGAAGAAACTCCATCTCTACATAAAAAAACAAACAGGAAGAGACAGACCTTCTGGTCTTTTTTCACCTACATTCCCCTGGGTCCTAAGTCCCTCCAGGTTTAGCTTCCTAACACCCTCTATGTACCAAGGTACAAACAGCTGCTCACCACTCACTGGCCAGTTGCAGCGAGTTGGCCAGCGAGCGGTGAACAACGAGCAGAGAACAGCTGTTCTTTTCGGTATCAATGAATGTGTTTACTCTAAAAAAAATACAGTGATATACATTTTTGGCCATACCGCCCAGCCCTATTTGTTAGTATAATGTTTGTTGGTGTAAAGTTTGGCTGAAGCATTTTCACCCCTTCAAGACTTGGATCCAGCGTTTTAATCATGGATCTGACATCCTTCTCGACTGTCGGTAGCAGAACCGTGTCCTTCACAGGTGGATTGTTACAGTCGCTCCACCGCTTCCTTTTCCTGTCATGTGCAGTGTCTCATGCACATGTCTCTTCACTCGATGTCTGACCTTTGACTTTGCTGTTTCACTGGCGCTACTGACGGCCTCGAGCCCGACGACCATGATCGCACAGTTGACGGACATGGCTAATGTTAGCGCCGCTGGAAACAACCGTGGCTACTTAGAGTGATTTTAAACCCAAAACACAGCTCCTCTCGAGGACACAGGTTTGTGGGTCGCGGACCCGTTTCAGTGGGCCTTTGCCTGGGTAAAAAATAAAAAATCCTGTTGTTTTGTTTTGAAGGGACTTTTTTATGCAGTGGAGTGTCGTTTTTTTGCCGGCTTTGGTTTCAACTTGTTTTGCACTTTATGTCCCTCCATGTTTCCAGCAGCGTGGGCCAGGTTGGGTCAAACCATCCTGATATGGGGGAGACTCTGGGTTTTTAGGATAATTAAATTAAACAGCTTACTGAATATAACATTGACAACTGATGGCGCTGCCTGCATGACAGGAACACACTCTGGGGTTGGGAGGAGAATTGAGTGCTGCTTAATTTTCTGTAAAGCACAATGTTTTTCAGTATTTACTGATGAGGTAATCACAAGAAAAGTTAATGTTGTATATATGAATACTTTTGAATTGCACTTTTTGTTTAATTTATTTTGAATGTGTGGAAAAGCTGCTCCTCAACACAGTGACTTGTTCCACAGTAAATGTTTGTCATAGATTCGGTGAGTGTGTGTTCTCAGTTAAAGTTAGGTCATTTCAGTCTTTTTGAAACTACTTTTTAGTTGTTGGACTGTTTGTGCATGAAAGCTGTTGAGTCTGTTTAAAAATAGCTGAAGATTCTGAATTGTTATATATGTTGTAATACCTCGTGTCCTGAAGATGCAGTTTTAGTTTTTTTCTTTTTTATTAAAATGCAGCTAATTGAGTGTAAAAGGGAATAGTTCCCTCTCTATCATCGCCACCAGCTGCTCGTTTTGGTTATTAAACTTGTTTTTGTGTTAGCATACATATTCTGTACTATCTCAGGTTCAAACTGCACCATCTTTTCATTCAATACATTGGAGAAGTTGAGAATGTTCCTCGATTTGGGTCGCGGCTTGTCATTCAGGGGGGATGGTGGGTCCCGGAGCCAGACCAGTTGAGAACCAGTGGAGCCAGACCAGTTGAGAACCAGTGGAGCCAGACCAGTTGAGAACCAGTGGAGCCAGACCAGTTGAGAACCAGTGGAGCCAGACCAGTTGAGAACCAGTGGTCTAGAGCATCTCTGGTTTCTCTTTCTTCATATCCCCCTTCTCTCTTTTCTAGTTGTGACAGAGCCTCTCCAAGCTGCTAACAGATTGCTATGCTGATAGCTGCCAGCTATAATGTTACCCAGCATGCTGTTTGGTGTTGTACATTTGTGTAACTTTATTAGTTACACAAATTGTTTACGTGTCACGTGTTATTTGTTCCATAGGGTTTTATGCTGTTATGAGCGTTAGTTGTGGGTTATTAATTGCTGTGTTGTACAGGTCTTACCATGAATGAGAAGGGTGCCCACTTAATAGTTTCCTATCCATTCATTTGATGTTTCTCTGCAGCTTTGCTCTTCGATTTGTAGCTCATATTTGATTTATTCATTGGGATTTCTTTAGTATACGTCCGGAAATTGCTTAATATTCTACTTGTTTTTCTTGTTTTTTGAGTGTTATATTATTTGTGCTCTAATTACTGCTTTACTTGTGTGCCATATGCTCAATTCCATAAAGGATGCCATGTCTCTCTGTATAAAAGCAATATAAAGGTATTTAAGTGCAAGCTGGATGAGTGTTTGGTATAAATTGGTGTTGGACATGTTCACTAATAATGACTGGATGTGTGGTGTTATTAGCTTCCTCGGTTAGAATTGATTACTGATCAGTCTGATTGTGAGAATCATTGCTATAGTGTGGAGAATGGAGAATATGATCTAGATGATCATTCTCCAACTGTCGCCAAGACCGACATCGTGCATGTATTGTTTTAATAATTTGCTAGATTTGCCAGCTGTGGTTGACCGGTTAATTTCTGTATTAAAGTCCCCGCCAATCATGATGTTGGTCAGTTCTTGTTGAAAAAACTGTAAGAAAGACAGATGGATCGTGGCTGTTGGGACATTATTTTGGTGTTTGTGAATTCTTTGATATTAAAATAGAGACACCTCTTTGTCTGATGTTTGTAAATTGGCTGAAAATACTTGATTGAATTGTTGTGATTTGAGGTTGCATGATTCATATCTGCACTCAACACATACATGCCTTTAGTTAAGAAGATGGGTTCATGATACAAAGGGGGATTGGTGCGAGGACATGAGGAGAAGGAGTGAGTAAAAGAGGAAACGAACAGAGGAGATGTAAAGAGTGTGTGTGTGTGTGTGTGTGTGTGTGTGTGTGTGTGTGTGTGTGTGTGTGTGTGTGTACATCTGTACTAGGTTAGGCGACAGTCTGAGTGTGTTCAGGGTTCTTACGGTCATGGAAAACCTGGAACAGTCATGGAGTTTTAAAATGGTTATTTCCAGGTCTGGAAAAGTCCTTGAAAAAAATAAAATCCCAAAAGTTTAGTAAAAGTCATGTAAATGTGTTATATTCATGTGTTCATGACGTTCATTTACGCTGAGTTTAAAATAATTAATATGCTTTTAAAAGAAAGACTCAGAATATAAGCAGGCATACATACAGGCATCTATATAAATGTTTATTCTTTTAATCAAACTATTGTCTCATTCATTTGAGTCATTTAAGGTTTACTGTATGCTTTGTATTCTCATTGTTAGTTTAAATACTACATTTACTCACTTTTTCATGTCTACACCCAGATTTCACTAAATGTTTGTCTTGGAAGTGTCTGTCAATGTAAAGTCTGCCACCACCAGGTACGCTCTCCTGCTGTCCTTCAGGTTCCGGTTCAGTACTCAGCGCTCGTTTCCTTCAATTCCTCTTAGTTCCTCTCCTTTGCTTTCGATCAGCTGTTCCTTTGAACATGTTCACACTTTGCGACGGTCGGTCCTCTGGTTGACGGCGGTCCGATGCGGTGAACTGGATGAAGGTTACGTTGTTCTCTGCGTGCGCTGGGAGGTTCATTCTTTGATCTTTGACGGGGTTATCGGGTGAAGTTTCAGGAATGCCGGAGAAAATGGGATCTTGCGTGCTTCTAGTCTGCAGGTCCAAGAGAGTTCCCTCTGAGTTAGTTTTCTCTGTGAAGGTTTCTGTTTGTTATGGATGACCGTGGCGACTTGTTTACTTTTTCAGTGGATATGATGCGATTGTGAGTGAATTCCAGGTGAAACTTAAGGTCTTGTATTTCTTCAGGAAGTAAAAGGAGGATGTCAAGTTGGTTATTTATGCTGGAGAGAACACTAACCTCCATGTTGGTTGTTTCTAACTCCTCTGTGTCCGCGGATGAGTCCTGTTTCTTTCCTTTGGCGGAGTTGATGAATGAACTGCTGCTGTTAGAGTCCATAGTGTCCTGTTGGGAGTAGGAGTCGTAATGATCGATGAAGGCTTCCAGGTCGGATACATTCTGCACTGCGAGGATAATCCGTTCTGCGTACGATGTGCTGGAGAGAGAAAAAGAAAGGAGGTCCTGTGGTTTTGGTTTTGTTTAATATGATTTCCTCTGAGCTGATCTGGCTGCCTACGGATGGAGATCGGGAGCCGCCATGTTCAGTCTCCATGGCTCGGTTCTTGTGATACTCACACTGCCGTCACACTCACTGGAACGCACCTGAAGTCTTGAAGTTAGGTTTGGTTTTCTCGCTTGCCTCCATGGTGAACGGAGAATCCTGAAATGCAGTGGATCCTTGTTGAATACTCGTGAATGAAAACCAGCAAAACCATATCAAAGATCTGCTTACAAACTCTCACACGTCTGGTTTAAACAGCTTAATACATGCCTGTTGGCACCAGGTGACTCACACACACTCGTAACACAAGTGTTTTAAACTATAGAAGCCAAGGTAACACGCAGTGAGTAGTTGACATAGAATTGGTCATTTTGTGGATGAATTACTCCTCTGAGGTTTAAACGGCGTAACAAAGTGTTACATTTCCATTCATTCATTTGAATGCTGAAGATTTTCCAGAAAAAGTATGAAACGTATGAAGAATTAATAATCGCAATAATGTGCTAATTGAGCTTCAAGTTTGGATGCTTGAATGGATCTGCTGCCAACGGATTAATTACACAGTTTAACGTTAATCATCACAGTGTGAAATAAAGTTTTACTGACGCTTGTTATCCACCAATACTCAGTGAAATATGCAATACTTTATGCTTTTCTAGTTCTCTGATAATGTTACATTGTATAATGTTACATTGTAAACAAGCAGTCTGTGTTTTAATTGACAGGAGGAGAAGGAAGGTTCCGCTCAGTCACATTATGATGCGTTCAGGCTCTGCTAAGTGAAACAGACTATTGGGTGAAGGTAAATTATAACTTCAATCATGATGTGTTCACATGTAATCTTGTAAAATATAAGGTTGGTGAAATGTTTTTATGAATTCAGTAGTTTGAAGGAAATGTTTTCACAACAACATAAATGTATATATTAGAGATGAATTATGAGCCGTTTACAAAATGAGCTTATAATACATCATTAAAACTACTAATGATGAGATTCATTTTAATCCATAAAAATGCAATCTTTTATTGAATCCTTTGAATAGTGAACAAAAAAACACAATATATGATTTAAACAAAGTAAAAGTATAACATTTAATAACAAAGAGTATTGTTGATGGTTTACTGACGGTTGACATGGTTGGTTTTTGGGACGGTGGTAAAGAGAAAGTAGTCCTGGAGTCTTATAGACCAGCTCTATAATCAAAAAACTAATACATCTGTATCTGCCAATATGGATAATCAATAATCAGCAATTAGTATCGGGTGGCAAAAAAACGTGATCAGGGATCTGTAAAATTGCCATCATGCGCTCTATCATCAGCGAAGAGCAATGAGCAGCCATGGCATGACCTCCTCCGTGTCTCACAGATGAGCAGATGTTGTTTCTTCCATCACTTTGGTCAAGGCTAAGCTTTGCCTCACCAGTCCATCAAACGTTGTCGCAGAACTTTTGAGGCTCATCTCTGTGCGTTTTGGTGAATGTGCGATTCCTTTTACTCGGTTATTACTGACGAGTGGTTTGCATCTTCTTGCTCCCGGTGGGTTGTGATGCCTTCAGCCCTCTGGAGGTTGTTTCTTTAAGGCCCTCACAATGTGTCTGTCATCTACTGCTGATGTGTTGCTTGGTCCAATGGTCTGTTGCTCAGTACTCCAGTGGTTCCTTTCTTCTTCAGGACATTCCAAATGGTTGCACTGGCTATAACCAATGTTTTGCAATGGCTCTAATTGATTTTCCGTCTTTTCTCAGCTTCAGAATGGTTTGCTTTTCTCCCATAGACAGCTCTCTGGTCTTCACATTGCTGAGGTCTGCTGAACTGTAAATGCAGTACCTCCGATCACGGGAGGACTGATGTGATAGTTTTTACTAATCACTACGTTCTTTTCTTTCATATTTGTGATTGTTCCCTCTAAATGAACGTCCTTACTCTCTTCTGTGCTGCCCTTCCCCTGTGCATGACTTACAGAAGTGAGAACTACTCAAAAGTAGGTCAAATAGTTTTCCCTTAAGTCAGTCCCAGCATTTCAAGCCTGCAGACCAATATTTAGTCCCTGTTTCCATTCCCAAACGGTAAAAGTGATTCTAAGGTAGTAAACAGTTGCATCCGGTAATAAATCTGACTTCTGCGGAATTTGCACAAACAGAAATATTTCCTCATAAACTCCATACAACTTAATGTTATGTTTTATTAAATCTACATGTTTACAGTGAATATCTCTATGGTAACTGGAATGACACAAAGGACCTAATAATATCACCATGTGTGTGTGGAGAAAGAGATGATGATGATGATGATGATGATGATGATGATGATGTGGGTGCCAGTGCTGAGGAGATGCATGCACATGTGGATTACTTCATGCCAGTACATCTGGAAATGCAGTCACAGCTGAATTCCTAACAGCTTGGGATCACAGCGTAATTATTTCACAGCAAATGTTTTCATTTATGTATTCCCACACTTTGAATCTGTTATTGTTCCGCTCATGGACAGAGCTGAATAATATGGCTGCCACCTGTTCAGGTCATGAGAGAGAACAGAGGGTTGGAAACTGAAATTGCAAATGGTAAAAAGCCTGAGCTGAAGTGGAGTATCGCGGCTGCCTGAATCCTCACAAGACGACTTAAAAATAAACAGTTTCAGCTCAAACGGTTGTTTCCTGTCCTCCGGGTCAGATGTTTAACCGCTGCAGGTGTCCTGCTCCGCTCCGGCCAAGCCTGTAACCACCCTTTCATGTTGCAACCTCCGACTCCCTGACAGTGTGTAAAGTTGCCTTGTTAGGTCTCGTCCAGCCGCAGCTGAATCATCAGGAAGCATTGAGGCTGTGACGGACACATGCACGGCTCAGCTGAGGTCAGGGCTGCTGCTGGGAGGCCTGACCCCGGCGCCTCCGGCCTGCTGGAGCAACAATGACTTGAGTTATGACCTTGAGACATTCAGTGCATAACAACTGGCTGAAATGATGCATTCAGATCAACTCCAGAGGGCGAGACTTTCATCAGAACACCGACCATGTTTTAACAATCGGCATTGAAAGTACAACCTCGTCCCACGTCATCTCATCTCCACTGAGAGCACGGACACCTTTTCTTAAGAAAACTGTTGTATCACCAACTTTAGAGATCTTTAGGGGAAAAGCTGTATATTTAAGCTGAAGCGAGTGAGTTTATGAAATGGTCATCAAGTCCTGCAAAATGAAAGTTATACAACTCTACAATATATATATATATATATATATATATATATATATATATATATATATATATATATATATATATATATATAATTCTCTGCCAGTTCTTGGAATGTGCTTGCTACGTAACATTCCAGCCTTCACATCTATCTGCCTGACCTCTGACCCTTTGCCTGATCTCTGACTGGATAAGTATTCCTTTTCTTATCTGTTCAGAAAACCAGTTCAACTGAACGTTGATCTAAACCGGATCTGTGAGTTGTGCTTCTAGGTCCAAACCTAGTTATACTGAGCTGCTCCAGTCTCATGATGTCCTCCCAGAACATATCCAGAAGGATACATAGCTCAATGCAATGTCATTATATTTTCTAGAAATGAGAGAATATTTAAGAATGACCACTCTAATCATAGGTTTTGTGCAGCCTAATGCTGTTTTTACATTGCATTTCATATGGAAAAGATGTCGTCATGACAGATTAGCCAGAGGTCCGGCACTCAGAGTGGTACTAACTCTGTCATTGCAGAGCGGAAGAGAACCGTGAAGCCAGTGGTTTCTGCTGACAAAGCCACCAGTCATAGAGCCAGGGAGGAGGAGGAGAGCAGCCAAGTACAGCGCTCTCAGCCTCTCCCCTCAGGAAGGAAGCCTGCGCTTGATGGATCCTCACACAGGTTTCCTATGAATTCTTTTCACGGTAGTCAGTGTTACACGGTGTTCGGACTTGCACCGATTGCATTTACTGCCCACCACCTCAACATGTTAGTAGAACAGCGTAGGGCTGGTTCGGTATACCGGTTTCAAATGTCCATACGGTATGAATTTATCATTTACCGTCATACCGGTGGTGCATCGCCGTAACAACTGCTGTCGTCTTCAGCAAGCAGCAAAATATAATGTTCACGGCTAGGGACGCAGTGGTCTGAGCTACTTACTGTCATGGTTCTAACTTTAGTCATGGTTCTAACTTTAGTCAAGGTTATAACTTTAGTCATGGTTATAACTTTAGTCAAGGTTATAACTTTAGTCATGGTTATAACTTTAGTCATGGTTATAACTTTAGTCATGGTTATAACTTTAGTCAATAGTCATAGTTATAACTTTAGTCATGGTTATAACTTTAGTCATAGCTATAACTTTAGTCATGTTATAACTTTAGTCATGGTTATAACTTTAGTCAATAATCATAGTTATAACTTTAGTCATGGTTATAACTTTAGTCATGTTATAACTTTAGTCATGTTATAACTTTAGTCAATAGTCATAGTTATAACTTTAGTCATGGTTATAACTTTAGTCATAGTTATAACTTTAGTCATGTTATAACTTTAGTCATGGTTATAACTTTAGTCAATAATCATAGTTATAACTTTAGTCATGGTTATAACTTTAGTCATGTTATAACTTTAGTCATGTTATAACTTTAGTCATGGTTATAACTTTAGTCAATAGTCATAGCTATAACTTTAGTCATGTTATAACTTTAGTCATGTTATAACTTTAGTCATGGTATAACTTTAGTCATGGTTATAACTTTAGTCATGTTATAACTTTAGTCATGTTATAACTTTAGTCATGGTTATAACTTTAGTCATGGTCATAACTTTAGTCATGTTATAACTTTAGTCATGGTTATAACTTTAGTCATGGTTATAACTTTAGTCAATAATCATAGTTATAACTTTAGTCAATAGTCATAGTTATAACTTTAGTCATGGTTATAACTTTAGTCATAGCTATAACTTTAGTCATGTTATAACTTTAGTCATGGTTATAACTTTAGTCAATAATCATAGTTATAACTTTAGTCATGGTTATAACTTTAGTCATGTTATAACTTTAGTCATGTTATAACTTTAGTCATGGTATAACTTTAGTCATGGTTATAACTTTAGTCATGTTATAACTTTAGTCATGTTATAACTTTAGTCATGGTTATAACTTTAGTCATGGTCATAACTTTAGTCATGTTATAACTTTAGTCAATAGTCATAGTTATAACTTTAGTCATGTTATAACTTTAGTCAATAGCCATGTTTATAACTTTAGTCGTGTTTATAACTTTAGTCATGGTTTTTAGTCATGGTTGTAACTTTATTCATGGTTATAACTTTAGTCATGTTATAACTTTAGTCATGTTATAACTTTAGTCATGGTATAACTTTAGTCATGGTTATAACTAACTTTAGTCATGGTCATAACTTTAGTCATGTTATAACTTTAGTCAATAGCCATGTTTATAACTTTAGTCGTGTTTATAACTTTAGTCATGGTTTTTAGTCATGGTTGTAACTTTATTCATGGTTATAACTTTAGTCATGTTATAACTTTAGTCATGTTATAACTTTAGTCATGGTATAACTTTAGTCATGGTTATAACTAACTTTAGTCATGGTCATAACTTTAGTCATGTTATAACTTTAGTCAATAGTCATAGTTATAACTTTAGTCATGTTATAACTTTAGTCATGTTATAACTTTAGTCAATAGTCATAGTTATAACTTTAGTCATGTTATAACTTTAGTCATGGTTATAACTTTAGTCAATAGCCATGTTTATAACTTTAGTCGTGTTTATAACTTTAGTCATGGTTTTTAGTCATGGTTGTAACTTTATTCATGGTTATAACTTTAGTCATGTTATAACTTTAGTCATGGTTGTAATTTTAGTCATGTTATAACTTTAGTTATAAATTTAGTCATGGTTATAACTTCATAACAACAATCAATAATCCACATCTAACACTCTTTAACAGGTAAAACACCACGACACAACAGTTTATTTGTAACAAATAAATACAATTACACCGCCGAACTGCATGCTGGGTACAGCTCTCCCACTATCACAACAAGAAGAAACTCCGTCGCTAAAAAAAAAAACAGAACTTTTTTTTTCACCTACATTCCCCATGGTCCTAAGTCCCTCCATGTTTAGCTTCCTAACGCCCTCTATGTACCAACTACCCAGAGAGCAGAGAACAGCTGTTCTTTTCGAGTCATTAATGAATTAATGCTTAATGCGTCAATTAATTAACTGCTCCTTAAAATACTAAGGATGGGTCAAATGCAAAGAATACATTTCATGTATGTATGTAAAAGTATGTACTAAGTATGTAAAAGTATGTACTATGTACTTCTTCCTAATGTGTTTAAAAATGTGTAAAAAAAATGTGTAAAAAATACAGTGACCGCCAGAATCTTACAAAATACCATGATGTGAGTTTTTTGCCATACCGCCCAGCCCTAGAAGAGCGGATGCTACAGATATAGACTGAATGTGTCTGCTCCATACAAAGCAGCAGCAGAGTAGCAGGACTCACAAAAAGGCGGAACGCATCGGCCCAAATGTAATCTGGAAACCCTGAAGTTTGCAACAGCTCAGGCTCACTGAAGGTGACCTTTCAGGTGGACCAGCTAGTCTAATTTTAGTGATTTATACTTCATGTAATTGGTAACACCGGTGTTGGCACCAGTTTATTAATCAGTAGGAAAATGTCCTCACGGTGGTTTCCCTACTGCGAGCTGCTTTAGCCAGAAAGATCTTCAGGGTTTTATTATTTGAAAAAGATTAGTCACTGACAGATGGACCCCCGTTTGCTTCCGGCGCACTATATAAACTATTTAAACTATTTAAACTGCACATGGGAGATCTCTGTCTATTGTACTGTGCCAATGTTGTGTGAAAGATTCCTACATGGCCTACATAAAACACATTAGAACATGAAACCCTACTGGAGGACTTCAACAGCTATCCCAACCATATACCAATGTTCTCTATGTTATTTAATTTACAATTGATTTGATAGATTTAGCTCATTTGCCAAAACATGTGAATGTGCGGTCCAAGCTTAGCAGAGATTTGTGACTTGTTGTTTACAAGATTCTCATATGCTGCTTGTGTTTCACAGTTACCCACAGTGTTGACAGTGTTAACTGGCAATGGTGATTGCATTGAATGGTATTCATAGCAACACATCTCATCCGGTCCCAAACAAACTAGGTGGCTGTAAATACAAATGTAGGACACTAATCGCCAATATTTCAAACGAGTTCACAAGAATATTAACAGTAGGACTGTAGGGAATCCTGAAAAACAACAACAACTTGTGCTGTACTAACTTTAACCATTGCTTCCTTTCTTTTGAATCAGTTGATAACCAACAGAGGAGAATCACTCATAGACTGAACTCCTTTAACTGTGTTAACATGGCACATGTTTTGGAGCTTTGCAGTTGGTATGTGGTATGGTTAATGGGAGTGAAGAGTAATGGAGTGACTGATTGCAGGAATCAGGGCCCCTGTGTGTGACAGCTCTCAGGGGACATCAGCTTTTCTCTCTGTGGGAGGAACTGCGTGAAAGAGCAGCATCCATGTCACTGTGTGTGTACGCATGTGTGGTGACATGACATCACCCGCCTCCTGTCTTAGTCCCGTCAATGTGCTGGAGCAATGCGCACACACAAACACACTCGCAGACAGACCACAGCGGCGCCAGTTGTGGTGGATCCTTTTCATGTCAACTTTGGAGAAATCAGTGGTAATGTGGGCTGACTCTGCTGTATGCCGCTGCCTGCAGGCAGTCAAGCAGTGATTTGCTTACGGCCCACACTGTCAACCAACCTCTGGAATTTTCCTGCAGATCTCCTTTCACTAGAATAATAACTGTATTTCAACTGGCAGCCCACTTACTGCACTGTCTGTGAGGATTTAAATGTGTTTACTGAGCATTATTTGTAGATATGCAGGCTGTTCTCATCCAGCGATCCTAGCTGCACCTATCATATCATATGACTTGTTAATATGTGGAGAAATGTCAAGCAGTAAAGCATCTCACAAGTATACTTCAACATTTATGTACAACATTGGGATGAGGTGATGGATGGAGCCGCATGGTTAGCCTAGCTTAGCATGAAGCCTGGAAGCAGGCGGAGACAGCTGGCCTGGCTCTGTCCAAAGTGAAAGAATACACCAAGAACACCTCTAAAGGTCACTGGTTGTTGTTTCTCGTTTGTTTAAACTGTACACTAACTGGTTTTAGAGATAGTTAAATGGTGAAACTATTTCTTGACAAATTGTAATTCATCCATTCGCCCCGTATGCAGCAGTGTGCAGTGCAGGTTGCCAGATATGTTTTTTGCTGCTCTCTAGCCATATCTGGTTTTGTTCCATGATAACCAACCTGGTAACTTCACTGTGACAAAAATACTCCAGGAGTGTTGTTCGTCAAGAAATGGTTCCAACATGTTACTCCCCCTTAAACCACAAACTGTTTCCACAGTCTGTTCCATACTTATTACACACCACGAGACTGATATCCATCTGAACTCACCCTTGGTAAAAAAAAAAGGAAAATGTAGAATTGCAATACAATTTTGTGTACCTTTCCAAAGCAGACTATCTCTGGCGATCACACCCACCTCACACAGTGAATGGCCGGGTGTGTGGAGGTGTGAAAGTGAGCAGGGTTTGAACTTCTTACACGCGTAGTCTTGGCTACTTCTGTTGCTTTTTGTGTGAACAACCTAGGGCGACTCCATGAATGCCTTTCCAGTCGACTGCCTGAAAGTGTGCTTTGTTATCCCCGTGTGTGCAATTAATTACATGAAGACCATAACGACACAGAGTTCTTGCAGAGGTGCTGCGATGCTATGATGGCAGCCTTATCACCTAGAGCCGTTATTCATGGTGGACGACGCCTTGAACAGCGACACACTGAAGCCTGAAGCATGCTGAGGCTGCTGAGACCCTCCTGTGAGATCAGTTCTAATGTGGTGCAGGTTCCTCACTCATCAGTCAGTAGACCTAGTTAATATATTCTTCAAAAAGCAGGTTTAAGTCCAGCCCGAGTTCTGAGCTCTATTAGTGAATGTCCATCAGGGCTCGTGGATGTCGAGTGTTTGTCCGCCATGCACAGCATGTGTCAGCGTGGCCTCTGCTCAATGCATCCAGTGTTGCGTTCAAGTACAGCGGACTCATTCATGAGGCTCCGAGCAGTTTGTGTAAACAGTTCGCCTTCAGCTGGTCCTCCAGAGCTGGAAGTGTGACTTTCTCCAAAACAGGACAGAGCATTGTTGGTCTTGGCTCATCTGCCTCGGCTACTTACACTGCATACTGTTCAACTTTGGCTAATGAGCTACAGCCACCGAACATGTTGATGTGTGCTTGTTTGATCAAAGAATTGCTTTAGAGTTCATTCGGGTCACAAGCCCGTCATAGACCTGCGCGTATAGTTTGTGATCAGGTTTCATGCTGAAGGCCCCATGCTTCTCCTTGTGCTTCGGTTATTGTGGAAATAGCATTCATACAACGGGTCGTGTGAACAGTAGTTTAGGTGGATTGCATCACCGATGTTTCCATTTCACTTTTGGCCTCATTTCAAATTGCTTGGAAGTGTTGATGAACTAGCAGGCGTGGGAAGTAATTAGGATTAGGGCAGGGCGGATGAACCGGTTTCAAATTTCCATACGGTATGAATTTCATACATACATTTTCATACATAAATAGCCGTAACAACTGTTGTCGCTCTTCGGCAGGCAGCAAAATATATTGTTCACCACTGATGGCGCAGCGGTCTGAGCTACTTACATGTCATGGTTCTAACTTTAGTCATGTTATAACTTTAGTCATGGTTATAACTTTATAACAACAATTAATAACCCCAAACTAACGCTCTTTAACAGGTAAAACGCCACTACACAACAGTTTGTGACACATAAACAATTTGTAACACTAATAATTGTACATTTATAAAATTACACAGCTGAACTGCATGCTGGGTAAAGCTCGCCCACTATCACAACAAGAAGAAACTCCATCTCTACATAAAAAAACAAACAGGAAGAGACAGACCTTCTGGTCTTTTTTCACCTACATTCCCCTGGGTCCTAAGTCCCTCCAGGTTTAGCTCCCTAACACCCTCTATGTACCAACGTACAAACACCATACTGCAAAATGGCCGTAAAGAGCGCTACTGCTGCAGAGGGGGACCATTGAGAGAGGACCATATTAACTGCACACCTTTCTCACTCATGATTGGATCTTTCTAAGACAATATTTCATTTACAAATTACAACGTACAAAATGTGTAAATGTAAACTTATTATATAGCTGGCAGCATTACAGTCTAATAGAGGCTGGGAGAGGCTCAGTCACTACGACACATTCAAAGAAAGAAAAAGAGAGATGGGGGATGAAGATAGAGAAACCAGAGATGCTCTAAGAACCTGTGTCCTCGAGAGGAGCTGTGTTTTGGGTTTAAAATCACTCTAAGTAGCCACGGTTGTTTCCAGCGGCGCTAACATTAGCCATGTCCGTCACCTGTGCGATCATGGTCGTCGGACTCGAGGCCGTCAGTAGCGCCAGTGAAACAGCAAAGTCAAAGGTCAGACATCGAGTGAAGAGACATGTGCATGACAGGAAAAGGAAGCGGTGGAGTGACTGTAACAATCCACCTGTGAAGGACACGGTTCTGCTACCGACAGACATCTTTTGTCTTGACGGGGTGAAAATACTTTAACTGCTATCCCGACATTATACCAACAACGCCAAGGTTCAGACGCCCACTTTTCTACAGCAACAGACCTGTGCTCAGTTTATGGGGCTTATTCAACAAACCTAAAAGATTTGCTTTTGGAACACACATTCTGATTTCTTCATATATTGTATAAATTTTTGGGGGCCGGGCAAACCCTAAACTAATTAAAGCCTTCAGTTTATACATAAAATGTTATTTCTCATGTTCTATTTACTCCTGGCTGTAGAACAAGCCACCATAAAACTATATAAAACAGGGTTCTTACGGTCATGGAAAACCTGGAACAGTCATGGAGTTTTAAAATGGTTATTTCCAGGCCTGGAAAAGTCCTTGGAAAAAATAAAATACCCAAAGTTTTGTAAAAGTCATGTAAATGTATTATATTCATGTGTTCGTGACGTTCATTTACGCAGAGTTTGAAATAATGAATATGTTTTAAAAAGAAAGACGCTCAAAATATAAGCAGGCATACTCATTCTCATTGCTTGTTTAAATACTACATTTTCTCACTTTTTCATGTTTACACCGAGATTTCACAAAAGTCATGGAAAAGTCATGAAACCCATTGGTCAAAATGTGTATGAACCCTGATAAAAGGCCCAGCCATGCAAACAATACAATTCTGTGATGTATCATGATTTTTGAAAAACACAGTGATAGGGATTTATTCCGCCCAGCACTACCTTGCATGTAAAGTTCATCGTCCACCTTCCTCTGGGATAGAACCTGTTCAGGCTGGATCTTTTGGCTAAATGTGTGTTGGGATAGGCTCCAGTCTCCCGTGACTCTGAACAGGATGAGTTAGGTCAGGGAAATTGGCTAGAGAAATACTTCTTGGTCTTTGGAAGATTTGGGATTGCTCCAACTCTAACAACTCCTGGGTGGAGCAAAGGTGGTGCAGCATTTCAACAAAGGAAACTGTCCTCATAGTGGAGTTGCCAGGTTTGTACATTGTTGTTATTCTGAGCAGAAAACCTGGGGGGTATTCTTCATCCGTGGTTCAACAAAGTCGATCAATTGTCCTATTATCCAGCTTAAATTAGTGAGATGATTGACATCAGGCTTTCCCGGTTCTTCAAAGGTTGAACCAGACGTCATTCATCTGGATAAATGCGCGTGCACGCTCCTCTTCAGAAGGGGGAGGAGTCGAACACAGATTCCATGATCTTCAAACGCTACAATGACAAATAAACTCTGAGAAAGAGCGTCTCTTTTCTCCGTGGAGGAGCAGGAGATGATCACGACTACATATGATGAGTTTAAGTCCATAATCATGTCAAAGTCTAATGCTGCGTTCACATCCAAAGTGAGCGAATATTCACAATACTTCCTGTTGTGAATGCAGCTTAAAGCCGCCTCCGCTGGTCGGGTTAGAGTCACATAAGCATCACAAAATATCAAGTTAAATGCGTCAGTGTTGGGAAAATGTATCGGCTAATTTTAAGTGCCTCATCACCCAAGTCAATCAGATTATATTTATGTAAATGTGCTTGCTGGCAGTAGTATACAAATGAATATATACTTATGAGGATATATGTACTGTATGCGCGTATGTATCATATATGTGTATATACATGTATGTGTAGATTACCATATAACTAGGAGTTTGAATCTGTGTATGGGCGGATCAGTACCTTAATCATTTTCTACAATAATGATATGTATGGTGTACTAATAATACTGTCATATAATTATGAGTGCTTTAACACATCCATAAGTTTCTTAAGTGCTAAATAAATGTTACGGACAGCACGCCATGCAGCGGCTGACGCAAAAATCCAATCTGTGAGACACTGTGATCCAGTCTGCATACAGTCTGTGATCCAGTCTGCATACAGTATGTGATCCAGTCTGCATACAGTATGTGATCCAGTCTGTGATCCAGTCTGCATACAGTCTGTGATCCAGTCTGCATACAGTATGTGATCCAGTCTGCATACAGTCTGTGATCCAGTCTGCATACAGTATGTGATCCAGTCTGCATACAGTATGTGATCCAGTCTGTGATCCAGTCTGCATACAGTCTGTGATCCAGTCTGCATACAGTCTGTGATCAAGTCTGCATACAGTCTGTGATCCAGTCTGCATACAGTCTGTGATCCAGTCTGCATACAGGCTGTGATCCAGTCTGCATACAGTATGTGATCCAGTCTGTGATCCAGTCTGCATACAGTCTGTGATCAAGTCTGCATACAGTCTGTGATCCAGTCTGCATACAGTCTGTGATCCAGTCTGCATACAGGCTGTGATCCAGTCTGCATACAGTATGTGATCCAGTCTGCATACAGTCTGTGATCCAGTCTGCATACAGGCTGTGATCCAGTCTGCATACAGTCTGAGACGAGCGATGCTCTGCTGCGCTGTGGTGTTTAATGTACGACTCGAGGAGGTCTCGGCAGAATCTATAGCGCCGCGTACAGGAAGTCATCCTGATGTGAGAACGGATCTTTGCGATCTGGAAGAACTCTCTCACTATACAACTAATATAACTAATATCGCTCCTTCATCAATGAGGAAGGGAGCTGCCTTTCTTGTCCGGTGGGAGTGGCCAGCTTATCCAGTGAATTTCAGTTAGCCTGCGCGGGAGCAGGTTAAGGGATTTGGATGTGTTGCTATGGTGATTTTTCTAAACTTGCTACGAAGAACCGAAAAGCCTGACCTGCGTCATCTTATCCTGAAAATGATCTGGCTAACTCAGTAAGCCAGGCACGAAGAATAGGGCCCTGGAGATTCATGAATGCTGTGGTGAGACGCTGCAGGAGTTGTTGGGCAATATTGGACACATCTATTGGTGTAAACCGTAGTGCCTGATGATGAATGCAAACCCCATTAGGAAAAGACATGGAGGGACATAGACTCTCCAGAGACAGACATGTTGAAAGACGACAGCAGACGAGGTATTTCACAGGTGGCTGTGATCATCTTGAGCGCTGGCTGGACAAACAGTCAGAAGTTGAAGCAGACAGTGAGGCTTCATTCTTCTGCTGCAGTGTTAGGGCTAGGGTTAGGGTTAGTTTAGGGTTTCTGTGGAGTAACTTACATAGATACTTAAAATCCTCTAAGGATGTCACTTGTTCTCAGTAAGCAAAGACTAAATTAACCTTAGAGCTCGCCAGCACATAAATGACACACAGTGACAGTGAAATAGTTTGGTTGAACGACAGAGTGCATACATGTATGAACTATACGCTCGCTAGTTATGTCATGGGTGTCACTTCAACTCAGCTCAAATCTGGGCCTTCTCTCATTGAACAAACAGCCAGAAATCACGCAGTTGCATTTGTGCCTTGTATTTTTATTAAATGCCCTCAGTAATTTTTTCCACTATACAGAATACAGAAGACTTCTAACAACTTACATGTTCTGAAAATAGAT
Source organism: Myoxocephalus aenaeus (assembly GCA_038501785.1). Classification (NCBI taxonomy): domain Eukaryota; kingdom Metazoa; phylum Chordata; class Actinopteri; order Perciformes; family Cottidae; genus Myoxocephalus; species Myoxocephalus aenaeus. Next base: position 688,647 of record JBAMJR010000076.1, on the reverse strand, counting down.
ACGTTTGTTAAATAAGAGGTTCAGATAGCAGTATGAGTTACAGCTTTAAGTACCTCGGACTATTCTAAGCTAGTCAACTGTTTTCTCTGTGAATGTTTTTAAGATAGTAGGCTATACATCTCTAGTTGAAAGTGTTCTGTCAAACCATCTCAATACATAGGATGGAAAGAAAACGATCAGAGCCCGTTAGTAACAGGAGGAAGGCTACCTACTCATCCTCTGTTCCATTTGAGAAGCTAAGCTCTGAACACAAACAATGTACATAGGAATTATCCTGAAGGCAGTCGACTGGCTCCATTCCTAAAAGACTACCGTACTTTTCGGGTTACAAGCCGCTCCTACGGCTGATCAGTGTCCCCGCTGTAGCAAGCTAGTAGTGCTGCTAGCTAGCGCTGCTAGTTAGCGCTGCTAGCTAGCGCTTCTGCTGCTATCGGCCACTGCTGCTGCTACTGCCCGCGTCCCCTCTGCCCAAGTCGGGTGTCGAGCCTGGTCCCGCTACCTTCGGTGGTTTTCAGGGAGCTAGCGGAAGTTAGCGGGGAAGTGACGGAGCGCTAGCAGGAGCCCCAGCTGGCTACAGCGGGGAGCTAACGGGGACACTGACCGAAGGTAGTAGCGGCTTGTAACCCGAAAAGTACGGTACATCTTCTCTTTAGTTTTATGACATGGGAGTATTCACACTGTCAGGGTTGCCTTCGTGTGGTGTGTAGTTTGAATGTTTTGCTGAACTGGACAGTTTTCCACTCTTGTGGTCAATAAAGTTGTGTTCTATTTTATTCTATGGGGAAAATGCTACCTACAGTTTTAGACTGTGCCAGTCTGAAAGCAATGCAGTTGATTCTGAAATGAATCTGTCTCTTTTACTCTATCCATTGGCTACCGTCTCGGTTGGTAATCATAAACAGTATTATCAAAGCAATAGACACAACTGGCCATATCCAACTATATTTAAAGGACGTGCCAAGCGACTCTCTTCTCTTCCTCCTCGTTGGCCTTCGTCAGCTGGTCCCAGTCCATGTGTCTGGCTGGTTGCTGTGGTTGTATACTCTCCCTAAACAAACCACAGTGTCTTGCTAATCCTGGGCTTCTGCCTTACGTTACAGCCATCAATTTGAGACCTCCGGGCCTCCTAATTCATCGTGCTGTGGGACGCTGTCAAACACTCCACCGCACACATGGTTTCCAGTATTACGCTGTACATTTGTGTGTGTTCAGCAGCATCTGTCAGACATGGCAACACGTGTGGCTGTCAGTGCTGCGCGTGTCACCTGGCCCTATGTAAGCGTATGTCAAACACTTCCACACATGGGTTCCAGTAGTGCGTAAGGGGGTTGTGTTGCTGCTACTGTGCGTGGCTGCTGTAGGAGTGTGTGTAGCTGTGGGTGTCAGGGTTCAACTGACCTGGCTTTTAAAAGTCTGACGCCTGTAGGAACATCAAACTGATCTTTAAAGGAACACTGACAAGTTCTTTTCCTCCAAAAACAATTGTATAATGTGACTCAGGAGGATCATTGTGAAATCTGATATTGCGCAATGGTGCAGAGTGCAAAAGGTGATGCAATAAATGATTAATGTAGCATGTTGCTCTATATACATGCAGATGACAGTGTCTACAGTGCATACTATATTATATTGGTAGTGATGGAATTAAAATCTTTAATAACACTGAGTCTTTAATCTATGAAATATGTAATATACTTGTAAATTAAACGTTGTATGGACATTCCCGTGATCATTTTTAAGTTATTGACTTACTTCACGTTATATAGACATGACTTATGGACATGACGTTATTTACTTGTCGAATGTTATAGAAACATGACTTTGATCATTTTCACGTTATTGACCTATCAACATGACGTTGATCATTTTACATTATTGACTTATCACACAATATTTTGATATGATGTTGATCATTTTTACATTTTTCTTCTCTTAATCAGCATTAACTCAGTGGGTAAAGTATTGTCCCTTTAACCACAAGGTTGTCAGTTTCCTAAATGATACACAGAACAATTCAGCTAAGTATGAATCAAACTTAGATGTAAAGTTTCAGTTTTTTACTTTTTGTAGAATATAAGGATATGAACTAATTAATTTTGGCTGACCGCTATATTACCCGTTGGTTTACATATGGGTATACATTTCCTCTTTGCATGGAGGCCCACGTTATGCTAATCCCATGCGGCCTGTAAAGAGGCCATGTGAATATGGTCGTATACCAGTCTTTCCCTCGCCTACATTTTGAGCGTTATTTGGCCTCCTACACGACAAGCAAACCTGGTTGGTACCATAAGATAGATACACAAAAATCCTAAATCCTCCATTCTCTTCTTTTTTGTAGATGTCATTTCTCCAACACACTTCAACCCATACTTCAGGCGGCTGACATTTGATGTGTCTTCCATGGAAAAGAACGCCTCCAACCTGGTAAAGGCTGAACTTCGGATCTTCCGTCTTCAAAACCATGGGGCCCGAGTGTCTGAGCAGCGCATCGAACTCTACCAGGTACACACACGTTCCACTGGTCTGATATGAGGAGCTCCCGGGGATCTCTAACAATGATTCAAGAGATATTTTGCTCATTGTTGTTTCTACATTTTTGTCAGGGACATATTATGCTTTTGAGATGTTTCCTCATTTATAGACTATTAAGCAGCATGAGACATGTCTTTAACATATTATGGACAGGTCATAGCCTGTACTGGTTGGGGACCACTGGTCTACACAATCAGATCATTCAAATAAGTTGCCGGGGCATCGCACATGCCAAAAAGCCACGACAGTGTAATAATGCAAGAAATGATCTAGCAGAAAGTTTGGAGGCACCTGCCAAAAGCCCTTGAGCAGGTCTAACTTACATACTGTGTCTATAACTTGAGCACCCCAAGTTATAGACACAGTTCTCCATCTGCAATAAAGAGTAATATCAGGGACGGTAACGTTTATGAAAATCAGTTATGGACCGAGGGGAGCCATCAGACTACGCCTCCAGAAGACATGGAGAACTCCAGGGGCTGGAGCTGGGCAACGCTAAACCGTTTTGTAGGAGGTACTCTTAATACGACATGGCTGTGGTTTAATGAGCCTTGAATCTTTAACATCAATATAATGTTGAAGAACGGTGGTCTGTGTCGGAACATCGTCATTGAAAAGACGAGGGACGCGACCTATGACCTCCGCTACATCACGATGCTGCTCCACGGGTAGATGATTCAACTGAGATGGCAACGATTTCAACACCTCAGAATTTGGCAACCGGGCACCTGGTTGTAAGAGTGATGCAACATGTGTTTCCCGGAGGTACTGCAGAATCCACTGCTGTCCGCCTTTGTGATTATCTGGCTGTCACGGACCTGCTCACAGTGGCGCTTGTTCTGTTGTTTGCTGCATGAACCAACATTAACATATTCATCTAACTTGCTTCCATCACCTGTGGACGCTGCAGGCGTTGCACCTGACCAGACTTTGTTGTTCCAAAATTAATTATAAATGAAGAAATATCAGATTTAATATCAGATTTTCTCACCAAATATACATTAGTCGCAAACATTCGAATGCATCATCAATACAGTAAGTGAAACACTTGAATTCTTTGGCATAAACACTTTTTAGGTTTTCTTACAGTCATCTGGCTTCATCTGCTTCAAGAATAAATATGTCCTCTCTTTCTCTCGCTCTGTATTTTACAGGATACACATATTACATATTAAATAGACAAGTGTCATATGCAGGTTATACAGATACCATGCAATACAGCACACTATACCATTTAATCCAGTTACTTCATGTTGAGTGGCAGTGCGTCCCTCAGGCTGTGGCAGATACATATCTAGCTGCCAGAAGAGGTTCTGTTTCTTCTGCATCTCTGTCTCCGCCGCCAGTTGGTGGTCACTGAGCCTGTATTTGGTCAAATAACAGTTTGGTATACTCTGGATTTTTGTTTTATTTCACAAATGTTGGTTAGTTACCTTACCCATCAGCAGACGGAGGGGATTGTCGTCAGGGTTCAGTTCTGGGGCTTTTTTCTTTGATGGTTTAGGGTTCTTCGACAGAGGGTCGGGCTCTGTGTTGAACAGGGCTTGAGTCTCTGGGTGTCGGGGTTAGAGAGGCAGGTAAGGGAAGGTCAGCTGTTGGAGCTCATCTGGATCTCAGCTGATGGGTGGTATCAGACTCAGATAGTCTGGCCAAAGTGAGTTCTTTGAACTCAGTGAAGTCCAGCTCCAGGAGGGACATGCTCCTTGTTACTTGCTGGAGGAGCTTGGGGGTTGTTGTTGGCTTCAGGTCTGGCTCTGTGACTTCTGGGACCACTGTGTTATCCTCCTCTTTCTGATCCGATGTAGTATCTCCCCCTAAAGTGCTGCTGCTGATACTGGGTGGGTCTTTCTCAGCCTCAGCCGTTATCTTGGGGAAGAGTTCCTCAAAGGAGTTGAAGCTTGCCTCATTTCTCTAAATAGCACTGTACCATGAGCTGTTGTTTTTTGTTGTTGTTGTATAATATGTAGCAAACTGTTATGTTGTATTGGACAAGAGCATTGCCTCTTTGAGGTTATTGTTGGCTCTAGCCAGGGCCGTTTCTAGGATTCACAGAAAGGGGGGGCTTAGCCCCTAGAGAACTGGCCTGTGTGCGCACGCAGCGCGCGGCTTCTTTTTGGGGTCCATTTGGGGCCGTGGATATTACATTACATTACGGGCCAGTCCCAATCTCCACCCTTACGGACTCACGGACTTTGAGGCGCGCTCCCGCGAAGTCCGTGAGGGTTTAGGGGTGTCCCATTGTCACATCGTAGAGTGTTTGAGGGCTCTCTGGCAGACATTTTGAGCCCTTTCCGTAAGTCAGCATTAGATGCTGACTTTGCCTAAGGGAATTACCCATAGTTCATAGCAATGTGACGCTAAACACGCAGTTCCCAATGGAAGCATGAAGACGTAAAAAAAAAAAAAGGGTAAACAAAGAGACACGTGGGCGTTCAGCCCGATAAAATACACTATAACATTACGGATTAAAGATGGAACATAAAAACACATGAAATCAGAGGAAAGCAAGCAAAATATATATATATAAATATTTTTTTTACATTCATCAAACATTTCGTTTTGACAAAACGAGTAAATAGATCATTTAAAATGACTTATGTCGTGAGGTTGACGTTCAAATCAGTGAATAAAAAGTATAAAATAAATACACAATTGTACACAATATTTTTGTACGTGGTCATGTGATGTTGCAGCAAAGTGCTGTCCCATTCATATTCACACCAGTTCAAGCCCTTACAGCCTCTCACACTCAGCCATTTAGCAGCTGACGTCAGTGAGTGCCTGAGGGTTCAGGGCTTGAGGGTTTAGGGTGGAGATTGGGATTGGGCCTACATGTCCATTGTTTCCGACAGTTCATAGATTGGTTCAATCAGAAAGAGTGTGATGTTGCTCTGTAATTTTGCTTGCATTTATTAGTATATGATAACAGAAGAGACAGAATGTCAGGGTCGTATTGAACACAAATATGAACTTTTCTCAAATAACGAGAGAGAAATCATTTTCCTGCTTGTAAAGGAAAGACGGATAAACTAGCTTTCATATCCGCGTCACTCCCAAATCCAATGGATGGAGAACGGACCTGACAGGGTCAACTTTTGAGTCGTTTACTTGTTTTATTTTGAGCAGAAGGGAATACGATTTTTTATCAACATTTACATCTATTTTGTTGTCCGTGTAGTTTTTACAAACCAGTGATATTTTACGCTCATTTGGACACTATCACTGAGATAAAGATGAACTAGTTCAGTGTCTAATATACCATTCAATAGAGAGAAAAAACATGAATGACAAAAATTTAAATAAAAACATTTCAAGTACATCTTGATTATCAAATAATAAATATTGTATGATGGGCTGAAATGGAAGGCACCCAACGCATTCACTATAATCAAGGCAAACTTGCATTTGTGATGTTGGGCTATATAAAATGAATTGAATTGAATTCTGTAACTACCTGTACTTACATTCCCTCCGTGCATCATTTACTGTGAGCTAAACTCCTTGGTGTAGTTTACTGTGAGCTAAACTTTGAGTTGACTTTTTAATCCTGCTGTGGTTGATGAGAGACGTTACTTGGCAGAGTGAGAAAGCCAGCGCAGCAGCCTCCCCAAGGTCCTAGTGCCCTAAAGCTAAGTATGATGATAGGCTATTGGATTGTAATTTGAAGGGGGAGAAAACATACAAACCAGAACGCACTCACATATGTAGAATGTTAGAGTTATAAATAAATTGTCCATGTGAGAAACAATGATTTCATTTAATGACATCACCAAAATAAATAAATAAAATTAAAAAAAGATTTTTTAATTTTTCAAGCCAAATTATTTGGGGGGGCTGAAGAACATTTTGGGGGGGCTTCAGCCCCCCTAAAACAGGCCTAACGACGCCCCTGGCTCTAGCACTGCTCCAGCTAGCCGTGAAGAGTGCACGGTGAAGAATGTGGCGAGTTTGGCTGGTTTAAACTGTGTATTGTATGTTTCGTAGGTCTTTGTGTTGAACCCGACCCATCTGACCCTGTAGAGGTGTTTTTTCTGGCTGTGGGAGACTGTGGAACACACCAACCTGTCCTATGCTTCCAAAGCAGTGGCCTTGTAATGTACAGACAATAAACTTCTTTCAAAAGTACTAACCAACAAGCTTAAAAACATTCTGGAATGAATTATCCACAGCGACCAGTTATGCGATGTAGCCAACAGATCCATCATCGACAAACTTTTTCTCATGAGACTTGTTTGATATTTGTAAGCTGCACAACATTCTATCACTAGATCAGGAAAAAGCATAGATAGAGTTTACCATGTTTTCTTTTTTCTTCTACTGTTTGAAGAAGGCTTTGTGTCACTGCTGGGTGGTGGGCTGAGCCATCAAGTACAGGTTCAGAGTGGCATTGTCCTATCTCTGGTTTCAGCTGACGCTGATGACATGAATGTGTTTGTCAGAGACCAGATGGATGGCCCTGGGTAGTTTTATGAAAAAGAAATCAGCAAAAGAGAACTGGGAAAAGAGTGGACTGTTGCAGGTTGAGCAATGGGCAGACAAGGAAACGCCAAAGGTACCAGGACAGCTGGGGAAGGCAGGACATAAAGATATTGGATGTTTGGAGTTTCAGTGTAAGAGCTGAAAGGGTGTCATGGAGCGAGTGTTTACCAGACAAATGGCTGCTGCCTCAGCTTTCCTATTGGTTGTCTCGATCCTTTGGCACAGACTTACCTCCACCAAGAGGCCTGATTGAAGGAATTCAGAGGGCAATTGTTGATTTATTCTGGTCAGGCCACCACTAGCTGAGGTCAGCAATACTGTACAGGAGGGTACTGGAAGGAGGACAGGCCTGGTAAACATTGCAGCCTCAGAGACTGCTTTACAGCTTTGGCCTGCCATGGATAAATACTGCCTGTGTGCTGCTGAGAAAGGCACTTGGGATACGACGAACATTTGTTCCTGCTTCAGACTCATTCTGTGGATTTAATTAGTTTGACACCTTTTCACCAGTCTGTCTTACAGGCCTGGCAGGTTTGAACTTTCTGTTGGAAAGCTGTGACAACACCAGGACTGTGGCTCTTTGAGGAGCTACTGTTTTAAAACCGTTTCATCACCTCTGAGGTTCTGAGATCCAGACTTTGAGAGGCTGGCTGCGCTAAACTGGGGAATCTCATGAAGACTTCTGCCACCCGTGTAGCTGAGCTGCACCACATCACTTCCAGCAGACTGCTAAAGGAATCATGTGTCTCCTTGTCAGAAGTCCTCAGAGGGTTTGCTGAAGACCATACTCTATCTGTCTAATCAGGAGGGAACTCCACATGCGTTGCCGTTGTGTGTGCTTGGCAGCACCCCAATTATGAATTTATCTTTTTTATCAAGCCTCATTTTACATTACACTCTTAGAACCCGGTTGTTTTAATCCATATGTTTTTAACTAGGCGTACGATGTTAGATGTTGGGGAACGTTCTACTTAAATGGTCTAGTACGTGATGAACTAGACCACGGTCCGGATCCGGACCCGGACCCAGTCGCCGTTGTATCTGGACCCTGGACCTATGACCGATCGATAATTGAGAATTAATAAATGTTGACAGAGCGCTTATATTTCAACCGGCGCAGTTTTTCCTTTACGGCACTCGTTCAGAGGTCCAGGAAACAGACGTGGAAAGAACTGCTGGCTGCTTCAATACATATGGGATTAAATCAAAGCGCAAGTTAGACATTATTGTGATGTTTGGGACCTTTGCATGAGGACATTTTCTCAAACTGGACCTTGTTGAACATTAGTTGAATACCCCTGTACTAGACCATTTAAGTTGACCGACAGCCTGGCGATATTTTAAGCTTTTAGCTTAACAAAGCTTGAGTCCCCCTGTCTCTTCACCCACAGCTCCTTGGTTTACCCCTGTTTTATGAGACCCTAAGGTCCTTTTCTCCACATAAAAAAAACGTCTCAAACCTATGGACAATAGGTTCCAACTCCTTCACAGTTGATAAATGTAACTCCTTCCTGTCATTCTACAAAACAAAAATTGAGAACATCGACAACCAACTGTCCACTTCCAGCAATAAATTAAACTCACAGCCCCAGTCTTTCAAACTGTCCCTCAAGGTTTGGTACTCTGTCCTCTCCTCATCCTCCTCTACATGCTCCCCCTTGGTAACATCATGGTCTCCATTTCCACTGCTACGCTGAGGACATCCAAGCTCTACACCTCCACCAAATCCATCACTCCCACCACCCACTCCACCATCACCGACTGCCTCAACAAAATCTAAAATCCTCATCGTCACTAAACAAATCCACCACAACTTCTCCCTCTGGCCACTGTTCCTGCTCCACACACATTCATAACCTTGATCAAACCCTCTTCTTCGAACACCACATAAATCATGATACCAAAAACATCTTTTTTAATCTGAAAAACATTGCCCTTTCATGCCCCTCCCTCCCCTCCTCAGCCGCTGGAAGACTCATTCAAAGACTCCACTGGCTCCCCATACAGCAAAACATCCAGTTCAAGATTCTCCATACAAAGCGCTTCACAAGCCTGAACCCCTTTCTGACCTCCTGCACACTCCCACCCGCAACCTCAGATCTGCCGACGCCAACCTACTCTGTCCAAGCACCGGACCTGGGGGGTCAGGGCCTTCTCCATTGCTGCCCCGTCCCTCTGGAACTCTCCCTCAACTGGTTTAACCTTTTTAGCCCCGCGGCGCCCATTATCGGACAAGAAAAGAGAAAAATAAGTCAAGTGACATTACCTAAAGTATCTCCGGAACCACAACGTTGATTAACTTCATTTACATTGCTGAAATACAGTAAAGCCTTGTGGGAAGAGTTCTATCGGCTCAGAAAAAATGTAACTTACCGTTAAGTTTATGTAATTACATAAACCCCGTAACCTCGCCGTCGCTTCCGGGCGGCGAGGTTAATAAGTACACTTTACAAAGTCGGATTTCAATAAAAGACACTTCTTCGTAACCCTACGGGCTTTAAAAAAAAAATTATTAAAAGTTATAGCTATTTTATAATTGTATTGTTTTCACAAATACACTGCATGTATTATAATGATTGTGTTGCTCTGTTGTCTGCCTTCTCTTCAGCCTTCAGCCTGCTGTGTAGCACGGCGCCGCTGCTTGTTAAGGGTCTTCTCATCCAATCACATTTCACCTCTGTTTCTCTATGCAATCGAGAGCTGGTTAAACTACATGGAGAGGCCTGCTAGCATTATGAAACGTGTGTTTCATAACACCACAAATGAATACGGCCAGTTGAGCAATATTTCTAGTAATGTCAGTCCTCCAATCCATTCTGACTGTTGGCTCAATGGTTAGCATGCCTGTTTCTCAATCAGAGGATTGGTGGTTCGAACCCCGGCTCTGCTAGTTTTTCTTCTTTTTTTGTGTGGCTTTTCTGTAATTTTAACAGTAGGTGGCAGTAATGCACCTTTTGTTGGTTAAATCCACATTTAAAAAGAAGAAGAAGAAGAAGAAGAAGAAGAAGCAGAAGCAGCAGCAGCAGCAGCAGCAGCAGCAGCTAGGCGTACGTCCAAAACCACGGCCCGCCACTGGTGTAGTTTATTAGTACCCGAAAAATCTAAATGCGGCCGGACTGTTTTTTTTCTTCCCTACTCTCCTTCGACATTTTCGACTGCGCAGGCTTCGACTGAGGGTTTCTTAGAATGCGTCACACGTCTTAAGTGGAAATGAATGCACAATTAGATACCCAGCATGCAACAAACCGACCATGTTTAGGCACAAAGGTTAGAACTTTTTGATTTTTGAACCGAATGACTCAGTTTTTATAAACTTTGTTTTATTGTGATTTTTCTTGCAGATTCCAATTCTTTAGGTCATTATCTACAACTCTGTCGGTTGTTTAGGCCTTGAAGCATGCATCTAGAAAACCCCGGGGGGCAGCTCAAAGGCCTTTTTGGGGGATCAAACTATGCTCAGATCATGCTAGATGTTTATAGTTATGATACAAATATGCAGTGGTGTATAAAGTACCCAAAAGCCGTACTTGAGTAAAAGTAAAGATACCTTACTGGAAAATTACTCCAGTAAAAGTAAAAGTCACCTATTAAAATACTACTTGAGTAAAAGTCTTAAAGTATCTGATATTTTCTGTACTTAAGTATCAAAAGTATTTTTCTGATATAAAATGTACTTAAGTATTGAAAGTAAAAGTACAAGTACATGCTTTTAATAAAAAAGCAAAGGGTCAGAATTTTGAGAATTATGAAGTTTATTCTTTTAAGTGCTGTGGCCACCGTGACCAAGGACCAGGAGTTGTGTTGAAAATAACTGGGTTGGCTGTGATCATCGATATATATTATGTTTAACATAATATATTGTACCTAAGTATACTTTTGCATCTACTATGAACTTATCATCATAATTCTCCAAAAAGCAATATGACACTATGAAGGACTTGTAACAGTGTGGTTATAAGTATGCTCATTCCGCCCGCCGTGGGTCTCTTGGTACCGGTCTGTGGGTCTCTTGGTACCGGTCTGTGGGTCTCTTGGTACCGGTCTGTGGGGCTCTTGGTACCGGTCTGTGGGTCTCTTGGTACCGGGCCACAGAAAGAATGAATGAAACATTTCAATTAAATAAAAAAAAATCAAGGCCGGAAAGATGTTTTATTGTGAAAAATGACCGCATACATCCATCTGTGGTAACCTCAGACGGAACCTCTTGACACATGTCAAGATGTTACGTTACTCTAAAAATGAAACTTAAGTCTGTTACAACTCTGTCGGTGATCTGGATTAAAACCAAGGCAGAGTATCCGGAGAAAAGCATGAAAACCTGCTTCCATTCCAACATCCTGTCTTTGTGCAGCGCGTTATAAGTTAAGCAGTAGACTGGACTAAAGGTTTAGTTAGCAGTAGAGTCAGTAGACTGGACTAAAGGTTTAGTTAGCAGTAGAGTCAGTAGACTGGACTAAAGGTTTAGTTAGCAGTAGAGTCAGTAGACTGGACTAAAGGTTTAGTTAGCAGTAGAGTCAGTAGACTGGACTAAAGGTTTAGTTAGGAGTAGAGTCAGTAGACTGGACTAAAGGTTTAGTTAGCAGTAGAGTCAGTAGACTGGACTAAAGGTTTAGTTAGCAGTAGAGTCAGTAGACTGGACTAAAGGTTTAGTTAGCAGTAGAGTCAGTAGACTGGACTAAAGGTTTAGTTAGCAGTAGAGTCAGTAGACTGGACTAAAGGTTTAGTTAGCAGTAGAGTCAGTAGACTGGACTAAAGGTTTAGTTAGGAGTAGAGTCAGTAGACTGGACTAAAGGTTTAGTTAGCAGTAGAGTCAGTAGACTGGACTAAAGGTTTAGTTAGCAGTAGAGTCAGTAGACTGGACTAAAGGTTTAGTTAGCAGTAGAGTCAGTAGACTGGACTAAAGGTTTAGTTAGCAGTAGAGTCAGTAGACTGGACTAAAGGTTTAGTTAGGAGTAGAGTCAGTAGACTGGACTAAAGGTTTAGTTAGCAGTAGAGTCAGTAGACTGGACTAAAGGTTTAGTTAGCAGTAGAGTCAGTAGACTGGACTAAAGGTTTAGTTAGCAGTAGAGTCAGTAGACTGGACTAAAGGTTTAGTTAGCAGTAGACTGGACATAACGAACACACGTTGGGTGTCGTTGTCTCCTGTCTCTCCGAGGTCGGACCCGGTCCGTGACAATATATTGTCTTCACGTAACCGGTCCGTGACGCATAAAGGTTTGGGAGCGCTGGACTAGAGGATGTAGAGGGCTAATGCAAAACATTGTGATTCGCAAAACCTGCTTGGTGGAGTCTGTGTTCCACCACAGTCCCCGATGTTTTTGTTTTTTTCTAAAGATAGATTTGATTTTGTAGCGAGTAACGAAGGTTTCAGGAGAAATGTATCGGAGTAAAAGTATCATTTTTCTGTGCAAAATGTAGTGAAGTAAAAGTAAAAGTAAACAGAAATATAAATAGTAAAGTAGAGTACAGATATCCCAAAAAACTACTTAAGTACAGTAACGAAGTATTTCTACTTCGTTACTATACACCACTGCAAATATGGTATAAAAGTTTCATTTTTGGAAATATACATTTTATTCAAAAGTATTAGAACTGATTTGGGTCTTTAAAGGACAATGAGGGTTACAAAGTGAGCCATCCAAATGGGTCAAACTGTACAATAATCCAGAGCTCTTTTCTCTATATAGCGTGGATCTGAGCTTTAGTGTCTCCTCTGTCAGGTTTCCCACACCAATCTTAACAGGAGATCTCAATAAAAGCAGCAGGGATTGTGTTTTACACATTAAGCAGAGATGAGCCAACATAAACACATGGTTCTGAAGGACAGAATAACAGAGGTCTGTCCAGCATCTGGTTACACTCTCGTTGCTCCTCCCAGACCTGGCCAATCAATCAGAGAGGAAAGAGCAGGCTGCACGACCTCAACCAACTGTCCTTCAAAGCTACTGTGGCTGCTTGTGTGTCTTCTATGTGGATGTATTGTGTATTATAGTATGACTGCTGTGGATGTATTTGCTAAACAATAGACTATTATCCAGACTTCACTCAGCAGCCGATATTTGGATGTGAAACAATGCAGTAGCATTAAGTTTATCAAAAGAAAGCCTTCCATCATTATTTACTTCCATTCGGACTGTGATAGATAGATAGATAGATAGATAGATAGATAGATAGATAGATACTCTATTCATCCCCAGGGGGAAATTTATATAAATAATAAAGAAAGTGCAAAAATGCTAAGTATATACATGGTATATGAAGTGTATATAAAGTATATACAGTGAAATAGAATAGAAGTATGTACATTGACTAACTAAACAACAGAAGCGGTGCTAGGGTTATTGATGATTCAATTGACATCTCCATTTAATTGGATATGTGCGTCTCCTGCTGCCTGTACTTCAGGGTTAACTCAGATTTTCAGACAAGCTACGACGGAGGTTCACTTCTTCCCAGAATAGATCGCTTACGCTGAACACCTTGTCCTAACAACAGTCCCAATGTGTGTCTTTTAACCATGAGATGAACCTAAACAGGTTTAAGTAGTTAAGTTGCCTAACCCTAATCAAACCCTAACCACAGAAAACACTCTACATGACTAGTTTTGAAAAGCCATTATAAACATGTTGTTGTCAAGGTGCATATGCAGAGGGGCATCTGGTTAATTACATCTATCCACTGAGATTATTACAACCTGACTGTGTGGCAGTGAAGCAGTTGTGTACTCTCTCTTGGTTTTATGATTCAGGCTCACTAGATCACTTTCTGGCTCCAGCCGTTATTCATGAACAGCGTACCGCTGGCTGCTCACGGAGACGACGCACTGCAAGTGGGTTTACATGGAAACAAAAGGACATTTTAGGAGCGAGAGAGAGGAGGAGGAGGAGGACACTCCGTCGCGCTCGGGGGTGGGGGGGGGGGGATAACTATTTTCCCGGACGTAGCAAAATCCCGGACGTTTTTGGAATCCCTGCCGGACGCTTTTTTTAGGTCTCGAAAAGAGGACATGTCCGGGAAAAAGAGGACGTCTGGTCACCCTAGTGTTGCGAGTCACGCCACACACAACACGCTAATCCCATCGGGAAACTAATGATTAGACATTGTAGATGATATTGACAAAAAATAAAAGAGGAAATAATATAAAAATTATATGGATTAGTAATAACTTAAATTCGCAGTAATAATTGCAAAAAATGGCCAATCATCAACTGCTCAAACAAATCAATATTCACAACTTTGACCTTTCATTCATCTGTTTCCTACACAGATTTTAGGACACAAGGACTTGACATCCCCGACACAGCGATACATAGACAGCAAGGTGGTACGGACACAGACCGAGGGTGAGTGGCTGTCCTTTGACGTGACGGAGGCAGTGAGTGAATGGCTGAACCACAGAGGTGAGTGCATAGTCCTCCCATCACTGCAGCACCTTCCTCATCATTTATTGCGCGTGCTCCATTGTCGCATCCCATTGTTGTGACTTTTGTTTCTCCACAGACAGAAACAGTGGATTCAAGATCAGCCTGCATTGCCCGTGCTGCACGTTCGTACCATCAAATAACTACATCATCCCCAACAAGAGTGAGGAGCTGGAGGCACGGTTTGCAGGTTATTTGATCCAGAAAATTATTATGGCATGTTCAGGATAATGCTGGTGTTATTCTTTATTGTATTAATGTAGCGACTGTGGCTCAGTGGTTAGCATGCCCATCTTTCAATCAGAGGATTGGTGGTTCCTAGTCCTTGTCGATGCGTCCTTGAGCAAGACACTTAAGCCCGATCTGCTGTGTCTACGGTGTATAAATGTAAAAAAAATATGTAAGTTGCTTTGGATAAAAGCGTCAGCTAAATGAAATGTAATGTCAACAATCATTATACCTGTAATGATGCCTCTAACATTACATTTCTATAGTCTGGCTTCAGTTCCCCACCTCACCATTCGCGTCTCCAAATTGTTTGTAGGCACGGGTCAAAGTTTACATGCGGGTGCGCACACTCTTGACATTCTGTCAAGTAATTTTTTTTAGATCACAACCTTGGTGGAAAGTGGCGTACGCCTCTTTCAGGCCCTGTTTTGTGCGTTTTCAATGGTTATAAATGAGCCCCCTGGTCATACATACTTTTTCTTCGGACCACTATGTGTGAATTAGTTTTCCTCTGTTTTGCATTTCTAACACAAACAATCAAGCCAGGGTCACTAGCATCAGGGTCAAGAACACCACTGGAGGGAGAGGGTCTGTTTGATAATATTAAATAAATACAGCTGGACTTGGAGGGATTGTTCAGATTGGGCTGAGAAGTTAGATGTGTAACGTAAGAATTGTAATAAAAAAAAGAAAGGACACTTCCACATGCGGACTATGGGGAGACCAGGGATCGAACCGGTGACCTTGCGGTTACAGAGCGACCACTCAGCCCCATGAGCTTGAACATTAATTGGGATTCTCAAGGGATAGAAGGAGGTCTGTACACACCCATTACGTTTACTTATCACATTAGTTATTGTGGCCCAAATCAATTTACAAGGAAATAAATTCAAAATATTGTGAGACTGAAGTCAGCTCAAGTACAGAGAAAGATGATTTTACATATTGCCAGCGCCACATTTACCAGCTCTACCAGCCAAGTCTCTGTTAAACCATTAACATCCTGATGCGTTTGAGATAATAGGATACTTAAGTGATCATATTTGATATGATTTAATAAACTACAAATATTCAGATTTAGGAAACCAAAGCCACTTATATCCTTAAAAACCTGTGGATCATTTAAATTAGCTTCTAAAGTGATGAGTGATGAAGAGGAAGTAGTCTGCTGGCATCAGGTAAATGTGATACTAAACATCATCAGTGATGTGGTTCCTGTTTGTTTAGCTGCAAACAGTGTAAGGCGTCTAGAATGTCTGTCTGGTCTAACTTAAAGAAGCTTTACAAAGGAGATATAATAGAGGGAAAGATTTTAAAACAGAAATTACAGCAATAGACAATAAAGCAATTTCGACAAAGAAGTAAAGTGGTTAGAGGTTAAAGGCATACTTGGAAAAGGTCTGTTTTAAGGGAGGGAATCTGAGTTATGGAAGTGAGTGAGAAGAGAGTTCAGCCGCAGAAAAGGCCCTGTCATCCCGGGTTGGGTGCTTGTTGTGGGGGTGAGGAGGTCAGCAGTTGCTGATCTGAGGGTACATGTAAGAGTGTGGAAAAGGTAGGAGGGGAGAGACTTATAGGTGTTGAGAAGTTTGAAATGGATGCATTGTTATGTACGGTATATAGTGGAGGACAGGGGTGACAAAGTGTGTCTGAGAGGCTATTGCAGTTGTCGAGTCTTGAGGTGATAAATGAGTAGATGAGGGTTTCAGCAGGAGAAAGGGAGAGGGATGGATGGAGGCAGCCTTGCTTTTTGAGATGGAAAAAGGCTGTTTTAACAATGTGGCTGATGTGGGATTCAAATGGAAGGGTTGAGTCAAAATTACTCCAAGATTGCGGATGTTGGAAGAAGGGGAGACAGTGGTGCCATCGGCAGGGAGGGAGAAGCTGTCGGTGTGTTTGGTCTCTGATGATGTTGCAGTTTATATTGAGGAAATTGTTGCTCATTAAAAAAAAATTGTCCTTAATGGTGGATTGGGAGGTATCGGTGAAATATTAAGTAGAGCTGTATAATTGGATGTCGCCTGCGTAATAGTGAAACTGGAATTTATGCTGACAAATGATGTAGCCAAGATGGAGGATGTAAACGATGAAGAGGAAGGGATCAAGCCTTGGAGGACACCTTGTGACACAGGGCCGAGGTCTATCTGTCTGAGAGGTAGGATTTGAACAAGGTGAGGGCAGTGCCTTAGCTACCAAGAGAGAATTCAATTCAGTTTGTTTTGTATAGCCCAAAATCACAAATACAAATTATCCTCGGAGGGCTTCACAATCTGTACACATAACATCCTGTCCCAGGACCTCACATCGGATCAGGAAAAACTCCCCAAATAAAGATAGTAAAAACCCTTTCACAGGGAAAACAGGAAGAACCCTTCAGGAGAGCAACAGAGGAGGATCCCTCTCCTGATGGACAGAAGAAATAGATGTCATGTGACCAGAATGAATAACGTAACAGAGTTACAGCACATTACATGAATATGACAGACATTATTCATATAATGAGTAGTATATGCATGGGACACGATCCATATAACCACGATCCATGAAGCAGAAGGAGGTAGAGGGCATCAGGAAAAGACCAGTGGAGAGGGAGGAGTTTAATGTGGTGATAATGACTCGTCATCATGCCAGAGATTTGCTTCTGACGGTCAGTTGGGTGATTGGGGAGAAGTTCTAGAGGTTCTACTTGATAAGAGGAGTTGGAGTCTTGGACAGAGTCGGTTGAGTTGGCATTGGCCAGTTCATTGTGGAGAGATTCTATCTTAGTTTGTAAAAAATAAAAATACAGAGTTGCATTTTTCAACGGTGAAAGATTGGGAGGACTCTCGGGTTGCCTGAACCAGATGATCGACTCAGACTGGCTTAGTAGGTGGAGTGTGAAGGGCATTCTTGTAGATATGAAGATCTTCTTTTTAGGCGTCAATGTGTACCAAGAGGTTTGATCTATTGTAGTCATTCCAGTTGCCTTTCTTTAAATTTCAGTTGGTATTCCAGGGGACGTTTTTTTTATATAGGAGCTAGCTGATCCAGACTGGAGGAGAGTATTTGTCAACTAGGTTAGAGGTGGTGGGATTGTCTGGAGGAGCAAGAGCAGCCATTATCTCAGAGAAAGAAACAGTCAGAGCAGTAGGAGAAATAGACTTTTGGAAGGTGATTGTGTGCTGTTGTTTAGGTACAGGGGTGGGAATATGAAAGTCTAGGATCATGGATAGATGATCAGAGATAGATTGGTCGCCAGTAGAGCCGACAAGGTCCAGGATGTGTCTGTGATTGTGGGTGGAGAATGTAACACACTGGGTGATGTTAAAACAATTGAGAAGGTCCAGAAATGCTATGGCTGCATTGGAGGTGAGGTTGTCTATGTGAATGTTGAAATCACCTAGGAGGAGGACAAACGGTAACATGTTGTTGAGCCGGGCGAGTAGTTCAGATAGTTAAGAGAGGACAGCCGTGGATGGCAGGGACCATCTGTTTGGGACCAGAGAATATAAAGGCCAGATATTCAAAAGAGGATGGAGTTACTATTGAGATTTGACTGCTTTTGATGTCCTTACGGTGTATAACAAAGATTCCACCCCCACGGCCCTCAGAGCAAGGCCAAGTTTCTGTCACTCAAAGAAGATCAAGCATATTGTCCATGATGAAGTCATGTATGAGGAGACTTGTATTGTTAAGGGATTGGCTGTTGAATGTAGAATTAAATCAAAGTTACGGAACTTGTGTGGCTGTAGCGAGGTTGTTGTAAAAGCCCCATGGTTTTTAAGTTCTGCATGGCATAGTAGTAAGACTATTCCTCAACAAGTGCAGAAACCTTTTCTCCACTCATTCCTCCGCTCAGGCAGCTACACTGAGGAAACCTTGCAGCTCTCAACCAAGCCTTACTTGCACATCTCCAGCCTCAAAAAAGCCATTTCCTAATCGTCGCCTCTCATCGCAGCAGGCCACCTCGAAGCTCCATGCTTCACATTTATTCCACTTCAGGACCAGGGGCGTCTCTAGGATTTTGACACATCTGGGGCTTAGCCCAGAAGAGTGAAGCAGCGAAATCTTTAGACATAGAAACACTCTCCACATACCCTACAGGTACCTGCTCTTCTGGACTGAATTGAATTGAGGCAGTTCATGGTTACCAGTTAATACCAAATAGGCTAGCAATTTTCACAAACTTCCCTCAATAGCCCAGGCACAAAAATGCCCCATTCATCATGTTGAACATCCCAACAGCAACCATTCAGCAACAGTAAACATTGAGATGTTAATGAACCATGCATCTTGTCATGTACAGTGTTTACATTGTACATTTAATGCTCTTTACATACTCATATGTATTTATTCTTTACATATTCTTTAACATTATTTAACATAACATACTCTTTAACATAATATTTAGACACAAGATGCTAATAATGCTAATAGTGCTCAACCAACACAAACACTTAAAGTAGTGGTTCTCAAACTTTTTCTGTAAATAACATTTTGTGATTCCATCTGTGCTTTTATAAATAACAGAATAAAGAAAATTGCAATCACTTAAAGTTTCAAGTAAATCAGATTGCTCCATCAGAATTTTTTTTTTAATGTTTTAATTGCAATCACTTAGATCAATGAACAGGAAGTTGTATCTGTGCAAAAACAAATACTAATATTTAGTTACTACTAAATAGCTCATTGTGGAAAACAATAAGCTATTTATTCTTTTGCCAAACAAAACAGAATGAGTGCAGATATGTGAGCATCAGGTTGCATCAGTATTAGTGGAGCAGTGAGCCTCTACACATCTTTTTAAAACAGGGTTGTAGATTTGATACAATTCATGTTCAACGTTGATCTGAGATCTGTTTTCTGTTGAGACGCAGCAGCAGAAAGGACGTCACGGAGACTTCTGGCAAAGAGCCAAAAAACAAGGGAGTCGCGCATGCGCAAGCATAACCTGTTAACGGCGTAACCATTTACCCGAAAGTACAGGCTTTTCTCCATGTATGTATTAATGACTTAGTTTTATGTCCGTGTACTTTGTACTTCTGTAATATGTGAAGCCAGCAGCTCATTGTTGGTAGAAGACACGAGCACTTTGTCTCTTTCACCTGAGCAGGAGAGCTGCTCTGTGATCAGAGAGCTGCTCTGTGTTCAGAGAGCTGCTCTGTGATCAGAGAGCTGCTCTGTGTTCAGAGAGCTGCTCTGTGATCAGAGAGCTGCTCTGTGATCAGAGAGCTGCTCTGTGATCAGAGAGCTGCTCTGTGTTCAGAGAGCTGCTCTGTGATCAGAGAGCTGCTCTGTGATCAGAGAGCTGCTCTGTGTTCAGAGAGCTGCTCTGTGATCAGAGAGCTGCTCTGTGATCAGAGAGCTGCTCTGTGATCAGAGAGCTGCTCTGGTGCTCCTCACAGGAGAGCTGCTGTTGCATCTTCACCCTGGGAGCGTTTAAAACGCAGATATAGCGGTTTGCTTTTCACGCGACATATTTTTCGACGCTCTCTGTCCGCTGCTGGTGTGTGTGCTCAGCGCTCACCTGTGTGTGCGCGCGCACGTGTCTGTGCGCATCGCGGTGGAACTCCGCCGTGCGCGACGCAGAGCAGAGGAGAAGTGTTAACGCGACCATGTAGAGACAGAAATGACAAGCTGTGTGTGGATAAGATAAATAAAATACGTCCGTTTAGTTTAATAACAGAACAAGGTGTAGACCGGTTCTATAGGAAAGAGAAACTTAAATGAGGACTTGTATAATAGGGGGGCGCACACTGGCGCACACTGCAAGTGCACCTGCTGCCTGACGCCGCTGTTTTGGGTGAATGACGTATTTTCTTCTTTTTTTTAAATTAATATTCGGGGCTAATTAAAAAAGCCTAGGGACGCCACTGCTCAGGACGCTCAACAGCCACCATGACCGAATTAATTTCACCTGCATTGCTCAAGATTACTGTATAAAATGCAAGCAACGTCGGAAACCTTATCGCATCTGTGGAGGAGGGTCGCAACTGGTTTGAGCTGAAATGACAACTGACAGCAGCAGAGAGGAGAACATATTTTAAAGTTTGACAGCAACGAGATGATTGGTTTAAGGAAACTGTGCAGCATCTGGTTGGTTGATTTAAAGTGAACGCCCACAATCAGCTGATGGAGTAATAAATAGAGACTGAGACATTATGATTGAAAAGGAGATTAAATAGATTTCCTGACTAATTGGATTTAGATTATTGCAGACAAAGATTGAGAAATGTATACATTTTGTTCAACAAGATAATCTCAAATGGACAGTAAAAAACAGAAAGAACAGTGTTAGGCTCGAAACAAACTACACCACGGTCACATAGTGAGTATATAGAACAAAGCTGTAGCGGCAGACTAGTCCACTCGTCTAGAAAATAACAACACCTACATCAGAATGTTGTTTGGTGATATCAGTGCAGCCCTTAACACAATGTCCCCCATACAACTGATTGGTAAAATAGCACTCTGGTCTCGAGTAGCTCACTATGCCACTGGTTATTAGACTTCCTCACAAACAGACCTCCTCCACGGTGTGCCGAACACCGGAGCCCCCCAGGGCTCTGTGCTCGGCCCCTTCCTGTTCACTGTTCACCTACAACTGCTGCCCCGAGCATTAAGAGAAGTCTGTTGTGAAGTTTGCAGATGACACTACCGTCAACAGCCGGATTACAAACGGCAATAAGACTTCATATAGAGAGAAAATCAACCACATTGCAGAGTGGCGCTCAGAAAACAACCTGCTGCTCAACGTCAGTACCAAGGAGCTGGTGGTTCATTTTAGAAAAAAGGAGGCAAAGACACTACATCAATGGAGCTGAGGTGGAACAAGTTAGCAGCTTTAAGTCTCTGGGAATCAACATCACAAACAACCTGACATCACACATCTCACACATCAACGACTGTATTTATGAAGGAAACTTAAGAAGGTTCCATGTTCAAGGAGCAATAGAAAGCATCCTGACTGGAAACATTACAAACTGGAGGGCTCTACAGCAGGTGATTAAAACCGCCGAACACATCATTGGCACCCATCTATTTAGCAGCAGTGATATTTAGTGAGAAAAAGAGCTATGGGGATATTAAAAGACAAAACCCAGCCAGCCACATCCTGTTCACCCTGACTGTGAGACTCCTTCATTCATCCTCACCCTCCACATATCATTGTTTTTATTTTATTTCCTATGTAGCAAATTGGGACTACGATCTAAATTTGGTTGTGCAACCCTGTGGTACAATGACAAATAAAAACCCTGTTAACCACAAACCTTATTTCAAACATCGAACCAAAAACACATTGACTTCCAGAAGACAGAACCGCAAGAGTAGGAATGCTCAACCATTTCTCGGTTTTAGGATTTTAAGTATCAAACTATTTTTGGATCTGCCTGCCTGTGCCTTCCAAACATGACGGTGGGGCGAAGAGCCTGCCATCATTGGTGGGTGTGGAGTGGGGGAGGAGGGTCCAGGCATAGTTTCACATATTGACTTAGTACTTGCAAACAGTAAAATGCAGCTTTTTATGTAATTCTATGTTTCCAGGTATTGATGACAGCTTCATCCATGGCGTTGACCTGAAGGTGTTTAAGAAGCGGCGGCACAGCACTCGGGCTCCACACCTCCTGCTCATGCTGCTGCCTTCGTACCGGCTGGAGTCCCAGCCCCATCCTCAGGCCCAGCACACGGGCCATCGGTCCAAGAGAGCGCTGGACGCCGCCTACTGCTCCAGGTACTGACCTGCAATTTACACCCGCACATCAGGAGAGATTCTCTCCTCTTTGAGTTCTCCATGTTGATCTGCAGTATTCTTAGCTGTCAGTAGATGTTTTTATTTTGTGATGAGCAGCCAAATACTCCCATGTCACCTCATTTGCATATAAGCTCTACGGACAGCAAAGTCCAGCGCCGGTAATAATGAGCTTTACTTCAAGGCAACAGTTCAAAATGAATTGATAGTGGTATTTGCATTGAATTGACGTCAATTGTCTTGACTGAACAAATAGTCAACAAATGAAGGCTACAAGGGAACAAAGTGCTGGACAACAACAACAATGGAGAATAAATGAATACTGGTAATTGAATAAGAAGATGTCCTCTCTCGCTACGAGCTTCAGCCTTTCCTGCTTTGGTGGACTCTTCAGGCGTCTAATCCTGGGCAGGGTTCTTACGGTCATGGAAAACCTGGAACAGTCCAAAAATGGTTATTTCCAGGCCTGGAAAAGTCCTTGAAAAAAATAAAATCCCAAAAGTTTAGTAAAAGTCATGTAAATGTGTTATATTCATGTGTTCATGACGTTCATTTACGCTGAGTTTGAAATAATTAATATGCTTTTAAAAGAAAGACTCAAAATATAAGCAGGCATACATACAGGCATCTATATAAATGTTTATTCTTTTAATCAAACTATTGTTTCATTCATTTGAGTCATTTAAGGTTTACTGTATGCTTTGTATTCTCATTGTTAGTTTAAATACTACATTTACTCACTTTTTACTGTTTACACCCAGATTTCACTAAATGTTTGGTCATGGACATTTGGTTTAAAGTCCTGGAATGCATTGGTCAGGGTGTGTGTGAACCCTGCTGGAGCCGTCCTCCGTCTATAATGAACTGTATCCACCAAAGTCTGAGACAGGAGCTGCAACTCCACTTCCTGCTACACTACAGTTCACCTCTCCCCTGCATCTTTTTGTAGAAACGTTCAGGACAACTGCTGCTTACGGTCACTCTACATAGATTTTAAGAAGGACCTGGGCTGGAGGTGGATCCACGAGCCAAAGGGCTACGAGGCCAACTTCTGTGCCGGAGCCTGTCCTTATCTGTGGAGCGCAGACACCCAGCATTCCAAGGTACTGTATGAGGGACAGGGTCATGGTTTCTTAAAGTCCTAATGTCTTTAAGGAATGGCTGTAATGCTTGTGTCTCAGGTGTTAGGCCTGTACAACACCATCAACCCCGAGGCCTCGGCGTCGCCCTGCTGCGTGTCCCAGGACCTGGAGCCCCTCACCATCCTCTACTACATCGGCAAGACCCCCAAAATAGAGCAGCTCTCCAACATGAAGGTCAAGTCCTGCAAGTGCAGCTAGACTCCCTTAAAGCCAGCACAAACACACTCTCCCTCTCTTCCTCCTTCACACACACACACACTCATAGTGGATTTGTGCATACATACAGTAAAGACGTACTGTGTTGTACATGCACCGGTATACTCACAGCAGTGTGTATACAGAGCAATCCAACGCATACACAACATACCAGGAACTTGACTTTGATACCAATGCTGAGTACCATAAGTACGGTGTTGCGTTGCAGTATTCGGTGCGTTGACACGGTTCTCGCGGCCTCGTTGCTGTGCAGAGATGTGCACGATGTGGTCGGTGTGTGATGTCTGGCTTTCCAAGCATCAGGAGTTATCCAACGTCAACATGCAGCCTTTTATACCCATTAAACCTTCTTCTCCCGGAGGAGCGCCTGCCCAGTGTTATGACATCACATTGTTCTTCTGCGGCCACGCCAACCAAACTAAAGGCGGCAAAACGTCCACACGCGTATGCAGCGGACGACCACGCAGCAGGAGCTTAGAGACGTTCATCACGGCTGTCTCTCAGTGATGGGATGGGATCCTGTTCATGAGAAACTGGTTGATACCCAGCAGCAGCCGTGTGATGCGTCCAGTGAAGGGCCTCAACATGCTGGACCACTATGGACACTAGATAATGGTTTCAGAATCTGACTGTGGAAATGTATTCTAAAGGAGATCCCAATGGGTCAATCTTAGCTATTGCAGATTTATCCATAACAGCATGGTCAAACATATGTCCACGGTCATTACGAAACACTTCTGTCATTATAATGTGTATTTGCTTAGTTCTTATTAAATTGAATGTTATAATCTTTAAGATTTCAGTGCCAGTTGCTTTGGAGACACCCCTAGTTATTGTTTGTTATTCCAGAGAGCACAACACCGCGAAGGAGAACGAGTAACCTGAGCAGTGGTATCAAAGTCATGCCATGATTATTGTGATTCCACTGCGGGACACACACACATACATTACACACACACACACACACACACACACACACACACATACATTACACACACACACACACACACACACACACACATACATTACACACACACACACACACACACACACACACACATACATTACACACACACGCACACACATACATTACACACACACACACACACATACATTACACACGCACACACATACATTACACACACACATACATTACACACATACATACACACACACATACATTACACACACACACACACACACACACACATACATTACACACATACATACACACACACATACATTACACACACACACACACACACATACATTACACACACACATACATTACACACATACATACACACACACATACATTACACACACACACACACACACACATACATTACACACATACATACACACACACATACATTACACACATACACACACATACATTACACACATACACACACACACACACACATACACACACACACATACATTACACACATACACACACATACATTACACACATACACATACACACACACACACATACATTACACACATACACACATACATTACACACATACACACACACATACATTACACACACACACACACACACACACACACACACACACATACATTACACACACACACACACACATTACACATACATACACACATACACACACACATACATTACACACATACATATACACACACACACACACACACACACACATACATTACACACACACACACACACATACATTACACACACACGCACACACATACATTACACACACACACACACACATACATTACACACGCACACACATACATTACACACACACATACATTACACACATACATACACACACACATACATTACACACACACACACACACACACACATACATTACACACATACATACACACACACATACATTACACACACACACACACACACACACATACATTACACACACACATACATTACACACATACATACACACACACATACATTACACACATACATACACACACACATACATTACACACATACACACACATACATTACACACATACACACACACACACACACATACACACACACACATACATTACACACATACACACACACACATACATTACACACATACACATACACACACACACACACATACATTACACACATACACACATACATTACACACATACACACACACATACATTACACACATACATATACACACACACACACACACACACACACATACATTACACACACACACACATACAGACACACATACATACACACACACACATTACATATACACACACACACACACACATTACACATACATACACACATACATACATATGCACACAAAAACATGTGCACACAAAAACATATATACACACATACATAGACGTACAGTAGCCATACCTGTATATGTATATACACACGCGTGTGTATATACATACACACACGTGTATATGTATATACACACGCGTGTGTGTATGCATATACACACGTGTGTATATACATATATACACACGTGTGTATATACATATATACACACACGTGTGTATATACATATACACGTGTGTGTATGCACATACACACGTGTGTGTGTATATGCATACACACACGCGTGTGTGTATGCATATACACACGTGTGTGTATGCATATACACACACGTGTGTGTATATGCATACACACACGTGTATATATGCATATACACACACGTGTGTATATATGTATATACACACGTGTGTGTATATACATATATACACACACGTGTGTATATATGTATATACACACGTGTGTGTATATACATATATACACACACGTGTGTATATATGTATATACACACGTGTGTGTATATACATATATACACACACGTGTGTATATACATATATACACACGTGTGTATATATGTATATACACACACGTGTGTATATATGTATATACACACGTGTGTGTATATACATATATACACACGTGTGTGTATATATGTATATACACACACGTGTGTATATATGTATATACACACGTGTGTGTATATACATATACAGGTATGGCTTTCGTACAGGTACGACCCTTTTTGTGTGGAGGCGTGTCAACATGAATCAGATCACATGATGATCACATGAATCAGATAACATGATGATCACATGATTCAGATCACATGATGATCACATGATTCAGATCACATGATGATCACATGATTCAGATCACATGATGATCACATGATTCAGATCACATGATGATCACATGAGACACATGAGGAAGGCAAACACTGGAAGCATAAGTGATAATTGTCTATATATGAAATAACGTGACCCTTTACTGCCCCGACCTCACCACAGGAAAAACATCTTCATTTCTGTGCTTGTGTTTGTTGGGTACCTTCTTAGTTTATTATTTACAACTGTTTGAAAAGATACAGTATGAATACGTGAGCCACCACAACAGAAACGCATTACATGGGAGCTCCTAAAGGATCATTCCACTTTATTACAACGGTGATCTTATTTTCATGGTTGGCCATCATCTCCATTCAATATTACAAAGCAGTAAAACCTGAATTTCTTTATTTGTTGCAGTGTAAAAAGAAAAAGCTAATTTAGAATCACAATGATGTCTAGTCAAGTCAATATTTAATTATTCAAGACATTTATTACAGTTAATAATTGTCTTGAATAATTAAATAATTGATTGCAGTGGATGTTAAAAGAGCAACATGACATACTGTAGACCATATTTAATTATGTTACTATTACTCACTCATTGTACCTGAAGTAACTTACAAAAGACCCCCAAATGACTTCAAACATATGCAACTCAGCTGTATACAACTGACTGTGTACTTCTACTTCTACATGGTGGTACTACTTAGCAGACAGTTTGAGTTGACAGCTCCACCTTGACCTGAGCTCCATGTGCTGATAATACTCTGCAGGCTTTACTGTGCAGTATTACTGGTTTTACCATTCATTATCAATAGTTTTACTTCAGAAAGAAAGTTATGATTAGCATTCTTCTACCACTGCCAACAGCAACATTCCCAGTTAGAGACAGGGTGACGTTGTTTCACTGGTGAGTACACTTAGTGGAGGTCATCTCCAAACAGGCATGTTGGTGGCTTGTTTTGACAGAACCACTGCGGTTACAAAGTAGAGCATGGATTTCATTAGTGGAGGTATTTTTCCAGCAATAACGTTATTATTGTCAGAAGTTAGTATCAGCATCAGGGAAATCCAGACTTATTCATGAGGAAAATCACACCCACAGCCACAGCTGAAGCCTCTCTGGTTAGACTCTGCTTCCAGCTGCTCCGGTCCCTCCAGCTTCAGGAAGAAGAGTTCAGCTGTGAAGGAACTGCAGTCAATGAGCCCTGAAGCTCAGCTGAAGTGTGTTCTGGTTTATTCAAAGTGTCTCGATATTAAACGTGTGCCGTGTCCAAGTTGCCCCAAATAGCCAGATATGCAAAAGACATACAGACAGACAGGCAGACGTTCCTTGCTTTATAGTTGAGGTTCACAGTCTGTTTAGACCTGAGCGTGGGTAGATATAATGATAAGAGAACAACAGGCACCATGCCATGCCAGTTAAATGTCTTTCTGTAGCTTGACAGATAAATCCTTGTTTAGCTTTGCTAAAATCATAAAGGGTTAGAATTGTAATGGCAAGGTTTCTAGTGGCAGAGAGTAGTTCATGTTTGATTGGTTTGGTCACTATGAAAGATTTAAAGAATCCTTCTAGAGATGCCATGCTATAGGAAGTGACATCATCATTTCATTGCTGGTAGCATTACACAGTGTTCCTGCGCCATGAGGGATGTTAGTGATGTTTCAGCACACTTTCAGTTTGACCCCAAAGGTGCTTTGAATAACTTGGACAACGTGTTGGTTTGTTTCCATCCCGTCTGTTAAGTTGCTTACTGTGAATTCTGAATTTGAACAGATCATTACAAAAGGAATATCAAAATGTTCCCCACATTCAAACTTAAATATTAAAATGTGATGCAATGTTGTCAACAATGAACCGGCACGTCTTTTATGTGTGAGAGAAAACACACGGCGAGCCGAGGGAGAACACGCAAACTACACGCCAAAAGATAACTGCAAATTATAATAAACCAGAATTATCCATTTAATCTAATGAACACATATTTTTGCTGTCTAATCTAGAATAATTGACATTAAGTCCTTTATGTCTGTTTACTGGATTTACTGCACACAGAGAACAGTCACAAGTCATCCTGATGATGTAACACTCAGTGATGATGTCACACTCAGTGATGATGTAACACAGTGATGATGTAACACTCAGTGATGATGTCACTCAGTGATGATGTCACACTCAGTGATGATGTAACACTCAGTGATGATGTCACTCAGTGATGATGTAACACTCAGTGATGATGTCACTCAGTGATGATGTCACACTCAGTGATGATGTAACACTCAGTGATGATGTCACTCAGTGATGATGTAACACTCAGTGATGATGTCACTCAGTGATGATGTAACACTCAGTGATGATGTAACACTCAGTGATGATGTCACTCAGTGATGATGTCACTCAGTGATGATGTAACACTCAGTGATGATGTCACTCAGTGATGATGTCACTCAGTGATGATGTAACACTCAGTGATGATGTCACTCAGTGATGATGTCACTCAGTGATGATGGAGCTGTTTGGAGATTACAGAACGTATTAATGATACGACTCATAGACCCAACTGCACTGTTTTAATTGTACTATTTTAATGTACCTAGTGTTGTTGTTAGTCAGAACTCCCCGTTACCCAATGAGGAGTGTCGATGATGGTCAGCTGACCCCAGCCCCGTGGGCCTCTTAGTGCCAGTGGAAAAGAGAGCTATGCATCAACTTTGTCACAATAGAGCTGTTGTTGTTTATGTGTATGTGTTGTTTTGATGATGTTATTGTGACCCACTATGCTAACATTGTTGTTGTGGTGGTAAATAAATTATTTAAGTTTCAAGGGAATTCAGTGTTATGTGTTCTTTCTGATATTTCATCTGCTGCAGTGTCCTCTCTGGGAACCTGAACCACTCTTAAGACGTTCCCATCATGTTTGTGATGCAATTTAGCTCAAAATATGATATTTGAGGATTCAGCAGCACTTGACACAAGAGTACAATACATGTGTTAATGCAAACTGTTATCTATAATGTTGGTACATAATGTGAACAATAGTGCACGGTTCTGAACTTATCACAGATCAGAGTCACAGATCGGATCAGCACAAATATTTAATTAAAGATCCCATGTCAGGTTTCTTTGCTGCCGATACTTATTCATGATCATTGATGATCCACATAGACGGACACAGATCCATTTGTTGTCGGATTCTATTCTAGTTTGTCATCTTCCCAAAAATTATTTCAACTGCTCTGAAGTCGGTAAACAATCAGAAATACGAAATGTTATCTTTACTTTGTTATAGTATTTTATTCATAAAAAACAATCATATTGAACAATCATCCGCATAAGCAAAAGGACATCCATATGTCCTGCTGTCTCCTCATCAGAAAAGACGTGCATGTTCCTGTAAAGTAAGTTATAGTTAGAGAACTAAAGTAAACATGAACACGTAAAGTAAATACTGCAATGAAGTTGGTGTTGGTGAAACGCTCTAAACAGATCCGGCTGTTGCTGTGAGGAGGAACTCTGTGCTGCTGGAGCAAACAGCAGAATTAAAAGATGAAATCTGAGAATGTAGCAAAGTGAAAAACAGGTTCACTCCACAGAACACAGGCAGTCTGCTCCCTTCCACCAATCAGATCGTGCGTCGGCCTCTTCAAGGTGTCAGTGTCCGCTTTGCTCTGCGCAGCAACAGATGTCAAACATCAACGTGATATATCATTTATATACATGTTCTATTACAAGCATCTCCTAATATAAATATGTGTCGTACCTGTGAGTTATATCACCTGGCCCTGCTGTCAAGGGAAGAAAAGTATATATATACATGAAGACATGAAGGCATGAAGGCTTGAGGAGAGCTCCGGCTCCAAGTCCTAACCTGGACCTCCACCAATCATATATCAGATGGAAACTATTGCACTGTGTCATCATCTGGGTCATTGGTGATCATGTTGAGCAGAGCAGAGCTGCACACACACACACACACACACACACACACACACACACACACACACACACACACACACACACACACACACACACACACACACACACACACACACACACACACACACACACACAGGGTTAGACCAGTCAGTGAATAACTTGGGTGTATGTTTTAGTAAATTCTGCTTCTATTAATGAGGGTTGCATTCACGAATAATGGAACATAAACAACTAGAACCTTTCTCAGAGTTACTGCTAGAAGACGTTGCAATATATACACAATATTACCAGTAGTAAGAGTATCATTCAGGTTCATTTGAGAGATATCACTTCTCTCAGTTCTGCATTTGAGATTCATACCCTTGGAAAAGTTATGAATTCTTTCATTTCTGTATTTCGGAGATTCATAATCTCGGAAACGACGGGAGATATCGCTGCCGTCGTTTCTGTATTTCTGATGGACGGTCTCGAAGGGGAGAGGAGCGACGTCAGTGTCGTTGGTATTGCACACGGTTGTTCACATGAAAAGTGAAAGAAAGAGTTTTGTAACAAATGAAATCAGAGCTGGAGTCTCTCATCACGGCACGAGGAGGCTGTGCATGTCTGACCGTCGCTTTGGGAAACAACTAAACAACTAAACAAGGTGCATGAAGTCCAATCGTGTTACTGGAGTCCTGCTCGACCTGTGGAGCCAATCAGTCAGACACTAACTATGCATGACGTAAGACACACACTACGCTGTAAAAGCCGTTTAACTCAACAAAGACACACGTGTAACTATGAAGTCGGCGCCAGTCGTTCACCAGTGAAGTGAGGACGGACCCAGATGGATGTGATTGGTGTTGATGAATCAGTTCCTGTGACAGTCGATGTGTAGTGTCCTACAGCTTGTAGCATAGCGTGTCTAACACTGGGGAAAGATACGCTTCCTCAGTTTGTTATGGCACCCACCTGTTTGGGGGCCATGCTGGGTTGAAAAAGATTCAAACTGAGCTCTGTTAACTAATCATGGAGCCTAACCGGTTGTCTTTGGCTTGCATCTTGAATGAAATCAGATTCCTGAGGCTGGTGAAACATGTATTCAGTATCCTTGGCCCACAGAGGGAGATACGGTCCTGCTGCGTGTTGCAGGCGGCCTGACGGGCTCCCGTCCTCAGCATGCAGCATGCGGTGTAGACTTTCAGGGTGAAAGGGTGTGCTGTCTCTGGGGAGAAAAGCGATGTGGAGATTTTGGTTACTCAGCTGCAGCTGGCGGCACACAATAACACAAAATCAGAGAGAGGTACTCAAACTGTGACATCAGCAGCCAGCAATGCACTGGCTCCCATCAGCAGAGAGGCTACTGACAGAAAGGACTCTCTGCAGAGTGTGTTTGGGTGTTTGGGTGCTCGCAGCCAAGGCATTCCATTGACAGCAATTTAACCGAATTTGATACCATCTCAGTCCGTTTCACGGTGCCTCCCGACTCCCCTCGGCCTGCGTCTCATGTGGTGGCGGTAATAGCCCAGAAGACAGAGTGTTGTATTGCGTCTGTAATTACACAGGAAGGCCAGCTCTCTTTGAGCTCTGGATTAGCGACTCTCTTTGTGTTTCACTCAGAAAGGCAGCCAGAAGTATCGCTCACAAGCTCAGTGCAGAGAGTTCCCCCCTCTCTTTCTTTCCTTCTGCTGCCTTCCTCTAAAGTTTGACAGGCGTCTTGGAGATATCACGATAGAAAAAGAGACAGGAAGGCAGCCCTGGAGCCAGGGACATTCAATCCCTCCAGCACCAGTCTGCCTGTCTGTCTGATGTTTAAGTCAACTTCACTTTATTATTTCAGCCTTAAACACAACACACTTGGAGATAAAGTGCTCTCGAAGGTTCAAAGAGAAGAGAAGAAAACAAGAAAATAAGAAACTTCTATAACATATTTATGTAGTAAAACCAGTGTATCACAAGGCCAGTACCATGTGTAGTCCTCTACCAGTGTATCACAAGGCCAGTACCATGTGTAGTCCTCTACCAGTGTATCACATGACCAGTAACATGTGTAGTCCTCTACCAGTGTATCACATGACCAGTACCATGTGTAGTCCTCTACCAGTGTATCACAAGGCCAGTAACATGTGTAGTCCTCTACCAGTGTATCACAAGGCCAGTAACATGTAGTCCTCTACCAGTGTATCACATGACCAGTAACATGTGTAGTCCTCTACCAGTGTATCACAAGGCCAGTAACATGTAGTCCTCTACCAGTGTATCACAAGGCCAGTAACATGTGTAGTCCTCTACCAGTGTATCACATGACCAGTAACATGTGTAGTCCTCTACCAGTGTATCACAAGGCCAGTAACATGTGTAGTCCTCTACCAGTGTATCACAAGGCCAGTAACATGTGTAGTCCTCTACCAGTGTATCACAAGGCCAGTAACATGTAGTCCTCTACCAGTGTATCACATGACCAGTAACATGTGTAGTCCTCTACCAGTGTATCACATGGCCAGTAACATGTGTAGTCCTCTACCAGTGTATCACATGGCCAGTAACATGTAGTCCTCTACCAGTGTATCACATGGCCAGTAACATGTGTAGTCCTCTACCAGTGTATCACATGGCCAGTAACATGTGTAGTCCTCTACCAGTGTATCACATGGCCAGTAACATGTAGTCCTCTACCAGTGTATCACATGGCCAGTAACATGTAGTCCTCTACCAGTGTATCACATGGCCAGTAACATGTAGTCCTCTACCAGTGTATCACAAGGCCAGTAACATGTGTAGTCCTCTACCAGTGTATCACATGGCCAGTAACATGTGTAGTCCTCTACCAGTGTATCACATGGCCAGTAACATGTAGTCCTCTACCAGTGTATCACAAGGCCAGTAACATGTGTAGTCCTCTACCAGTGTATCACATGGCCAGTAACATGTAGTCCTCTACCAGTGTATCACATGGCCAGTAACATGTAGTCCTCTACCAGTGTATCACAAGGCCAGTAACATGTAGTCCTCTACCAGTGTATCACAAGGCCAGTAACATGTAGTCCTCTACCAGTGTATCACAAGGCCAGTAACATGTAGTCCTCTACCAGTGTATCACAAGGCCAGTAACATGTAGTCCTCTACCAGTGTATCACATGGCCAGTAACATGTGTAGTCCTCTACCAGTGTATCACAAGGCCAGTAACATGTAGTCCTCTACCAGTGTATCACATGGCCAGTAACATGTAGTCCTCTACCAGTGTATCACAAGGCCAGTAACATGTAGTCCTCTACCAGTGTATCACATGGCCAGTAACATGTAGTCCTCTACCAGTGTATCACAAGGCCAGTAACATGTAGTCCTCTACCAGTGTATCACAAGGCCAGTAACATGTAGTCCTCTACCAGTGTATCACAAGGCCAGTAACATGTAGTCCTCTACCAGTGTATCACAAGGCCAGTAACATGTAGTCCTCTACCAGTGTATCACATGGCCAGTAACATGTGTAGTCCTCTACCAGTGTATCACAAGGCCAGTAACATGTAGTCCTCTACCAGTGTATCACAAGGCCAGTAACATGTAGTCCTCTACCAGTGTATCACAAGGCCAGTAACATGTAGTCCTCTACCAGTGTATCACATGGCCAGTAACATGTGTAGTCCTCTACCAGTGTATCACAAGGCCAGTAACATGTAGTCCTCTACCAGTGTATCACAAGGCCAGTAACATGTAGTCCTCTACCAGTGTATCACAAGGCCAGTAACATGTAGTCCTCTACCAGTGTATCACATGGCCAGTAACATGTGTAGTCCTCTACCAGTGTATCACATGGCCAGTAACATGTGTAGTCCTCTACCAGTGTATCACAAGGCCAGTAACATGTGTAGTCCTCTACCAGTGTATCACAAGGCCAGTAACATGTGTAGTCCTCTACCAGTGTATCACAAGGCCAGTAACATGTAGTCCTCTACCAGTGTATCACAAGGCCAGTAACATGTGTAGTCCTCTACCAGTGTATCACATGGCCAGTAACATGTGTAGTCCTCTACCAGTGTATCACATGGCCAGTAACATGTAGTCCTCTACCAGTGTATCACATGACCAGTAACATGTGTAGTCCTCTACCAGTGTATCACAAGGCCAGTAACATGTGTAGTCCTCTACCAGTGTATCACAAGGCCAGTAACATGTAGTCCTCTACCAGTGTATCACATGGCCAGTAACATGTAGTCCTCTACCAGTGTATCACATGACCAGTAACATGTGTAGTCCTCTACCAGTGTATCACATGACCAGTAACATGTGTAGTCCTCTACCAGTGTATCACATGGCCAGTAACATGTAGTCCTCTACCAGTGTATCACATGGCCAGTAACATGTGTAGTCCTCTACCAGTGTATCACAAGGCCAGTAACATGTGTAGTCCTCTACCAGTGTATCACATGACCAGTAACATGTGTAGTCCTCTACCAGTGTATCACAAGGCCAGTAACATGTGTAGTCCTCTACCAGTGTATCACAAGGCCAGTAACATGTGTAGTCCTCTACCAGTGTATCACATGACCAGTAACATGTAGTCCTCTACCAGTGTATCACATGGCCAGTAACATGTAGTCCTCTACCAGTGTATCACATGGCCAGTAACATGTGTAGTCCTCTACCAGTGTATCACAAGGCCAGTAACATGTAGTCCTCTACCAGTGTATCACATGGCCAGTAACATGTGTAGTCCTCTACCAGTGTATCACATGGCCAGTAACATGTGTAGTCCTCTACCAGTGTATCACAAGGCCAGTAACATGTGTAGTCCTCTACCAGTGTATCACATGACCAGTAACATGTGTAGTCCTCTACCAGTGTATCACAAGGCCAGTAACATGTAGTCCTCTACCAGTGTATCACATGGCCAGTAACATGTAGTCCTCTACCAGTGTATCACATGGCCAGTAACATGTGTAGTCCTCTACCAGTGTATCACAAGGCCAGTAACATGTAGTCCTCTACCAGTGTATCACATGGCCAGTAACATGTGTAGTCCTCTACCAGTGTATCACAAGGCCAGTAACATGTAGTCCTCTACCAGTGTATCACATGGCCAGTAACATGTGTAGTCCTCTACCAGTGTATCACATGACCAG
This sequence comes from Myoxocephalus aenaeus, assembly GCA_038501785.1. Classification (NCBI taxonomy): domain Eukaryota; kingdom Metazoa; phylum Chordata; class Actinopteri; order Perciformes; family Cottidae; genus Myoxocephalus; species Myoxocephalus aenaeus. Next base: position 652,719 of record JBAMJR010000076.1, on the reverse strand, counting down.
TAACATGTGTAGTCCTCTACCAGTGTATCACATGACCAGTAACATGTAGTCCTTTACCAGTGTATCACATGGCCAGTAACATGTGTAGTCCTCTACCAGTGTATCACATGACCAGTAACATGTAGTCCTTTACCAGTGTATCACATGGCCAGTAACATGTGTAGTCCTCTACCAGTGTATCACATGACCAGTAACATGTAGTCCTCTACCAGTGTATCACATGGTCAGTAACATGTGTAGTCCTCTACCAGTGTATCACAAGGCCAGTAACATGTGTAGTCCTCTACCAGTGTATCACATGACCAGTAACATGTGTAGTCCTCTACCAGTGTATCACAAGGCCAGTAACATGTAGTCCTCTACCAGTGTATCACATGGCCAGTAACATGTAGTCCTCTACCAGTGTATCACATGGCCAGTAACATGTGTAGTCCTCTACCAGTGTATCACAAGGCCAGTAACATGTAGTCCTCTACCAGTGTATCACATGGCCAGTAACATGTGTAGTCCTCTACCAGTGTATCACAAGGCCAGTAACATGTAGTCCTCTACCAGTGTATCACATGGCCAGTAACATGTGTAGTCCTCTACCAGTGTATCACATGACCAGTAACATGTGTAGTCCTCTACCAGTGTATCACATGACCAGTAACATGTAGTCCTTTACCAGTGTATCACATGGCCAGTAACATGTGTAGTCCTCTACCAGTGTATCACAAGGCCAGTAACATGTGTAGTCCTCTACCAGTGTATCACATGGCCAGTAACATGTGTAGTCCTCTACCAGTGTATCACATGGCCAGTAACATGTGTAGTCCTCTACCAGTGTATCACATGACCAGTAACATGTTTAGTCCTCTACCAGTGTATCACAAGGCCAGTAACATGTGTAGTCCTCTACCAGTGTATCACATGGCCAGTAACATGTGTAGTCCTCTACCAGTGTATCACCAGGCCAGTAACATGTGTAGTCCTCTACCAGTGTATCACATGACCAGTAACATGTGTAGTCCTCTACCAGTGTATCACCAGGCCAGTAACATGTGTAGTCCTCTACCAGTGTATCACATGACCAGTAACATGTTTAGTCCTCTACCAGTGTATCACAAGGCCAGTAACATGTGTAGTCCTCTACCAGTGTATCACATGGCCAGTAACATGTGTAGTCCTCTACCAGTGTATCACCAGGCCAGTAACATGTGTAGTCCTCTACCAGTGTATCACATGACCAGTAACATGTTTAGTCCTCTACCAGTGTATCACAAGGCCAGTAACATGTGTAGTCCTCTACCAGTGTATCACATGGCCAGTAACATGTAGTCCTCTACCAGTGTATCACATGACCAGTAACATGTAGTCCTCTACCAGTGTATCACAAGGCCAGTAACATGTGTAGTCCTCTACCAGTGTATCACATGGCCAGTAACATGTGTAGTCCTCTACCAGTGTATCACATGGCCAGTAACATGTGTAGTCCTCTACCAGTGTATCACAAGGCCAGTAACATGTAGTCCTCTACCAGTGTATCACATGGCCAGTAACATGTAGTCCTCTACCAGTGTATCACAAGGCCAGTAACATGTGTAGTCCTCTACCAGTGTATCACATGGCCAGTAACATGTGTAGTCCTCTACCAGTGTATCACAAGGCCAGTAACATGTGTAGTCCTCTACCAGTGTATCACATGGCCAGTAACATGTAGTCCTCTACCAGTGTATCACATGACCAGTAACATGTAGTCCTCTACCAGTGTATCACAAGGCCAGTAACATGTGTAGTCCTCTACCAGTGTATCACATGGCCAGTAACATGTGTAGTCCTCTACCAGTGTATCACATGGCCAGTAACATGTGTAGTCCTCTACCAGTGTATCACATGGCCAGTAACATGTGTAGTCCTCTACCAGTGTATCACAAGGCCAGTAACATGTAGTCCTCTACCAGTGTATCACATGGCCAGTAACATGTAGTCCTCTACCAGTGTATCACAAGGCCAGTAACATGTGTAGTCCTCTACCAGTGTATCACATGACCAGTACCATGTGTAGTCCTCTACCAGTGTATCACAAGGCCAGTAACATGTGTAGTCCTCTACCAGTGTATCACAAGGCCAGTAACATGTGTAGTCCTCTACCAGTGTATCACATGACCAGTAACATGTGTAGTCCTCTACCAGTGTATCACAAGGCCAGTAACATGTGTAGTCCTCTACCAGTGTATCACAAGGCCAGTAACATGTGTAGTCCTCTACCAGTGTATCACATGACCAGTACCATGTGTAGTCCTCTACCAGTGTATCACAAGGCCAGTAACATGTGTAGTCCTCTACCAGTGTATCACAAGGCCAGTAACATGTGTAGTCCTCTACCAGTGTATCACATGACCAGTAACATGTGTAGTCCTCTACCAGTGTATCACATGACCAGTAACATGTGTAGTCCTCTACCAGTGTATCACAAGGCCAGTAACATGTGTAGTCCTCTACCAGTGTATCACAAGGCCAGTAACATGTAGTCCTCTACCAGTGTATCACAAGGCCAGTAACATGTGTAGTCCTCTACCAGTGTATCACATGACCAGTAACATGTGTAGTCCTCTACCAGTGTATCACAAGGCCAGTAACATGTAGTCCTCTACCAGTGTATCACAAGGCCAGTAACATGTGTAGTCCTCTACCAGTGTATCACATGACCAGTAACATGTGTAGTCCTCTACCAGTGTATCACATGGCCAGTAACATGTGTAGTCCTCTACCAGTGTATCACATGGCCAGTAACATGTGTAGTCCTCTACCAGTGTATCACATGGCCAGTAACATGTAGTCCTCTACCAGTGTATCACAAGGCCAGTACCATGTGTAGTCCTCTACCAGTGTATCACATGGCCAGTAACATGTAGTCCTCTACCAGTGTATCACATGGCCAGTAACATGTAGTCCTCTACCAGTGTATCACAAGGCCAGTAACATGTGTAGTCCTCTACCAGTGTATCACATGGCCAGTAACATGTAGTCCTCTACCAGTGTATCACATGGCCAGTAACATGTAGTCCTCTACCAGTGTATCACAAGGCCAGTAACATGTAGTCCTCTACCAGTGTATCACAAGGCCAGTAACATGTAGTCCTCTACCAGTGTATCACATGACCAGTAACATGTAGTCCTCTACCAGTGTATCACAAGGCCAGTAACATGTGTAGTCCTCTACCAGTGTATCACATGGCCAGTAACATGTGTAGTCCTCTACCAGTGTATCACATGGCCAGTAACATGTGTAGTCCTCTACCAGTGTATCACAAGGCCAGTAACATGTAGTCCTCTACCAGTGTATCACATGGCCAGTAACATGTAGTCCTCTACCAGTGTATCACAAGGCCAGTAACATGTGTAGTCCTCTACCAGTGTATCACATGGCCAGTAACATGTGTAGTCCTCTACCAGTGTATCACAAGGCCAGTAACATGTGTAGTCCTCTACCAGTGTATCACATGGCCAGTAACATGTAGTCCTCTACCAGTGTATCACATGACCAGTAACATGTAGTCCTCTACCAGTGTATCACAAGGCCAGTAACATGTGTAGTCCTCTACCAGTGTATCACATGGCCAGTAACATGTGTAGTCCTCTACCAGTGTATCACATGGCCAGTAACATGTGTAGTCCTCTACCAGTGTATCACATGGCCAGTAACATGTGTAGTCCTCTACCAGTGTATCACAAGGCCAGTAACATGTAGTCCTCTACCAGTGTATCACATGGCCAGTAACATGTAGTCCTCTACCAGTGTATCACAAGGCCAGTAACATGTGTAGTCCTCTACCAGTGTATCACATGACCAGTACCATGTGTAGTCCTCTACCAGTGTATCACAAGGCCAGTAACATGTGTAGTCCTCTACCAGTGTATCACAAGGCCAGTAACATGTGTAGTCCTCTACCAGTGTATCACATGACCAGTAACATGTGTAGTCCTCTACCAGTGTATCACAAGGCCAGTAACATGTAGTCCTCTACCAGTGTATCACAAGGCCAGTAACATGTAGTCCTCTACCAGTGTATCACATGGCCAGTAACATGTGTAGTCCTCTACCAGTGTATCACATGACCAGTAACATGTGTAGTCCTCTACCAGTGTATCACAAGGCCAGTAACATGTGTAGTCCTCTACCAGTGTATCACAAGGCCAGTAACATGTAGTCCTCTACCAGTGTATCACAAGGCCAGTAACATGTGTAGTCCTCTACCAGTGTATCACATGACCAGTAACATGTGTAGTCCTCTACCAGTGTATCACAAGGCCAGTAACATGTAGTCCTCTACCAGTGTATCACAAGGCCAGTAACATGTGTAGTCCTCTACCAGTGTATCACATGACCAGTAACATGTGTAGTCCTCTACCAGTGTATCACATGGCCAGTAACATGTGTAGTCCTCTACCAGTGTATCACATGGCCAGTAACATGTGTAGTCCTCTACCAGTGTATCACATGGCCAGTAACATGTAGTCCTCTACCAGTGTATCACAAGGCCAGTACCATGTGTAGTCCTCTACCAGTGTATCACATGGCCAGTAACATGTAGTCCTCTACCAGTGTATCACATGGCCAGTAACATGTAGTCCTCTACCAGTGTATCACAAGGCCAGTAACATGTGTAGTCCTCTACCAGTGTATCACATGGCCAGTAACATGTAGTCCTCTACCAGTGTATCACATGGCCAGTAACATGTAGTCCTCTACCAGTGTATCACAAGGCCAGTAACATGTAGTCCTCTACCAGTGTATCACAAGGCCAGTAACATGTAGTCCTCTACCAGTGTATCACAAGGCCAGTAACATGTAGTCCTCTACCAGTGTATCACAAGGCCAGTAACATGTAGTCCTCTACCAGTGTATCACATGGCCAGTAACATGTGTAGTCCTCTACCAGTGTATCACAAGGCCAGTAACATGTGTAGTCCTCTACCAGTGTATCACATGGCCAGTAACATGTAGTCCTCTACCAGTGTATCACAAGGCCAGTAACATGTAGTCCTCTACCAGTGTATCACATGGCCAGTAACATGTGTAGTCCTCTACCAGTGTATCACAAGGCCAGTAACATGTGTAGTCCTCTACCAGTGTATCACAAGGCCAGTAACATGTAGTCCTCTACCAGTGTATCACATGGCCAGTAACATGTGTAGTCCTCTACCAGTGTATCACATGGCCAGTAACATGTAGTCCTCTACCAGTGTATCACATGACCAGTAACATGTGTAGTCCTCTACCAGTGTATCACAAGGCCAGTAACATGTGTAGTCCTCTACCAGTGTATCACAAGGCCAGTAACATGTAGTCCTCTACCAGTGTATCACATGGCCAGTAACATGTAGTCCTCTACCAGTGTATCACATGACCAGTAACATGTGTAGTCCTCTACCAGTGTATCACAAGGCCAGTAACATGTGTAGTCCTCTACCAGTGTATCACAAGGCCAGTAACATGTAGTCCTCTACCAGTGTATCACATGGCCAGTAACATGTAGTCCTCTACCAGTGTATCACATGGCCAGTAACATGTGTAGTCCTCTACCAGTGTATCACAAGGCCAGTAACATGTAGTCCTCTACCAGTGTATCACATGGCCAGTAACATGTGTAGTCCTCTACCAGTGTATCACATGGCCAGTAACATGTGTAGTCCTCTACCAGTGTATCACATGACCAGTAACATGTGTAGTCCTCTACCAGTGTATCACAAGGCCAGTAACATGTGTAGTCCTCTACCAGTGTATCACATGACCAGTAACATGTGTAGTCCTCTACCAGTGTATCACATGACCAGTAACATGTGTAGTCCTCTACCAGTGTATCACAAGGCCAGTAACATGTAGTCCTCTACCAGTGTATCACAAGGCCAGTAACATGTAGTCCTCTACCAGTGTATCACATGGCCAGTAACATGTGTAGTCCTCTACCAGTGTATCACATGGCCAGTAACATGTAGTCCTCTACCAGTGTATCACATGGCCAGTAACATGTGTAGTCCTCTACCAGTGTATCACAAGGCCAGTAACATGTAGTCCTCTACCAGTGTATCACATGGCCAGTAACATGTGTAGTCCTCTACCAGTGTATCACATGGCCAGTAACATGTAGTCCTCTACCAGTGTATCACATTACCAGTAACATGTGTAGTCCTCTACCAGTGTATCACAAGGCCAGTAACATGTAGTCCTCTACCAGTGTATCACATGGCCAGTAACATGTGTAGTCCTCTACCAGTGTATCACATGACCAGTAACATGTAGTCCTCTACCAGTGTATCACATGACCAGTAACATGTTTAGTCCTCTACCAGTGTATCACAAGGCCAGTAACATGTGTAGTCCTCTACCAGTGTATCACATGGCCAGTAACATGTGTAGTCCTCTACCAGTGTATCACCAGGCCAGTAACATGTGTAGTCCTCTACCAGTGTATCACAAGGCCAGTAACATGTGTAGTCCTCTACCAGTGTATCACAAGGCCAGTAACATGTGTAGTCCTCTACCAGTGTATCACCAGGCCAGTAACATGTGTAGTCCTCTACCAGTGTATCACATGACCAGTAACATGTGTAGTCCTCTACCAGTGTATCACCAGGCCAGTAACATGTGTAGTCCTCTACCAGTGTATCACATGACCAGTAACATGTTTAGTCCTCTACCAGTGTATCACAAGGCCAGTAACATGTGTAGTCCTCTACCAGTGTATCACATGGCCAGTAACATGTGTAGTCCTCTACCAGTGTATCACCAGGCCAGTAACATGTGTAGTCCTCTACCAGTGTATCACATGACCAGTAACATGTTTAGTCCTCTACCAGTGTATCACAAGGCCAGTAACATGTGTAGTCCTCTACCAGTGTATCACATGGCCAGTAACATGTAGTCCTCTACCAGTGTATCACATGACCAGTAACATGTAGTCCTCTACCAGTGTATCACAAGGCCAGTAACATGTGTAGTCCTCTACCAGTGTATCACATGGCCAGTAACATGTGTAGTCCTCTACCAGTGTATCACATGGCCAGTAACATGTGTAGTCCTCTACCAGTGTATCACAAGGCCAGTAACATGTAGTCCTCTACCAGTGTATCACATGGCCAGTAACATGTAGTCCTCTACCAGTGTATCACAAGGCCAGTAACATGTGTAGTCCTCTACCAGTGTATCACATGGCCAGTAACATGTAGTCCTCTACCAGTGTATCACAAGGCCAGTAACATGTGTAGTCCTCTACCAGTGTATCACATGACCAGTAACATGTGTAGTCCTCTACCAGTGTATCACAAGGCCAGTAACATGTGTAGTCCTCTACCAGTGTATCACATGGCCAGTAACATGTGTAGTCCTCTACCAGTGTATCACAAGGCCAGTAACATGTGTAGTCCTCTACCAGTGTATCACATGGCCAGTAACATGTAGTCCTCTACCAGTGTATCACATGACCAGTAACATGTAGTCCTCTACCAGTGTATCACAAGGCCAGTAACATGTGTAGTCCTCTACCAGTGTATCACATGGCCAGTAACATGTGTAGTCCTCTACCAGTGTATCACATGGCCAGTAACATGTGTAGTCCTCTACCAGTGTATCACATGGCCAGTAACATGTGTAGTCCTCTACCAGTGTATCACAAGGCCAGTAACATGTGTAGTCCTCTACCAGTGTATCACAAGGCCAGTAACATGTGTAGTCCTCTACCAGTGTATCACATGGCCAGTAACATGTAGTCCTCTACCAGTGTATCACAAGGCCAGTAACATGTGTAGTCCTCTACCAGTGTATCACATGGCCAGTAACATGTGTAGTCCTCTACCAGTGTATCACAAGGCCAGTAACATGTGTAGTCCTCTACCAGTGTATCACAAGGCCAGTAACATGTGTAGTCCTCTACCAGTGTATCACATGGTCAGTAACATGTGTAGTCCTCTACCAGTGTATCACATGGCCAGTAACATGTGTAGTCCTCTACCAGTGTATCACATGGTCAGTAACATGTGTAGTCCTCTACCAGTGTATCACAAGGCCAGTAACATGTAGTCCTCTACCAGTGTATCACATGGCCAGTACCATGTGTAGTCCTCTACCAGTGTATCACATGGCCAGTAACATGTGTAGTCCTCTACCAGTGTATCACATGGCCAGTAACATGTAGTCCTCTACCAGTGTATCACATGGCCAGTAACATGTGTAGTCCTCTACCAGTGTATCACATGGCCAGTAACATGTAGTCCTCTACCAGTGTATCACATGGCCAGTAACATGTGTAGTCCTCTACCAGTGTATCACATGGCCAGTAACATGTAGTCCTCTACCAGTGTATCACAAGGCCAGTAACATGTGTAGTCCTCTACCAGTGTATCACATGACCAGTAACATGTAGTCCTCTACCAGTGTATCACATGGCCAGTAACATGTAGTCCTCTACCAGTGTATCACATGGCCAGTAACATGTGTAGTCCTCTACCAGTGTATCACAAGGCCAGTAACATGTAGTCCTCTACCAGTGTATCACATGGCCAGTAACATGTGTAGTCCTCTACCAGTGTATCACATGGCCAGTAACATGTGTAGTCCTCTACCAGTGTATCACAAGGCCAGTAACATGTGTAGTCCTCTACCAGTGTATCACAAGGCCAGTAACATGTGTAGTCCTCTACCAGTGTATCACAAGGCCAGTAACATGTGTAGTCCTCTACCAGTGTATCACATGACCAGTAACATGTGTAGTCCTCTACCAGTGTATCACAAGGCCAGTAACATGTGTAGTCCTCTACCAGTGTATCACATGGTCAGTAACATGTGTAGTCCTCTACCAGTGTATCACAAGGCCAGTAACATGTGTAGTCCTCTACCAGTGTATCACATGGTCAGTAACATGTGTAGTCCTCTACCAGTGTATCACAAGGCCAGTAACATGTAGTCCTCTACCAGTGTATCACATGGCCAGTACCATGTGTAGTCCTCTACCAGTGTATCACATGGCCAGTAACATGTGTAGTCCTCTACCAGTGTATCACATGGCCAGTAACATGTAGTCCTCTACCAGTGTATCACATGGCCAGTAACATGTGTAGTCCTCTACCAGTGTATCACATGGCCAGTAACATGTAGTCCTCTACCAGTGTATCACATGGCCAGTAACATGTGTAGTCCTCTACCAGTGTATCACATGGCCAGTAACATGTAGTCCTCTACCAGTGTATCACAAGGCCAGTAACATGTGTAGTCCTCTACCAGTGTATCACATGGCCAGTAACATGTGTAGTCCTCTACCAGTGTATCACAAGGCCAGTAACATGTGTAGTCCTCTACCAGTGTATCACAAGGCCAGTAACATGTGTAGTCCTCTACCAGTGTATCACAAGGCCAGTAACATGTAGTCCTCTACCAGTGTATCACATGGCCAGTAACATGTAGTCCTCTACCAGTGTATCACATGGCCAGTAACATGTGTAGTCCTCTACCAGTGTATCACAAGGCCAGTAACATGTAGTCCTCTACCAGTGTATCACATGGCCAGTAACATGTGTAGTCCTCTACCAGTGTATCACATGACCAGTAACATGTGTAGTCCTCTACCAGTGTATCACAAGGCCAGTAACATGTGTAGTCCTCTACCAGTGTATCACAAGGCCAGTAACATGTGTAGTCCTCTACCAGTGTATCACATGACCAGTAACATGTGTAGTCCTCTACCAGTGTATCACATGACCAGTAACATGTGTAGTCCTCTACCAGTGTATCACAAGGCCAGTAACATGTAGTCCTCTACCAGTGTATCACATGGCCAGTAACATGTAGTCCTCTACCAGTGTATCACATGGCCAGTAACATGTGTAGTCCTCTACCAGTGTATCACATGGCCAGTAACATGTAGTCCTCTACCAGTGTATCACATTACCAGTAACATGTGTAGTCCTCTACCAGTGTATCACAAGGCCAGTAACATGTAGTCCTCTACCAGTGTATCACATGGCCAGTAACATGTGTAGTCCTCTACCAGTGTATCACATGACCAGTAACATGTAGTCCTCTACCAGTGTATCACATGACCAGTAACATGTTTAGTCCTCTACCAGTGTATCACAAGGCCAGTAACATGTGTAGTCCTCTACCAGTGTATCACATGGCCAGTAACATGTGTAGTCCTCTACCAGTGTATCACCAGGCCAGTAACATGTGTAGTCCTCTACCAGTGTATCACATGACCAGTAACATGTGTAGTCCTCTACCAGTGTATCACCAGGCCAGTAACATGTGTAGTCCTCTACCAGTGTATCACATGACCAGTAACATGTTTAGTCCTCTACCAGTGTATCACAAGGCCAGTAACATGTGTAGTCCTCTACCAGTGTATCACATGGCCAGTAACATGTGTAGTCCTCTACCAGTGTATCACATGGTCAGTAACATGTGTAGTCCTCTACCAGTGTATCACATGGCCAGTAACATGTAGTCCTCTACCAGTGTATCACATGGCCAGTAACATGTAGTCCTCTACCAGTGTATCACATGACCAGTAACATGTGTAGTCCTCTACCAGTGTATCACAAGGCCAGTAACATGTGTAGTCCTCTACCAGTGTATCACAAGGCCAGTAACATGTAGTCCTCTACCAGTGTATCACATGGCCAGTAACATGTGTAGTCCTCTACCAGTGTATCACATGGCCAGTAACATGTAGTCCTCTACCAGTGTATCACAAGGCCAGTAACATGTGTAGTCCTCTACCAGTGTATCACATGGCCAGTAACATGTGTAGTCCTCTACCAGTGTATCACAAGGCCAGTAACATGTGTAGTCCTCTACCAGTGTATCACAAGGCCAGTAACATGTGTAGTCCTCTACCAGTGTATCACATGGTCAGTAACATGTGTAGTCCTCTACCAGTGTATCACATGGCCAGTAACATGTGTAGTCCTCTACCAGTGTATCACATGGTCAGTAACATGTGTAGTCCTCTACCAGTGTATCACAAGGCCAGTAACATGTAGTCCTCTACCAGTGTATCACATGGTCAGTAACATGTGTAGTCCTCTACCAGTGTATCACATGGCCAGTAACATGTGTAGTCCTCTACCAGTGTATCACATGGTCAGTAACATGTGTAGTCCTCTACCAGTGTATCACATGGCCAGTAACATGTAGTCCTCTACCAGTGTATCACATGGCCAGTAACATGTGTAGTCCTCTACCAGTGTATCACATGGCCAGTAACATGTGTAGTCCTCTACCAGTGTATCACATGGCCAGTAACATGTGTAGTCCTCTACCAGTGTATCACATGGCCAGTAACATGTGTAGTCCTCTACCAGTGTATCACAAGGCCAGTAACATGTGTAGTCCTCTACCAGTGTATCACATGGCCAGTAACATGTAGTCCTCTACCAGTGTATCACATGACCAGTAACATGTGTAGTCCTCTACCAGTGTATCACATGACCAGTAACATGTAGTCCTCTACCAGTGTATCACATGGCCAGTACCATGTAGTCCTCTACCAGTGTATCACATGACCAGTAACATGTAGTCCTCTACCAGTGTATCACATGGCCAGTAACATGTAGTCCTCTACCAGTGTATCACATGACCAGTAACATGTGTAGTCCTCTACCAGTGTATCACATGGCCAGTAACATGTAGTCCTCTACCAGTGTATCACATGGCCAGTACCATGTAGTCCTCTACCAGTGTATCACATGGCCAGTAACATGTAGTCCTCTACCAGTGTATCACATGACCAGTAACATGTGTAGTCCTCTACCAGTGTATCACATGGCCAGTAACATGTAGTCCTCTACCAGTGTATCACATGACCAGTAACATGTGTAGTCCTCTACCAGTGTATCACAAGGCCAGTAACATGTGTAGTCCTCTACCAGTGTATCACAAGGCCAGTAACATGTAGTCCTCTACCAGTGTATCACATGGCCAGTAACATGTAGTCCTCTACCAGTGTATCACAAGGCCAGTAACATGTAGTCCTCTACCAGTGTATCACATGACCAGTAACATGTAGTCCTCTACCAGTGTATCACATGGCCAGTACCATGTAGTCCTCTACCAGTGTATCACATGGCCAGTAACATGTAGTCCTCTACCAGTGTATCACATGACCAGTAACATGTGTAGTCCTCTACCAGTGTATCACATGGCCAGTAACATGTAGTCCTCTACCAGTGTATCACATGACCAGTAACATGTGTAGTCCTCTACCAGTGTATCACAAGGCCAGTAACATGTGTAGTCCTCTACCAGTGTATCACAAGGCCAGTAACATGTAGTCCTCTACCAGTGTATCACATGGCCAGTAACATGTAGTCCTCTACCAGTGTATCACAAGGCCAGTAACATGTAGTCCTCTACCAGTGTATCACATGGCCAGTAACATGTAGTCCTCTACCAGTGTATCACATGGCCAGTAACATGTAGTCCTCTACCAGTGTATCACATGGCCAGTAACATGTGTAGTCCTCTACCAGTGTATCACAAGGCCAGTAACATGTAGTCCTCTACCAGTGTATCACATGGCCAGTAACATGTGTAGTCCTCTACCAGTGTATCACATGGCCAGTAACATGTGTAGTCCTCTACCAGTGTATCACATGACCAGTAACATGTGTAGTCCTCTACCAGTGTATCACAAGGCCAGTAACATGTGTAGTCCTCTACCAGTGTATCACATGACCAGTAACATGTGTAGTCCTCTACCAGTGTATCACATGACCAGTAACATGTGTAGTCCTCTACCAGTGTATCACAAGGCCAGTAACATGTAGTCCTCTACCAGTGTATCACAAGGCCAGTAACATGTAGTCCTCTACCAGTGTATCACATGGCCAGTAACATGTGTAGTCCTCTACCAGTGTATCACATGGCCAGTAACATGTGTAGTCCTCTACCAGTGTATCACATGGTCAGTAACATGTGTAGTCCTCTACCAGTGTATCACATGGCCAGTAACATGTAGTCCTCTACCAGTGTATCACATGGCCAGTAACATGTGTAGTCCTCTACCAGTGTATCACATGGCCAGTAACATGTGTAGTCCTCTACCAGTGTATCACATGGCCAGTAACATGTGTAGTCCTCTACCAGTGTATCACATGGCCAGTAACATGTGTAGTCCTCTACCAGTGTATCACAAGGCCAGTAACATGTGTAGTCCTCTACCAGTGTATCACATGGCCAGTAACATGTAGTCCTCTACCAGTGTATCACATGACCAGTAACATGTGTAGTCCTCTACCAGTGTATCACATGACCAGTAACATGTAGTCCTCTACCAGTGTATCACATGGCCAGTACCATGTAGTCCTCTACCAGTGTATCACATGACCAGTAACATGTAGTCCTCTACCAGTGTATCACATGGCCAGTAACATGTAGTCCTCTACCAGTGTATCACATGACCAGTAACATGTGTAGTCCTCTACCAGTGTATCACATGGCCAGTAACATGTAGTCCTCTACCAGTGTATCACATGGCCAGTACCATGTAGTCCTCTACCAGTGTATCACATGGCCAGTAACATGTAGTCCTCTACCAGTGTATCACATGACCAGTAACATGTGTAGTCCTCTACCAGTGTATCACATGGCCAGTAACATGTAGTCCTCTACCAGTGTATCACATGACCAGTAACATGTGTAGTCCTCTACCAGTGTATCACAAGGCCAGTAACATGTGTAGTCCTCTACCAGTGTATCACAAGGCCAGTAACATGTAGTCCTCTACCAGTGTATCACATGGCCAGTAACATGTAGTCCTCTACCAGTGTATCACAAGGCCAGTAACATGTAGTCCTCTACCAGTGTATCACATGACCAGTAACATGTAGTCCTCTACCAGTGTATCACATGGCCAGTACCATGTAGTCCTCTACCAGTGTATCACATGGCCAGTAACATGTAGTCCTCTACCAGTGTATCACATGACCAGTAACATGTGTAGTCCTCTACCAGTGTATCACATGGCCAGTAACATGTAGTCCTCTACCAGTGTATCACATGACCAGTAACATGTGTAGTCCTCTACCAGTGTATCACAAGGCCAGTAACATGTGTAGTCCTCTACCAGTGTATCACAAGGCCAGTAACATGTAGTCCTCTACCAGTGTATCACATGGCCAGTAACATGTAGTCCTCTACCAGTGTATCACAAGGCCAGTAACATGTAGTCCTCTACCAGTGTATCACATGGCCAGTAACATGTAGTCCTCTACCAGTGTATCACAAGGCCAGTAACATGTGTAGTCCTCTACCAGTGTATCACATGACCAGTAACATGTGTAGTCCTCTACCAGTGTATCACAAGGCCAGTAACATGTGTAGTCCTCTACCAGTGTATCACAAGGCCAGTAACATGTAGTCCTCTACCAGTGTATCACATGGCCAGTAACATGTAGTCCTCTACCAGTGTATCACAAGGCCAGTAACATGTAGTCCTCTACCAGTGTATCACAGGGCCAGTAACATGTAGTCCTCTACCAGTGTATCACAAGGCCAGTAACATGTAGTCCTCTACCAGTGTATCACATGGCCAGTAACATGTAGTCCTCTACCAGTGTATCACAAGGCCAGTAACATGTAGTCCTCTACCAGTGTATCACAAGGCCAGTAACATGTAGTCCTCTACCAGTGTATCACATGGCCAGTACCATGTAGTCCTCTACCAGTGCCACATCATCCTAATGTGGTCTAAAGGGTGGAAACCTAGATGTGATGTCCCAAAACATATTTCTCATGAAAGAGTACCACATCCATTTATAACATTGGACTGAAGAGATGTCTTCTTTTTAATTGTCAAAACTAACTAAGATTCAGACTGTTCAGTTGTAGAGGGACTTTAAGAAGCAGATACAAATATATTTCATTCCATTTGGCCCGAAACCTCTACTTTATTTAATATGATAAGAAGAATGTCTCAACTTTCTTGGTTTACAACCATTTTAAAATGATACATGTACAGTGATTTGTTCTCATCAGCATTTAGGATCAAGCTCCATTGTTGTCCTCTAACTATTGTAGCGGGTAACCAACACACACACTAGGAAACTGCACAGTTTCCTTCTGCTCGAGTAAGGTGTGTGTGTGTGTGTGTGTGTGCGTGCGTGCGTGCGTGCGTGCGTGCGTGCGTGCGTGCGTGCGCGCGCGTGCGTGCGTGTGTGCGTGCGTGCGTGTGTGTGTGCGTG